>JAMXBD010002459.1:0-194156 GCA_024138025.1 Combretum micranthum | reverse complement strand
CATAAAAAGTTTTTGAATAAACATTTTTTGAAAAGTTTCAAAACTTGCTTCGGGAAAAAGTTAAACAAACTTGCAAAAAGTTTCAACGTAACCAATTCACCCCTCTAGTTACTTAACTTACAGGACCAACAAGTTGTTAATAAGCTAAAAGTGAAGTAGTTAATGTAAAATTGATAAAATTGAAAAAGATAAGCATAAAAATTAAAAAAAAAAGTTTAAGTATCAAATTCACACTTCCAATCTTTAGATTGTTTCTAATCCACTCTCCACCATCTCCCCATCTATTAAACACCACCCCATTATAAACTATTCAGGAAGTCAGGAACCTTCGAGCCCTCCTAAAAACCTAAACTCACAGATTGTCTTAGCCACAATCACAAGCCAATTGATTATCAAAACAACTCCACTCAAGATCGAAGAGCTTATACATACAGAGTCACCTATTAAGGATAAAAGTTAAGAAACTAAAGCTCTAACGCATTTATCAATCAAGCGTTAATGAAAACAACAAACTCAGATGACGAAATTGAAATTCAAAAGCAAAAAGGAAAATGAGTGGCGGCGAGGTGCAAGAACAAAATTTAGAGAAGAGAAAAGTGTGTAGAAGACAAAGGCTAAGTGCCACATTTGAAGTAGAAGAGTAGTTGACGCAGTGTACAAGCGAATGGAATTATTGCAATACCATTGAATAGCACACGATTACCGATTTGAGATCTTCAACACCTGTCGATTTAGAGAATGCCTAGGTTGTTAGCATCAAATCCAATGATATGAATTTTGAAAATAAAGAGCAAGACAACTCTTAGAAATTTCATTCAAAATGTCAAAAAGTTGCTTTATTTTGTCTTAAGGCGTACAATATATAGGAAACCTAAAATTTACTAAAAAAGGAAAAAAAATCCTATCATAAACTAAATAAAAAGTTATGAAAAAATCCTAATCGATGATATTCCATAAAATCTAAAAATCCTACTAAATGATATTAAAAGATATTCTTTAAAAATATTAAATGATATTCTAAAGACATCAACTGCATTATTAATTATGAAATTGAAAAATCAAAAGACGAGTAAAGTACACTGCTCCAATGCAAGTAATATAGAACTAAAGGCTAGCGGCTAAACTCCCAAAGCCAGCGGTGTAAGGGCCATTATAGAACATTCAACACTAGTTCTTCCTCTCCATCCTATGCCATTTTCCCAAGTAGTTATGTCCCATCTTTTCCACTACATCATACTCCCCTGGTTAGACAAAATTCGTCCATGAATTTTCACCAGACTATGCAATATCCACTTGGAATCAATCATATAAGCCATTTAAGATTGTATTTTCTGCTTCACAAACTATGTATGCATGAGCATGCAGTTGCTTTAGAGGTGGTGTTTTAAAACATATCTCAGGTCCATCCAAGTTTTCTGACAGAACAATGCCGCTATCATTACTAGTTAGAATCGAAGGAACCTTTATTATCTCAGCAATGTGTTGTATGGATGAAATAAACCCATGGTCTTCGATGAAAGTGATATTGACATCCTAAAAAAGAAGTAAGGGTTTGATTCCCTTCTGATTAGAAGACAATCCATTCACCTTTCCATCACCTATGAGAATCTCTTCTTCCATGTCTTATGTATAAAATACAACTCTCCATCCCCTCCAGCCTCAAAGAGAGCACCATATTCCTTCTCAACTACCCTAAGAGTCATATACGACCTCTTAACCAACAAATTCACTCTGTCATCTCCAGTCATAAGTTCTTCTTCAACATGTTCCTCATCATGAACTGGATCACCATTACCTCTTGCTTCAAAGATATCCTCTTAATCTTCCTCATAAGTGTCAAAGATAGGTTCACCATTATAATAGCCCCTGTCAATAGAAGAGTAATCATCATCTGCTTCCTTAAAATTTGCATTAGGCCTCGGATTAAGATTAGGATTAGGGTTACGGTTAAGGTTCCTACCCCTATTCTAATACAGCACAAATGTTTCCCTCTATAACTTGATCTACCATAACACTTAATCACCAATTGATTATCTATCCGATCCTCTAATCCATATCATTATAATCATATATCTCATCCACATGTCATTGATTAACATGTCTGCTAGGCACCATAATACTCTAAGAGCGAATGCAGCTCTGATACCATCCGAAATAGCGTACAAGCGAATGGGATTATCGTAAAACTATTGAATCGTGCATGATTGCCAGTTTGACATCTTCAACACCTGTCAATTAAGAGAATACATACATTGTTGGCATCAAAATCCAATTATATGAATATTGGAAATAAATAGCAAGACGACTCTTAAAAATTTCATTCAAAATGTAAAAAACTGTTTTGTTTTGCCTTAGGGCGTACAACATATAGAAAACCCAAAACTTACCAAAAGAGGAAAAATAAAAAAAAAAATCCTATCATAAACTAAATAAAAGATATTCCACAAAATCTAAAAATCCTACTAAATGATATTAAAAGATATTCGTTAAAAATATTAAATGATATTATAAAGATATTAACTGCATTATTAATTACGAAACTAAAAAATCAAAAGATAAGTAAAGTACATCGCTCCAATGCCGGTAGTGTAGAACTAAAGGCTGGCCGCTTAACTCCTAAGGCCGACAATGTAAGGGCGAATGTATAAAATTCAACTCTTATTCTTCCTCTCCATCCTATGCCATTTTCCCAAGTAGTTATGTCTCATCTCTTCCACTACATTAATTGTGAGTGGAAAGTTAGAATTCGAAAGCCAATTAGTAGAGGTAAATGTCGAAGAGATATTAAGTTTTACTGAATATGGCCCTAGTGGCTAGCTGAAAGCCACACAAGAGCCATAAATCTATTTAATTGGAACTATTAGGGTATGAGTCAACCCTAGACAATTCGTGAGCTAAAGCATTTAGTAAATTGCTATAAACCTAAGGTAGTCTTCTTAATGGAGATTAGAAAAAGATGAATAAAGTAGATGCCATTAAAAGAACATTGAGTTTTGAGTATAAATATTATGTAAATTCCATTGGCTGTTGGGAGGCCTTGCAATTTGGTGGATAGGTGCAATTGACACTAATATCTTAAAGAGTTCACAAAATCTGATAGATACCTAGATTTGGGATCAAGATTATGGAAGGGGGGAATGGATCTCCTTTGTTATGCTCACACAGATTTTCCTTCACAGCTGTAGTTCTGGAAGAAATTGCAATTTATTGCTAAAAATGTAACACTATGTTTGGCAAACTCTTATGAAAGTGAAAGCTGCAGAAAGGAAGTGAAAAGAAAGGAAATAAAATTAAGCAAAAATAACCTTTTATCAAAGCCAGAAAAAAAAATAAGTGCTTTTCTTATGTTTGGAAAATCAAATTGAAATAAAAAGAAAAGAATGGAAGTAAATTAATATACCATTTACACTATAATATAACAATCATTTCAAATTAAAGAACAACCACCACAAACTCCTACAAATAGAACAGTAGCTCCTATTAACAGAAATTGTTGCTATTATTTTGAAACAAAATTTAGAATGCCTTAATAGAATCAAGCACCCAACCTGATATGTGAGCTCATGAGAAAAGTAGCAACCATCCCATGTCATCAACACGAGCACCCTCCATGCTTCACTTGAGCATCTAGTAAAGCCCCAACAATATCACTGACACACCAACATCAATAGTAGCAACCGAGTAAACCAAAACCAACAACACCAGTAGCTCCCCCATCATGCCATCATGACCTTAACCGAGCACTCACAAGCTCCACTTCAACGAACAGTAGCGACTACCAACAGCTCCAACTACACATACAACAGCAACATGCTATCACCAGCTTAGGGGCACCCATGACAGCAATTCACAAGCAACAAAAGCCATAATGATCAACGAACAGCAATAATTCACGAGTAGCAACAAGTCAATTTTGATATTTGGCAGAGAACTTTGCTTAATTAGAAAACACGTAGCATTTATTCGTTGATTTATCTGAAGGAACAATAAAGAAGACAACTTTATAATGTAGATATTGCACTACTACTTAAATGGCAGCAACCAATTAGTACAAGATCACAAAACCTATAATATTCAACGAAAAATTTTAAAAGATAAGGATGATAATGAAAATGGGAGTGATCAAGCTCGTAGGAAAAACAAGAACGAATCATTGGTTTTGACAAATGTGACATAAAGTTGTGGCCACAAACTCGATCGAGGCCATAATCGAAGCCTCGACCCAATCTATGGCCTCAACTTTGGCCTCGACTGTAGCCTTGACCCAGTCTGTGGCTACAATATTAGGTCATGGCCTGACTATTGCACAATCAAGGCCTCAACCTAGTCTATGGCCATAATTTTAGGCCACTATTGTCGAAACTTCTATTAGTCACAACTTTCAGTATATAGCTTATAATCCTTATTATAATATGCCTAGACGAAGCTCGTTTAGAGATCTACATTAATTACTAGGTTTTATCTTGTAATTATGAATTTAAGGCCAAAAAAACATCGTCTACGGCCTAATATAGTCTTAGCAAGTTAAATCATGGCTATGGTTGTCCCATTGTTGTCCAATGCATATAGAGCTTCACTACATGTTCCTTCATTCATCCTTCATTTTGCGAATGATATAATTTTTGCATTCCGATGGAGGGAAACAAAAAAAAAATCCTTACTCTCTTGGGATCGTTTGTTAGAAATTCATATGTAGGAAATCGAATTTTATCACCAATCCCAATCTTTATCAGCTCATTGAAAACCTCTTCTTTGGAGTACACACGTAGCCTAGATTGGTTAAAGACCTCGCTTCTAACCTTATAGCTTTAGCCAAATCCTTTTTCATTGATTTCCATATCAACAATTTTGCTTTTTTTCACTTTTCCCCTTTGTTGAAGTTTGGAAATCTATTTGAGAAGTGAGGCTTGGTACATTTTTGGACTTGTTATTAAGAGTGATTTTGTCATACAAATTGTTGGTTCATCAGAATCGCCACATGGGCTAGTGAATGAGTTGTTCCAGCATCACCTTATTTTTCAAGTACTAAATCATCTATTTCAGATATCTTTGTAGCTCCCATTTCACCTTTCTCTCAAGCTTGTCTTCTCATTCTCTCCTTTGTTGTCTCGACACTTTCACCTGTAGTTTGATCGGTGCCAAATATCTCTCAAAGTCTATCATAATGCATGATTGGTTTAGTCATCCACTTCTTTGCAGCTAGTTTTTTTCCTAAAACAATTGCAATGAAAGAAATAATCATTGGTCAATTAAAAATCTATGACATATACATGAACAATAGAAAATGAGAAGACACGAGATAGGATACCTCTATTAAAGCTTGCCAAACCTCAGGTTCAGCCTCAAAAAGACACGAGATAAGATTCCATGCAAAACCACTAGAATTGCTAAAGAGATCAAAGACTTCATGAAAACTAGGTTTTATTGTCTTTTTCCATCTACTCTTGAATTTCTTTTTATCAATAGATATATTCTTTAAGTTTTCACGAAGCTCCTTCATAATATTGTCATATGCCGATGAAGTGAATGTTCTATCTTGCTTGTTCCTATCAATCATTTGGTGATAGAAGGCATTAATCAGATGTTCATCCATTACTTCTATCCCTTGACGATGTGCCCTTTTCCCACCTTCTGTTTTACAATATATGTTCCTTTCATATCATATACTCATTTGCTCTTGATTTTACAAAATAAATAATTTTCAACATAGTGAATAAGGTGCTTTTACATTCCAATACAGTTATAGTAAATGAACCATAGAAAAATGAATATGTACCAAATCAAGTGCTTTCACATTTCAAAAGGTAACATACAAGAAGATGATACACACAGAAGCTGTGGTTCCCTATTAAGTATAAAAGACTGCCCCTATTATAAATTATACGTCCCTCTCAACAACATATGACAATTCTTCCTACAAACTATAGTAGTGACAAAGCTGTACAATTACTCCATCTTAAAATACCATCGTTTCTTTTCAACACGTTTGAGTTAAACTCCTCCATTATCTAATACATAATCATTCCACATTTGTGTTGCAATATTATCTCTTAATATCTCTCCCAATTTAGCATTAGTTGTATCATTGTCCCATATGCAACTATGGTCTTCTATTTCAGTGTTTAAAACCTCATGGGCTACTTTAGATGTAATTGTGTCATCTAGATCAACACCTAAGAGATAGTTGTTTAATATGCCACAAACTAAGATAGTATCACATTAGGTATCAAATGGGTAATGCTTCTCTGTGGCACTTGATATAATATGAAACCGTTTTTTCAATATGCTAAATTCTCTCTCAATGGCATTACGTAGTGACAAATGGCGATGATTAAATATCTCACAAGGGTTCTTAGGTGCATGTGTTGAATAATACTCCTTCAGGTGATAACGCACACCTCTATAAGGAGGTATGAGACCACTCCTTATCATAAAGCCGGCACCAATAAGGCAATATTTTCCTATTACATAAACTTGGTTACTTAATCAAAATTGTACAATTGAAAGTAACTTATGTAGATAACATTTATATTTGAGGAATCTTTAAGTTATCTTCTCTGCAAAAGGCATCTTTTAGTATTTTGGAATCTAATGCGGAACCCTCCCACCCAAGTAATACATATGTAAATTTCAAATCAAAAGAGCAAACGGTTAGTACATTTTGTGTTTGATATTCTTTCTTACCTCGAAATCTTAACACATCAGCATTAGACACTTTCACATGGATATGTGTACCATCAATTGCACCAACAAAATCATGGTACATTAATAAAGGAAGTACATAAGAGTATGAAAGTTATAAAGCTTACAATTAGGAAGGATTGATGGTTATTTATGTTGAAATATGGATAAAATATTTTATTGTTGAGGATTTCTTGTGATACAATCACGCTCTCGAGTTGCTTTAGAAATTCTTCTTCAAAAGAGATGAGTGTTCTAAGAACGCTATGAAAGTGCCTACTTACTGTTTCACCCAAACGATGGAAGAAAAAGGACATTGTGTGATTTTTTACATTATGTGCTAAAATATGTAAAAATATTGCAACCTACTCTTCAATTAATGTCCATCAAGTATCTTTAAGATGACTGCTACTTCTTCACATGCCACATAAGTTTTCAAAAGCCATTGAACTCATGTGTGTAATATTTCGACATTTTTTATCATCTTTTAGTTGTGTCAAAAGCTTTGACCTAATTTCATTTTTTTAATAATGCTGTGATGCTAGGTATTAATCTTCTTATACTATTTGGATGATTACATACCCTAAACATTCTTTTCACCACATAACATACTACTTGTGCACTTGCCATTTCCCATATTCTTACAAATTGCTTAACCCAATCATCCTCATACTTATCCTCAAAATCATCATCATAGTAAATGTCTTCTATAAATCCAAAATTATCCATGAACCAAGCCTAAAAAATCTATAGGGAATGTAAGATGCAAACTGCACATTAATACAATTATCAAAAAAGAAAGAAAAACACAACACCAAAATGTTACAAATGCATCTAACAATATAAAAAAGAAAAGAAGATCAGACATGAAAATAGAAGATATATAATCTATTCATAGAGAAGATCATGTTAACATGCCCATTTTCTGTTCTTCATATATTGAACAAACTTACATAAAAAGGAAAAGAAAAAATGATAATACTTATAGACATAGAAATACAAAGCACCCCTGATGAAGGAGTTTGCTATTAGTTTTTGGATTGTTGAAAAAATAAAAGAAAAATCACAATGCTTCTCCATTTTTTGTTTTTTTTGTGATGGACTACCTCATGTTTTGTATAGAGTTTTTTCTTCCATGTTTTTTTTTGCAGGTTTAAAAATATGTCTACGTTATAAGAAGAAAAAGTAGACATGGTGCTTTATTTTCCCTCCTTTTTTTAGGGTATTTCTATCATTTCCTTGAAATGGAAATTTTATCACTCCAACTTCTTTCCACTTCTTCCCACATCCTTTCATTTCTCTCCTAAAAAATTACCAAACACAATAATTTCACCCTATTTCTCTTTCCCCCCTTCACTTTCATTAAACTTCATCCAATCCAAACAAAGTGTGAATGATGATTGGTTGGTGACAAGAGATCTTAATGAGATTGCTTTTGGTGATGAGAAAAGTGGAGGGAGAGAAAAACCAATGCGACAAATATGTGATGCATGACTACCAAATAGTGGATGTAGGCTTCCAAGGACAAACATTCACAAGGTCAAATGGATGGGAAGAACCTTAGTTGGTAAAAGAAAGGCTGGATAGAGGCTTAATCAACATCCTAATACTCAAATTATCAACTTACCAACAAAAAGGTCAAATCATTCCCCAATTATCCTCATGTCAGATTGTAGGGATAAGGCAGGTGCAAGACTTTTCAAATTGATAAAACATGATTGTAATATGGGGGATGTAGAGATGTCATTCGCAAAAAAATGGGAATCTATCATAGTGGAAAATAATTTGTCGGGATTAGAGGAAAAACTAAAAGGATGTAGACATGCTTTGGTGAGATGGAAGAAGGACAATGTGGTAAATAAGTCGGTGTTAATTGCAAAAATCTCTGGAAAATTGGCTGTTGAGCAAAGCAAAACTGCACCGTACAAATTTAGATCGAATACATGAGTTGCAGTTTGAATTAGATCGCATACAAGCTACAGAAGAATGTTATTGCCAGTAGTCCCCAGTGAATTGGTTGAATAATGGAGTTCGAAATACAAAGCTTTTTCACCAAACAACTATTTCAAGAAGAGCCAAAAATAACATTATGAGAATCAAAGATATAAACAATGTTTGGTTGGAAAACGAGCAAGATGTAGCTGCTAAATTCTTAGATTACTTTCAGGGCATTTTCATGTCAGAAATGACTCACTCGGTCTATAAGTCACCAAATTATGCAGAATCCATCATCATGGAAGAACAAAATAGCTGGTTAACTAGGCCCATGGACGATGAGTAGATAAAACAAGTGATCTTTGGTTTGCTAAAAATGCATAAGACAAGTTTGTTGCGCTAGCATCTTTGTCTCGAATGTGTTCCAATGAATAATATGTATACATTTGGTTTAGTGAATATCCATCCATAAAATTGATATGTTACACTCATCCATGTCCTTTTCTTTTCTATACTTTAAACTCAAAAACATATAGAACTTCAACTTCATATCTGTCCTTTTCCCTTTAAAAGAATTTTAAGCACATTATTAACTTTAGGCAAACACATATAGGTAAGTGATGAATTTATTCTATATGTTCTACTTGTATGTATGAATAAGAAAATAAATTAAATTCCCTTTGGTCCATTATGTTGAATGCGCTTTGTGCTTGATGCCAAAGACCAATAATCATTAAAATTCGGCAAGTCATGGATCAAGTTTCATCTCCATTCATGGGATAAGTATTTGGATTGGTGTGGCCTGTGTTGTTTAAGCACCAACATCTATAGGAGTCAATCTTACTGGGTTGGCTAATGGTTAAGACTTAAGACGCATCATAATAATTTGCATGAGGTCTTTGAATTTGAAACCTATTATAGACATTTTTTGGAGTATCTATATAACACAGGCTATTCTTATCTAGTGCATGGATCTTATAGGATGGTTCATGTGTCTAGGGTTACCTAGTCCTAATACAATTGTGCTCGACCATCAATAATAATAATAACAACAACAACAACAACATTGATAGGGGTATTCAACATGGTAGAATTGCAGCTCCTATAGGCAAATACATCTGAAATGAATATAGCAATGGGTTACAGCTGCAATATAGAACAAAACTATAAATGATGGCAATAGATTAGACTACTAATTGTTGCTAAAAGGCAAACCCATTATGGGGTGATTAGTGTATGGTTTTTGGAATTTGGGTTATCTATGGATTCATACATCATCCTAAGCCAATAGCAACCATTATAAATGAGGGTGTAGTTTTCAAGCCTCAGGTATATTCACCCAAAGGACAAGGACATATGTGGAGGGCCGAGGTGTCCCCTTGGTTTGTGGTTCCAAGGTACTTCAACGAAGTTAAAGTGTTGTCTGATGATATGAAGTAAAACAAGTGAAGTTGAAAAGGTATGAAAATACTTAGTTGAAGTACAAAAGAGCAGGGTATAAACAAATCAAGTGGGTTCAATAGACCCCAAGCTTAACTCAATTTTTGCTCAAAGTAGATTGAAGAATAGTTAAGTCGAGTCCGACCTATTCAAATAGTTTATCAAGTTGAGTTTGGACTTTACTTGATTTACTTGATTAGCTAGCAAACTTAATTTCCAGTCTAATTAAACTCGTGTCAAATTTAAATATCAACCAAGTAAGTCAAGTTTGAAAATTAATATTATTATAAGTAGAATTGAGAATATTTTTTTAATCAAGTTTAAACAAGTCAAATCAAGTCAAACTTTGAATTTATACAATAACACTTCGAGCTAGACTTGAGCTTAAAATTTTAAATTCGATCAAACTCAAATTTAAAATTCTAATCCTAGTTAAGCTCGAATCAAGATTGATTTTGAAATTTCAAGTTGAGCATCAACTCAACTCAAATTCAAACTCTAGATTTAGCTTGTATGTTGCTTTACAGATGAGGTTTAAAAGTAATGTTAAAAACTGTACAAATAAACAATTGAAAGGCCATTAAGAAATACTTAAAATGCTAAGAAGGTTGTATTGCGCATCAAATGTTCGGATCTTTTGATATATTAATATGGCAGTATTAATGATAGGGTTTGTTGAGCTATCTGTCGTGTTAATTTACAAAACCACATGTCATTATTAGAGTACAATGAGTTAAAAAAATAACGACAATTAAATTAAAGGGAATCTTCGCTGCAAAATATACCTTTCACATTGGAACAAGAGAAATAATGTTGGCGGATATGTTGCTTACCTAATCTTTAAAATATATACACTATATAATAATGTATCTATCACCAAGTGGAAGAAAATAAAACACAAAATGGCCATCATATGACAAAGACTACAATTAATTTAAAATGACTCGGGTAAGACTTTGCAAATATATATTTATATTATTTACAGTTGCCGGGTTTCAGTTGTGATTTCTCTTAAATTTGAAGTAAAAAGTAAGTACACCCTTAATTTATATATTTTTAGTAATACCTTATGTGTTACACGGAAGAAATGATCTTAGTATGTAAGATCGCATTTAGAGTAACTTTTTTTTTTTTTTTTTTGGTTACACTATTAATGGAGCTGGTTACTACTATCTTTTTGCCCTAAATTTGGGGCATAAATTCTAATTACCTATATATATATATATATATATATATATATCCTTTCCACATTCTTGATTATGAATTTGAGCACATATGATATTTGGTTTGATTTTCCACGGTTGTAATGCTGGGTTGCTTTCTTGTTGAAATTCATGCGATGATCTCGGGTTGCTATTGTCGTTTCATACCTATGATTTTGTGTTTATTGGCGATCTTACACTTCGTGCCCAAGAACATATTGTTGGTTTCCCTCAAATGATGATTTTGATGATAACAAAAAAAATTAAATGATTTCTTACATATTTGATTAAGTGCGTAGTATAAGAATTATATAAAAAAGAATATCATATCAGAAGGTTATTCAGAAGGTTCTTCAATGGAATGCAATTTTTTTTTTTAAACTATCAGAAGGAACGTCAGAACGTTAGTATACAAGAACAACATCACGTGTATTGCAACTCGGATTTAATTTTTTGAAGGCCTAGCTCCAATATTGAGTATAATTTGGGTAATATACTCAATGTGTTCCACAAAATTGGTTCAATATCCACAAGGATTTAATTTTGAATTAATAATCAAATTTTTGGAAGCCCATAAACGGCATTTTTGAAGAAGGACGATTCAAACTTGGAAATTTAATTTACAACGAATTACATTTGAGGAGAAAGTTAGTGTGCATAATATGAAATAATTACAAAACATGTTTCAGATTTTTAAAGAGTGTGTCCAAGGAATTTTGAAGTTCGAAAATCATGGAGAATTCGAATATAGCATGAACAATACCAGACGAAGGATTTGTCAACAACGGATGTTTTCAAATTCGAAATTCAAGATCAAGATAAACATACAAGTTGTCAAAGTTGGAATTATCCTTTGAAGCAGAAATTTCAAGATTACTTCAGGAAATCAAAATTCAAATTGAACGGTTTATAAGATAAACACGAGATGATATGTTTGACAGATTTTGGATAAACACAAGTGGATTCCACGCGCAAGATCTGGAATGAAGTTATCCATTTTCTCTTCTAGCCGTTGGAGTAAATAAGATTAAAAAGAGAAAACAAGACAGAGAACAATAACAATTGCGAGAAAAAACAACAGAAGCAAATAGTGATCAAAGCATTCTTATCGTGCAAATATTATCATATTTTTCTAGTGTTCTTTCTTGAACGAAATATTTGAGGAAACTTACTTTATATTCCTCCGATTTGATTTTACACAATTAGTGTGAGTTTGAGAGTTATAAGTAGGCTCAGTAGATTGATTGCTTAGGAAAATCAAGTTGACTGAATTGTAGCTAAAGAAAATTGACAAAAACTTCTTGTAACTTTGTTGATTTGATTGGATAGTGGAACACAACCGGTGTGGAATACCAAGACCCTGGCTAAGAGCTGGAAGAGAGGATTGACGCTCAAAGCGGAACCTCTATAATTCGACTTTGCACCCTATACTTCCTTATCTTTCTTTAAATTCGTGTAATTTTATTTATTTTTATATTTGTGATATATACTCAGAAGGTTGATCAGAGAGTAACTTATCTATATTTTCTTGATCAGAGAGTTAGTTAGAAGGTTTCTGGAAGTAAAAAGTTTTAAAATAACTTTTGATTTTTCGTGAGCTTAAGCAAATCATCTTGATCCAAATATTTGTTTAAAGTTTTTATTTGTTAAGTTTATTGTTTTAAGAAAGTTTCAAAGCCATTTTAATTGAATAACCAAGTGATGTGAAATTTGTTTAAAATTTTTAAAAGTAAATTATTATAACCTATTCACCCCCCCCCCCCCGGTTATCTTTTCGGGACCAACACATATAAATTATGTTCATCTGTTTGGATTGTTAGATTTTATCCATATCCGATCTATATCGAATCTGTATTGGTAATTTATCAGTATCAGTTCGATTTGATCAGTTATGAATAAAATTATCAGTTTTTCATCGGTGTCATATCTGTATCAATTCAATATCAGCTCAATTTGAAAACGAAATCAAAATGATACCAAACCCGGTATCCACACAAATATAATGCAACCGTATATATGTAATTACAGAAACCTAAAACCGCTACACGCAAGGAAGCCAGTGTCGCTGATTAGTTACCAAGAAACCATCGGCCAAAAACAAAGGTACCAAGAAACCAGTTAAATGGAATATGCCATCTGCTTATGCACCAGCCTAATCCACCACGACCTAGACCCAATCAGCTATGGGCGGCCATGGTCGTCAATTAAATAAGCTACTTTATTAGGGATTTTAGTTTGCATCTGAAAGTCTTTACTTTTTTTTTATTAATTAATATTGGAATTTATTATAAGTGCAGGATAGGATTAAAAAATTATGACGGAAATTTGTTGTTTTGGTACTCTTTATCTATCCTAGAACACCCGTACATCTGATTTTGTGGATATCTATAAAAAACAATTGATATTAGACTCATGGATGGTATATAGTTGCAACTACATTCTAAGAATTTTGTAATTGTATTTGTAATTTTTGCTAAAAATAAAATCATTAAATCCGATCCATGAAGAATTTTGAATATATATGTTCTACTATTAGAGTATTGGTGTAACCAATGAGATTTTGCTATTGTAAATTTTTTATTATTTTTATAACAATATATTTAATTAAATTATTTAATAATATTATTTTATTAACTTAATTATTATCAACCATGAGAAATTAACACGCATTTTGTGATTAAATTATGCCACTATCAGGGATAAAAGATAATGTAGGCAGAGTATTAAAAAAATAAAAAATAAAAACATAGGTGTATTCAAAATTAAAAAAAAAAATTATAAACACAATATCTATGAAGCATAATTTATTGTTTCCAGAATGATAGGTTTGATAAATTTGAAGTTCTAGGACACCTAATTTATATCCATTAAGAAAGGTGAAAGCTGTCACATGACTGGCATTATTTGCATATACTTAGCATTTAGTGGGTCTTATGTTTCATGATTCAAAGGGTTTAGAGTAGAGTGAAGAATCAATCCAGGCTTATGGTGTAGCAAGTAGCATCAATAGGATACTTTGTTGTGGGAGTGGGTGTGTTTTAAAGACAGCTCTGACTCTCATGAGCAAATTAGTCGAGAGTTAAGAACACTCTTCTAAAGAGACCATCAAGTTCAGAAACTAGTGGAATAAGGGGGACTTCTAAACATATATGATACCATAAGGTTCATAACAAAGTCAAGATGGTTTTCCAAGTAAATAGATCAGCTTAGAACAAACTTAGAGAGAGACGAAATGAAAAGACTGGCCCGCCATCCAAAATCTAAATTGAAAATTAAAATTCAAGAGTTGGTTAAGCATTGCACAAGCATTTTAAGACACTACAAGAAATTTTAGTTTTAGAGATAGAAGATTTTGTCTCTAAAGACTTTTAGAGATAGATTTTCCATTGCAAATTTCTATCTTAAAAATTATCATCGCTAGTTCATTTAGAGACATATTTTTTGTTCATAAATGATTTGTGACAGAATTTTTGTCTCTAATAATAACAAAACCTGTCTCTAATTCTTTACATGTTATAGAATAAAAATAATAAAATTAAAAAAAATTCGCAAATCTATCTCTAATTCTTTTATAAATCACAAAAATTTACATAAAAAAAAATTATCGCAAATCTATCTTAGTTTTAGGATTAATGTCACGCCTCATATGGTACCTTAAATGTGTCATATCACATTATGGCAAACTAAAGCTCCTAAGCATCCATGTGCTATCGAGCCTTCAGAGTGTTTCGTGAGCATAACACGGCTAAGATTCCCAAAGGAGAGTGACCCTATATTTAGGATCAGGTTGTTTAGAATAAAAACATAATACATACACTATATAATTACTAATAACAAAGTATCAAATATTACTCAACCATTATAGAACCTAATTCATAAGCTAAGCATAAATATAAATACTAATCTTAATGATAACATAATTAATGCCAACAAAGTTCATTCCTTTGCTAACCATCTTTTAGTTTGTTTGCCTTACCTCACCTAAGCCTTAAAATACTTCTATGCCATACCGAGGTTAAACTTCGTATCAATACAAGCCATGGACTTCCCTAAAACAAGTTAAACCTATAAATAAGTAAGTGAACCACAGCTCAGTGAGATAACCAGCCTAGTACACACATCAAGCAAATGTAGACAAGTTTTTAATAGCAGAGAAGTTTTTAATAGCAAACATATGCAATGCAATAATCAATCAAATGAGCATATATAAGCTTGGATGACTAGAATCCAAATAGGGTCTAGATTTATGCCCTCTCACCAGGGTTTCAAAAGCACAAAACTTATAGGAGGATCTAAGAATGTGAAATAGGAAACTTAATCATTTTTTTATTATCATTTAAACTTTAATATCTTAATCATTTCTACTATTTTGGAAGCTTAGACTCTCCCTAAGTATTGCTACTTTCCAAGGCTGATATCACGGGTAGCACTCCTTACTTTACCATTTAAATCCTTAAAACTGTGCAATTCTACTAGAATCCCTAGGCCTAACTAGAGTTCTTTTCTTGGACACTCCCAATGTTATCATAGACTTGAAATATAATACATAGTAGTGGTGGCTAAGATATGCAACATTTTTGCAGTCGTACTATGCATGTCCAATTATTTAAATATTAATTATGCAGGCATGACTACTCCAATGCTTAAGTTAGTAATAGCCATCATGATGAGCCTGTGGACCAAGTAAATGAGAATAATTTTGTGTGACATTACCTAAGTTCGGAAAGGGTTGTATGTATTTATAGATGACTAACCTAGCAGTTATGCCCATAGTGGGCAAGTGGTTAAGTGGTTGGTTAACTTGGTAGTTATAGTTCTAGTAGGCATAGTGGTGATCGTGAGAGTGAGTCACAATACCATCATATGTAGAGTGATGCCGACTAAGCCAATGGTGTCAAGTGATGGGCACGTCAAGGATGATTGAGCATTGTGTTTGGGTCAATAGTACAGTTGGACCGTTAATAGAGATTGGAGCCCAACGAAGCAAAGGGCTCAGCTCAGGGAGGCCTTTGGTCAGGAATGGACCATTAGCACTTTTTATATAGCTTGTAATTATATATGAGATGTTATAAAATTTAACACATCAATTTTATGCTATTTCTTATATATTATATATTATATCGTTATTATGGACTATTTTATGAAGCAGTACATTGTAAATTTTTTATGTAATAAGTTATTACGTAAAAAATATTATATAACAAATATAAAAATAATATATATATGATATAAATATATATAATAACCTTATTTTAGATATTATTTATAATTTATAAAATATTAATATATATTATATTAATAAAAAATTTATTAAAAATAGAATATAATACAAAACATATATCATATTAGTTGTACTTATAAATATATTTTATGAAAAAATTAATTAATTTTTATATTTTAAGTCCATATTATATACCATTCATTTATATTATATATAATACATATAATTAAAAGTATATTATGAATATATATTTAATTATACAAGTATATTTATATATTTATTAATTTAGTTTAAAGACACATTTGCATTAAATTCGAAAAGAAAAAAAAGATATTGCAAAGTACTTATATTTCCCTCTAAAATCACAGTCAAATTAGCAACAAAAGAAATTTTATCACAAATCTATTTGTTATCCATCATAGATTCTGTTGGAAAACATATATGAGTTACAAATATGTGATAAGGATCAATTTACAATTGATAAAGAAGTGAAGAAAATATATATGACTCGCATGATCTAGGCCGTGACAATCAGTAGAGAATAAGCTAATAACACTACATATCGCTGTTGTATTGCAAACTGTGATCACGATGTTGAGGATGACCAGCTATGACCATGATAGTGACCAGGATGACTAGTATCATGCCTGCAACACTACCCATGATCAGTACTGACATGTTATCCATAAGAGATCACGCCTTTGAAGCTGCCCATTATACCATCTGTGATCATATAGATAATGCCCCCAATTAGTACTGTGATGACTATGGGGATTCTTAAGCCGTGAAGTTCACACCCTACGTCATGCCCATGACATGGACCATGACGATGCCATAGATTTGATTTATTTGATATTTTCTTTTATTTTATTAGATATCTTTCAATTAGATTTGAATAGAATTACTATTTTACCCTTTAACCTAAGTTGTAGGTATAAAAGTGACTTTCTTGCGAACAACAACAACTAGATCTTGCATAAAGTTTCTTCTTGAAAGTTGTTACTCTTGAAATATTTCTCTTATCAATCCCTTGTGATTATGGCAAGATTCTTGTGTTGTTATCAATCTTCATGATTTTGGCGAACAAACCACATTAATTAATTTATGAGTCATATTAAATTAGCAAGAGTGTAATTTGGGTTGGTTATGTTGAGTCATATCTGTAGTGAATGCCATCCATATCTTTTTCTATTCTTGTTATTTAAGAAACCATAATACTTGTATGATGTCTAAGGGATTTCTTTAGGATTAATTAGTATTGACCCATAAATATACTAGTGATTAAGTTCTTAGGCATATCATATTTTAGTATCAGAGCATTCTTCTTGTATCATATTTTTAGAGCATTCTTGTCACAACAATATGTCATAATTTTTTTCCATAAAAACTATGTTGCAAATTTGTCTTTGATTCATATTTTTAGAGTGAAAAAATTTCTATCTTAAAATATCTATCTCTAAAAGCTAGTTTTCTAGTAGTGATAGGAAGGAACCTTCCTCCCTATAGAATATAGTATTAGCACAACGCTTCAGTCCCATCAAGTCTCCTAAATGCTATCTATGTATTTCTAATGTGTTTATTCTTATTATTGATTGGGTTCATATGGGTTAAGATCTAGAGGAAGAGCAACCACTAGAGAGTGAAGAATGTTCCTAGAGAGATAATTAGGTCACAAATTGGATTGTAAAAATATCTACTGGAATCTCTATGAATGCGTTTTAGTAAGAAGCATAACCATTGGATAATTTAGCATGATGCATTTTTGGTGAATGAAAAGAATAGGTGAGGCTAAAAGGAAGTCTATGGAAACCCAAAATACTGATTGTGGTGATCTTGGATGAAATTGGTGTCGAGTGAATAGGGTTAGTAATCTTTACATGTGAGTAATGGCAATAGATTAGCATAATATTGATGATATCCTAAGCTTATGTTAGAGAGAATGTAAAACTCCAAGTATTCATAGTTAAGAGGAAAAAAATCAAATCAAACATATGGCATAGTGAGTGGCATCAAGTATAGTTATTTATCTAGGCATTAGGTGTACTCTAAAGCCGTCTGTGTTCCCTCATGAGCATATAGGTTAAGAGCTAATGCTACTTACTGATGAGGCTAAAGCCAATTCACTCTAAAGGCATCTATGTTCCCTCATGAGCATATAGGTTGAGAGCTAATACTACTTATAGATAAGGCTAAAGCCAAGGCACTCTAAAGGCGTTTGTCTTCCCTCATGAGCATATAGGTTGAGAGCTAATGCTACTTATTAATGAGGCTAAAGCAATTTGAAAGTGGTGAGATAAGTTGTACCTCCTAAACATATGCCGAACTACAACAAAGCCAAGATTGCTTTCATAATGGGAAGGATGATCTAAGAACATACTTAGGAGAAACAAGATAAAGGGATGGTTAGCTGTTCATATACGAGTTAATAATAGGAATTCAAGGGATAGTCAAATAGACCTATTTTTCATTTATTATGGCTTGATATTAGGAATGAAATATATATGATTTAATATTATAGATATAGTTTGATATTAGGATTTAATTTATTTTTGTCATGCATGAACTCTATAAAATAATAATCCATTGAATAAAATGATAAACCTTATGAAATCAAAACTATTCTATTTCTCTTGTATTTTAGTCAACAAGTAAGAACATTCGGAATGAAGATCGCAAGTAATTGCAATTATGGTATGGTAACTAACTGTAAATGGAGGTAATAAATTAAACTACCGACTGCTAATAAACAATAAACCTAGTATATAGTTCTTTGAATATATGCTTATTTAGACCCCTACATCGGAAGGAACCATCCCAAACCTAACAAGTCACTGATCCAGTGAAGCCTAGCCTAGAACCGGATCGGTTTCCAGGCCTACCGTTAGTTCATAAGTCGATTCATGGCCGATTGAACTAGCTAAATTTCCTTTTTTTTTAATTTAAAAATAGCTAAGGAAAACTTGTGAAAAAAAATAAAGACAAATAAAAATTACAATTAAAATCATACAAAATAACTTTCAACTTAATATACAATTGGGCTTAAGAAAACTACTTGGGCAAATTCTACCGAAAGGTATTAACGTTTAAGGGTAAGTTTATTTAAGGTATTAACGTTTTAAGTGGTTAAAAAGAGATATCAATGTTTTTTGAAGTGAATCAAATAAGGTATCAACATTTTCAAAGTTCATTTAATGTATCAATGTTTCAATTAAGTTTCCTTACTTTTCGCTAGTGGTCAACTTACTATACAAAACATTAATACATCTTTTTAACCACTTGAAATGTTGATACATTAAATGAATTTATCTCTAAAGGTTAATTTCTCTTTCTTTTTAATCACTCAAAATGAATAATAAGATCCACGTTTGTCCATTTATTAATATGTTGTTTCCAAGACTAGAGATGTAAACCAGTCAAGTCGAGATAATACTATATTGAGCTCAAGTTAACTAAGCTTAAAGTTTTAAGCTCGAGTTTAGTTTGATGTAACAACATATAAATTCAAGCACGACTTCGTTAAACTCTTTTAGGTTCGATTTTTTTTTAAAAAAATAATTTTAATTTTAATTAAAATAACATTAATGCTCAAACTCGGTTTAAATTCAATTAACCTTCATACTCGATTCAGGTTCAATTAGGGTTGTAAGCTAATTAATTGAGTTAAAGATATGAAGTTTGAGTCTAGCTCGATAAACTATTCGAGTAACTCAATCTCAAATTAAGCTTGAGCTTGACTCAACTTTTTTTAAATCAAAATTAAATAAAAATTAACACAAATCCAAGTCATTTGCATTTCTAACTATCAAAGACAAGTGTAATCATTATAAGAGCATCTTTAATGGTGGGTTTCATAAAGAGTTGCTAAAGATGCTACATCAATAACTTAAGCAACTATTACTATACTTTATCAATAAATTACTTTAAGAGAGTTGCCTAGCATTTTTTTAATAATTTTTTAATAATTTTTTACTTAAAATGAGTTAAAGAACTCACTATTTAAGTTGCTTAATCAAGCAATTCTTATATTGATTCTTATATCAAGAATCTTATTTTATTAATTATATGAAATTACTTAATCTAAGTTTTTATGCTAAACAACTTTAATAAAGATGATTTAGGAGAGCGCTTGGTTTCCAAA
This sequence comes from Combretum micranthum, assembly GCA_024138025.1. Classification (NCBI taxonomy): domain Eukaryota; kingdom Viridiplantae; phylum Streptophyta; class Magnoliopsida; order Myrtales; family Combretaceae; genus Combretum; species Combretum micranthum. The sequence goes on along the minus strand of JAMXBD010002459.1, from coordinate 173,539 downwards.
CCTTGACTCTTAACCCATGGACAAGACATGCGCGAGGCGGATGTGTCTTCTAGTTTCATCGCGTGCGAATCAATACATGTGCTCAAACAAGACAGGCCTGACATTTTATAAAATATTATCATTTGTTATGAAATAATAACCGCATGTCATTATAAAAAACAATGAAGAAAAATGAATAACGACAAAAAGGATTAAGATTAAGATCGGAGGGAATCTTCACCACAGGTCATGCCATTTACATTGGAACAAGAGAAATAATGCTGGCAGATGATATGTACTTTCCAAATCATTAATATATACAAATGTGTATAATGTCTTCACCAAGTGGAAAAATGGAAAACCCAAAGCTGGCAATTAATTTAAAAAGATTGAGGCAAGTAAAATACTTTGTTTTATTTTTGATTTGTAAAAAATTTTATAAAAAAAATCTATTTCATATAATGTAGAATAGATAAGAAATTCATGTTTCTTCCTTTTATTGGAAGAATGACTATTCATGATAAAAATATATTTTATTTCAAAATACTTATAAGTATAAAATAAGGAATTATTATTCCTTACCAACCTTACTTTATTTTTAGTAAATCAAATATATATTGTAAGGAAAGAAGCTTATGTTAAGGTGCGCCTTCCTCGTTGCTACCAGGGCGATTTGATGTGCCATCCTCCTACTTTATTCTTTTCTTTTTTTTAATGAACTTTGTTTCCATGCATCGGTCAAGCATTTATGGAAACCACAATGAAATTTCATCTTAACAATGACAAAGACACCATTGCAGAGACAATTTCCTGGCTAAAAGAAGGTATTTCTTTATGAATGAAAGAAGGGTGCGCATTTGCATTTAGTCATTTGGCATTTTTATAGGTAATATACTTTGATGTTCTAAATTTTGGAATATCTCATCTACATTATGAGAGAGAAGATTTAGTGCCTAATCAAGTGAAATCATTATTTATTATCATTTATATTTTAGAGGGTATTACTATTTTTGGGAATTTAGTATTTAGGGTTTAGGGTATGATTTTTCTGGAAATTGCTCATGAAGCCAAAAAAAAAAAAAAAAAATCATTTTATGGAATTAACTAAATTTGACATTATACGTAAATTAGCTAGTCTTCACCACAGTCAAAGTACTAATATGAACATGATTTAAGCATTTGACTTTGACCCCACAAACAGCGTTTAGGGTTTGTAATGAATTGACTTACAAGTGACAAGATAATTCTTTTTAACATAAAAAATCATAAGGACAAAATTGTCCATAAAACATACTTAAATCACAAAGTTTAAATCGCATAAAGGAATAGGATATGTCAGAAGCCCAAAACAAGTCTAAACACACGGGTTGCTATTGGTAGAGGAATTTTTAAAGGCACTAGTTTATCTTTAAAGGAAAAAAAAAGTTTTAATAAGTTAGAATATTCATATCAGTTTCTTTAAAATTGCTATCCGTTTAAAAATTAATATATCACAAAATAAACATCACAATAATTCTTGAAATTTAGGCTAGTCAATAATATGTTATACATCTAAAATGTAAAGATAAAACCACTGAATCATCCTCTCCATCTAAACGAAAACCTTGATATACCTCTTATAGGCAGCTAATTATGGTAAATTATTTAACATATTCCCTTGTTTTCATCAGCTTATATTAATTGTTGCCTTGAGGAACATGTGGGTTGACATGTATGTAATTGTCTATAATAGCAACTTGTTACGTTTTATTACTCACCCTTTTCTTAGGATCTTGTTTAAAATATTTTTCAAATAAATTAAAAGATCATGAGCTTAAAGACCAGGGAGTATAGGATCAAACATTATATGTCCTCACCAATTGACATAACACAAGGTGAAGTGTTCATGTGCTTAGGATTTAAAAGGTTTGAGAAGAGGGAAAAAAACAAAAGGAAAAAAAAAAAACACACACACACACATTAAAAGTGAATTACAGGAATAATTTTTTAGAACTTTAAAAATTGTATAAATCCAAACTTTTGTATACTGTATACTTCCTATTAAAATGTAATGAATCTTTTTCTCAAATTTTCTTTCTTTCAAAATCATACTTTTGCTTAAGAGGATATAATTACAAATACCCAAGATGAGTCCAAACCGAGACCCAATTTGGTTGACCTGGTCTAGTCGGGTCCAACTTAGCTATTGGATCCATCTAGCCAGGACTTGTGAACTCACTTGGTCTAACTTGGTCTTATTTGAAGAAATATAAAAAAATTTAAAATTATTTTTATTATAAATATAAGAAATAAAAACAAATTTTAAAATATAAAATAAAGAAAAGTTTAAAAAATTAAATAACATATAATTTTTAAACTGTTTTTATTGAAATAGAAATTATTTTATATTCACATATATTTAATATATCATTGATAACAACATGTAATAAATATAATTTAAAAGCATATCTTATGTTTTATATAGAGTTCTTTCAAGAAAGCAATCTTACTTCCTTTTTTTTTTTTCCTGAAAAAAATCTCACTTCTAATTAACAATGTGAGACTTTGTTTTCTTTTAAAAACTCTACTTTTTAAGAGTATTATTCTAATTCCATATTGTTAAATTTCAACTTAAATAGGGTGTGCTTGTGTATAAATAATTGCACATCTTTCTTTAATAATTTTAAATGAATATGAGATAAATAATAGTATTCTTTTAGATTTAATCTATATTTTAAAGTTTGAAGTTTTATCCAAATGGTCTTAACCCAGCTAACCCAGGTAGGTCTATGGATTAGACTTATGCTACCACATGCACGAAGCAGTTCCGGATTCTTGTTTTGGTGAACTGGATTGGTGTATTTGGGTTGAGTCTTGGCTACATCTGAACCTTAAATATGTCTAATATAATATCCGATACGGACCAACAAATTGTTATTAACCCCAAAATGAGATGACTTGTCGATAGGCTAAAGACAGGAGGATTTCACAATAGATGCCTTGCTATGCTATAATATTAAACACTACTAGGAGATAATATTGGTATTACCACCGTATCAAGAAGCACCGAGAGGGATGATTATTATACCCTAGCCACAGCGAAGATGCTTATGGTCCACCCTATTAAATTAATTTTATATATTATTAGTTTATTACTCTTTTTTATTTTTATTTTAAATATTTTATGACCGAGTCATAATTTTTAAAATATATTCTTTTTTATTTTTATTCTGGATATTTTAGGATTCAGTCATGTTTTTCAAGTGTCTCAATTTATTTTGGTATGTTATTGTTTGGTCAATTTCTAAATATATTAGGTTTTGTTATGACTATAATATGTAGGTTTAGTCTTATCATTAATGAATAATTGAGTTTTGAGTGTTTTATTTTTATTTTTTTTAAAGACCTGTGAACCTTATGTTTTGAATACGGAGTGGTATTTTCCTTTATTCTTTTGTGTTCTTATGTTATAAATTGTGGTGACCACATTGATTCAATTTTTTTGGTTCTTTTAACATCCGATAGCTTTGTAATTCGAATCTTTATCAGTTTATAATTTGGATTACAATCCATTTCATTTATAATATCCATGCTATGTATATCTTAAATTTATATTACTTTAATAAAAAAAATAAAAAAATCAAACCTATCAGGCACACAATCACACACACAGCTCTAGCAATAGTTTGATACCTTCCAGATTTATAATTTTTTATTATAAAACACACATACAAAGACTAACAAGTAAGGGGAAATATAGAATTCAACGCTCAAAATTTAGTGTGAATATTTTCAAAACAATAGAGGTGAAAAAAACCACTGACAGAACATATTTAAATTTTGGATTTTTTTTTAAATTATCATCATCGGAATTTTAATATTGCTAATTTTAGTGTTTTCGTTAAACGTTCTTTTAACCAATTAAGAACCATCGTATGTCCTATATGGTATAATGTTTTACAAGATAGAGTTAAAAAGCTGGTCGTTCATAAGTGTTAAAAAAAATACATAGAATATATTTATCAAAATAATTACTTGGACATATGGCAGTTTATAATTAATTAGACAAGTTAATTGAATAGATAGCTCCATATCCAGCCAATATAGGTAGGGATAATGATTTTAAAAAGTCTAATCAAGTATTGAAATTAACAGTCTAAAAATACCAAATACAATATTATCCCACATATATATATAATTACAAAGGCCTAAAACTGCAGCACTTAATAAATACAAAAGTATATCTTTAGTTTAATTGTAGTTAATTGAATGCCGGCAGACAATTACACATGTTTTGGAGATTCGCATATGAAGTACCTTTAATTTTAGTTTTTAATAATTTAGTATTTAATTTTTTAGATATTATCAAATTAGTAATTATATCTTTAAAGTATGGAGCAAATTAAATTTTATCAAAATCTAATGATAGAATATCAAATTATCAAATATTATAAGTATAAAAACTTGATTTGTCATAATTTAATTATCAAAATAAACATTTATTAAATATTATTTAATTGAAATACCGAACCATATGTGAGTTACAAATATTAATTTATTAAAATTTAATTATGAGACATTTTATTATTAAAAATTAAGAGTATGAACATTTTTTTCTTTTTGTTTTTTGGCCAAAAGAGTATGAACACTTCACTTGTGATTATCTACACGCTTTCGGACTCTGGACCCAGGCCTAATGGGAAATGAGGACTCTTTTAACATAAAGCAAGATAAAGACAATAGGGGAACACTGATTTCCACCACCATCCCCATCTCCTCAGCACACAGACCAATCAAAATCTTTCTTTTCTACGTAAAATTTAAAAGGAAAAAAAAGAAAGGATAAAAAGAAAAAAAAATGTTCGACTTGCATGTTTTCCTGTCTTTTTCTTTTTGACTTTTTCAAAGTAAGTGGTTACTTACAACTTCAAGGAAGTAGTTTGTGTCAGGGTGCGTCTTCCTGGTTGCTACCAAGGCAATTGTTGTGATGTTTTTTCCCTTTTTTTTTTTCTATTCTTTTTAAAACCCTGTCTCCATGTACTAGTTGAGCGACCATATTATATACAGCGAAAACACTTTGATACCCATATTTTGAAAATTTCACACGGATTATTTGATAAAGGACAACTCATGCCATTTAATAAAATGGAGTCAATCTTATCATAATTTATATTTTAGTGGATATTATTATTTTTGTGATTTTAGTGTTTAAAGTTTATGGACATGGTTTTTTTCCTAATCCTAGATTTTTCTCATCAAGTAAAGAAATTAGCTTTGGAAGCTACTAAATTTAAAATTACACACAAATACAGCCAAATTGTATTTACCACAACCAAAGTGTTAGGATGAACATGATTTAAGCATTTGATTTTACATATAGTGTTTAGGGTTTGTAATGAATTATCTTATAAGTGATGAGATAAATTTATTTTCAACATAAAACATAGTGAGGCCAATAATATGTTATATGTACATCTAGAAAGTAAAAATAAGTCCATTGAATTAGACAACGGTATGTATAGATTATACCAAAAATCATGGTAATTATATACATTACTTACACCAAAAATCACATTGTTAAGTACTTTTATAAACCAATGATCTGGATTTTGTTTTTTGACAGATATATAATTCGTGTTTTAACATTTAATTTTGACAAATAAATAATACATGAATTCTATTTTTGATAAATATATAACTTGTCTATCGTACTTTTGCAAAAAAAAAAAAAAAAAGATTTTTGTTTTCTGAGTTTTGTATTAATAATAGATAAAACATATATTATGTATTTGTTAAAATAGAAAACCTAAGTTATTTTTATGTAAAAGTGCAAAAATGAATCATGCATATATTTGTCAAAACTAAGATCATTTGTTTATCAAAATATAAAAATATGAGTCATGTAGTTATCAAAAATGAAAATAAAAATTATTTGTTTGTAAAAATATTAAAACACGAACATATTTTTATAAATTTCTCTATATGTTATAAGATGATATTATACACGTATATAGTTTTTATGTGTAATATATTTATTCATGCACATGCGTGTCTTTGTCCATTGCAATTACAACTACAATTCCAAATTTTGAAGGCTTAATAAAATGAAATAGGAAAAGCTGATGCCTCTGATTCACAGCTTTTAATTTTCGTCAGCATTCTCCAGTTCTTCTCTCTCTCTCTCTCAAAACATCTTCTGAAATGGCAGACTGATGCTGGCAAATAGACGATTTATCTTTCTTTTTTTTTTTTTGGTCACGGCAAATGGGCGATTGAAATACTGAAATGGAGGAGTGATGATGTGTGTTAGGAAATGAGGTTTGTCTTCTTCCCAATTTCTATTTTCCAAAGCCAGTACATACCCATGTGAAGATGTCGGACCTTTAAATGTGTGCAGGCTCGTACAGTTATGTGAAAAAATACTGACTGTCTTAAAATTGTTATTTTCATTCTGATTCAATCAATAGATATATAATACTCGTCAAATAAATTTAAATAATAAGTTATTTTTAAAATAAATCAAATAGTTGCACAAGCTTCGCAAGTTCAGAAGGCGACGAAGATGAAGACGCTTCAATTTAGGAACAGCGACTTGGTTTTTTGGTGGACTGCCATGGAACACCTCTGCTATATCCTTGCAATCATATATTTTGATCTTTTCCAGTTCGGGTAGTACCATGTGGGGATAATCAGAAGAAAAGACATTTTCTAGGTGTGAATACTTCCAAATATTCAAACTCCTCAATTTAGGAAATGTTGTCACAAGAGCATTAGCTACTTGATATAAGCTCCTAACTTGTTCGCTAAAATTAAGACGGAGAATCTCCAAATTCGAAAGGGCACTGGATTCGGGAGCAAGTCTTGTTAATTCTTTGGGAAAGGAACAATCTCTAATTAGCAAAGACTTTACTTTAGAGGTGGACTGATTGTTTGCGTTAAGGTTAGGAAATATCTCGTTCACTGACATATCGGACAATGAAAGATCTTCTGCGTGTAGAACGAAAGACCCAATCTTATTCCCTCTAAAACCTCCGATTGAAACACGCTTTTGTGCGGGAAGAACCCCAAAATTATAACAAAATTGAAACGTTTTCAGTTTTTCCAACCAGTTGCAATCTTCATAAGTGGCTTCCACGTCAGCTAATTTAAGATGGACTTCCTTCAACGACTTGAGTTTTGACAGGTCTTGCAACACTATCTCTTTCGACTCTGATCTTCTTCTCATGGTATGCCATTCATAGCCACTATGTCTCATGTCCAAAATCTCCAGTGCACTTAAGTTAACTATAACATCAACGTCAATAGTACTTAAATACTTAGTCCATTGCAAAAGTAGCACCTTTAATTTGGTTAGTTGCTCTACTCCTCTTGGCAACTTACAAATTGGACAAGAAGAAAAGTCAAGTACCATGAGTTTTTCTCCAAATTGCAATTTATCCAAATCAGAACGGCAATTCCTTAAAATAAGTGCACGTAGTTGAGTTAGATGAAGAAGAGAATATGAAGAAAGACCGACACCCCACAAACGCATCACTCTAAGTGCCTGAAATCTTTTTAGAAACTCTTCAGAAAGATACTCTGTAGAATCCCCTTCCCTCATTTCTGGATGAACTAGAAGAGTAGTGACTTCATGGAAATCTATTTCATCTTCAGGAAGCTCAATCTTCTTATTATCCACAAAAGATACCCACTTTGTATTTCCATTCGCTTTCCTAATCCATACTGCCACATCTCGTACCACATTATTATGTTATTATGTTGGCTTAATGCTATTTTTTAAAAGAAATGAGATCAGTAAATTTACTCTTCTACAAAGTCACAATAGTGAATGAAATTAATTCTTATGCGTGTGTGTGAATCAATTATGTTAAACAAAACTTCCAACTTTCACAATTCTGAATGAAATAACCTATAAAGCACCTTAATCAAGATGCAAAAGACTTGATTTAAAAAGAAAAAAAAAACTGTTCACATTATAAAAAGCTTTATGCATCTTGTCGAATTATGATTAAGCTCACACTTATCGAATTATGAACTGAACACAAAAAAAAAAAAAAATATTAGTTTTTCCTTGGTTGTAACACCTTGATGCTATTTTATTGTAAGTCTTTGCTTTGCACAAAAAGTTCACTCCCTAATTGTTGTTAATATAATGAAAGCAGGACATAAAATGATGCTTTGGAATTATTAAAGTAAAACATGACTTTTATAATAAAACCCAAGAAAAAATTAATGGCCTTTACTAGCAGCCTGCCACCGTAGCACATAGACATTAATTAAAACTGAAAGACTCGGGCAAGACCATGTGAAAAGAAAAGCTGCATAAGGTTTGACTAGCAATGGGACATTGGATTATTCGCTATTTGGACCCACTACGCACAAGACTTGAACAAAACCTTGCAATTTTTAAGTCTTCTGCCTTGAGCAAGATTTTTTTTTTTTCACTCTGAAACCATCCCCTTAAGAGATTACACACAAAAATATATATCTCCCTGCTGATTTTCTAATCGGATGGGGGTTTTAGTTGATATCATGGCTCCCATGGTGACTTCAGTGGTGGGAGCGGTTGGTAGCCTTCTGTGTGATCCATTATATAATAAGATGAAAGCTTCCATGGATGTTCTCAACGCACCGCCTGAATCGTTCTCTAGAGATGTAACGGAGCTAAACGATTTGATTAACAACATTAAAGGGTTGAACAGCTCAAGTCACATAGAGGAATGGGTTTCAAAGGCTGAAGAGATCATGGAGAAGGTTCCTCAAGTACTATTAGAACGAGTGACATCCTCAAGTCAAAACCACCGACCGCAGCTATCATGCTGCATCTTTGGCCATCGAGTTTCACGGTGCAAAATACATAAGAAAGTGAGGAAACTGACAATCCAAGGACAAAATATCATAAGTTGTGCCAATCTCAAAATAGAACCTGTTGAGCCCATCCCTTGCGTCCCTCGTATTCAAGGTGAAAGCACTACTGGAAGAAACTTGAGACAAGTCATGGACATGCTCGAGAAAGATGAAGTTTGGATCATTGGGGTGTGGGGACCAGGAGGAGTGGGTAAGACCACTCTTGTAAATGCATTGAATAACAACTTGAAGGGCACTTCTTTATTCAAGTTAGTCATATTTATTTCGCTTACGAGGGATGCCAATGAAAATGAAGTTCAAAAAACCATTTCTGAAAGGTTGAAAATGGAGGTAAAAGATGGCATGAACACGAACAGCATTGCAAATCGGATTCACAATAGACTCCAAAGGGAGAAATTCCTCATTATTCTGGACAATGTTTGGGAATCTATTAATTTGGCAAGTATTGGCGTTCCTGAGAATCAGAAAGGTTCAAAGGTAGTGCTCACCACACGACGTAAGAACGTGTGCACGGGGATGGAAGCAAAAGAAATTGAAGTTCAATACCTAACAACCGAAGAAGCTTGGAAATTATTTGCTGAAAAGGCTGGAGAGGTTGTGAACGATCCAAGAATCCAACCACTAGCAGAAGATGTTTGCAAAGAATGTGGGGAGCTACCTCTAGCACTCGTTGCTTTGGGATCAGCCATGCGAGGAAAGACTAATATTCATGTGTGGGAGAATGTTCGCAATGAGCTTCGACGTTCGGCTTCCACCAGTGACATCGAGTCTAAAGTTTACAATCCTTTGAAGTTGAGCTACGACTCACTAGCAGATGATACCCTCAAATCATGTTTTCTATATTGTTCCTTATATCCTGAGGGCTATATCATCAAGATAAGTGAACTTGTACAGTGTTGGATGGCTGAGAATATAATTGGCGAGGAGCTAAGCTATGAAGAAGCATATTGTAAGGGGGTGCATTTGATTGAAAATTTGAAGGACTCCTGTTTGATGGAAAAAGCAGATTACTATGTTCATGAAATAAAGATGCATGACGTAGTTCGAGATGTGGCAGTATGGATTAGGAAAGCGAATGGAAATACAAATACAAAGTGGGTATCTTTTGTGGATAATAAGAAGATTGAGCTTCCTGAATATGAAATAGATTTCCATAAAGTCACTACTCTTCTAATTCATACAGAAACGAGGGAACGGGATTCTACAGAGTATCTTTCTGAAGAGTTTCTAAAAAGATTTCAGGCACTTAGAGTGATGCGTTTGTGGGGTGTCGGTCTTTCGTCATATTCTCTTCTTCATCTAACTCAACTACGTGCACTTACTTTAAGGCGTTGCATTTCTGATTTGGATAAATTGCAATTTGGAGCAAAACTCATGGTACTTGACTTTTCTTATTGTGAAATTTGTAAGTTGCCCAGAGGAGTAGAGCAACTAACCAAATTAAAGGTGCTACTTTTGCAAGGGACTTTGAAGTTAAGTACTATTGACGTTGATGTTATACTTAATTTAAGTGCACTGGAGATTTTGGACATGACATATAGTGGCTATAAATGGTCTACCATGAGAAGATCAAAGTCGAAAGAGATAGTGTTGCAAGACCTGTCAAGACTCAAGTCGTTGAAGGAAGTCTATCTTGAATTAGCTGACGTGGAAGCCACTTATGAAGATTGCAACTGGTTGGAAAAACTGAAAAGGTTTCAATTTTGTTATGGTTCTAGCGATAGCTTTGGCGGAGACAGTAAAAAGGGTGTTTCAATCACAGGTTTTAGAGGGAATAAGATTGGGTCTTTCGTTCTACATGCAGAAGATCATTCATTGTGGGGTGTGTCAGGAAATGTGAACGAGATATTTGCTAACCTTAACCAAACAATCAGTCCATCTCTAAAGTAAAGTCTATGCAAATTATAGCTTGTGCCTTTCCCAAAGAATTAACAAGACTTGCTCCCGAATCCAGTGCCCTTTCGAACTTGGAGATTCTCCATGTTATGCATAACGAACAAGTTAGGAGCTTATATCAAGTAGCTAATGCTCTTATGACAACATTTCCTAAATTGAGGCGTTTGTATATTAGTAGTTGTAGAGACTTAAAAAATGTCTTTTCTTCTGATTATCCCCACATGGTAATACCCGAACTGGAAGAGATCAAAATATATGATGGCGAGGAAATAACAGAGGTGTTCCATGGCAGTCCACCAAAAAACGAAGTCGCTGTTCCTAAATTGAAGCGTCTTGTTCTTTGGAACCTGAAGAGCTTGCGAAGCTTGTGCAGCTACGAATCAAGTGAGCAGTTGCAATCCCTGGGATCTCGAAGTGAGGGGATGCCCTAATCTGAAGAAGTTACCTGACATGACTTCTATAAAGAGATAAGAGGAGATGAAGAATGGTGGAACAACTTGGAATGGGATAGCACAGAAACTAAGGCACGCTTCAATAAATTCTTCAAGCCATGAGGAGATAAGTTCCAGTGAGTGTGTGTGTGAGGGAGCTTTGGTCTTTAATCATATCCTTTGTTTATATTTCTAGATTGCATCGGGTTTTTTCTCGTGTGTGTGTGTGTGTCAAAGTGTGAGGCTTTTTATTTTTTATGTTTGAGTGAGTCATCTGGCAATTGTTCTTTTCCCCATCTTTGTAATGGGCCGTTGGATTTAGCTATAATTGTGGGAATGAAGTGTGTTTGTTTAAGCAGAGGATGTATGCTTTTGTTTTGTTGCCGCATGAATAAAAAAGCGTGGTACCCGTACCAGTACTGGTTCCCCTAAATATTTTATAGGTTAAGTTAAATTACAAAAGTTGTATCGGGCATTTTACAAATCCATGATTTATGGGTTTTTCTTACAAAGAGTTAAAAAGTATTATTGTTACTTAATGATATTATACTAATATATGTTAAAAGTAAAACGTATTGGTTAAAATGATAATTGTAATTAAAATTAATTATTAAACATATTTAAATAATATTAAAAATTATTTAAGAATTGAAAAAAAAAGGACCCACATAATAAACCGTTTCCTTATTATTATTAGTTAATGATATTATTAACCCCTAAGTATTAATTAAAAATTATTATTATTATTATTATTATTATTATTAGTTAATGATATTATACCAATATATGTTAAGAGTAAAACGTAATGGTTAAAAAAATAATTGTAATTAAAATTAATTATTTATACATATTAAATAATTTAAGAAATTAAAAAAAAAAAAGACCCACACCATAATATCTCCATTTTCCACAACAATAAACCGTTCCTTGAGCACACTCCTCACAATACCATTTCCTGGAGCTGGTTGTGCTTGTGGACCATTTCTTTTTTCTTGGATTTTTTAAAATTATTTTGCATATTTTATTTATTCAAATATTTAGTTTTTTTTTAATTGTATTAATTATTTTTAACCAATATGATTCTGACATGTGTTTTTGCAACATCATTAACTAGTATTAACACTTTTTAATTGAATACAAGTTACCTTTTTGTGAAAAAATAATGGACATCACCTTTAGTGAAATAGCAAAAATAAAGACAAGTAGGGATGCAAACAAGCTGAGCTAAGTCTTTTAAGACTCAGGCTAGACTTATTTAAAATTTATCAAGCTCGAATTTGAGTTGAGGTTTTTATCGAATATAAAATTTAAGCTTGAATTCAACTTGTTTAGTTAAATGAGTTTTTATTTTAGTTTGAGATTAGTTCACTTACTAATCAAACTCGACAGCCAAGCTTTTATCAAGTTAGAATTTAAACTTGAGCTCGACTTGATTAGAGCCCGTTTTTCTTTTCTTTCAAACTTAAAAATGATATATAGGAGTTACTATAAATATATCTATATAAATATTAAATAGAAATTAGTAAACATTTATTATGTTATATATCATAAATTACATATTTTATAATTGATAAACATAAAACTCACAAACATACTAATAAAATACTCATGAGCTAGCTCGCAAGCCTAAATCAAATTTTGAGCTAGATCATTCAAATAAATGATTTTATTTTAAGCTAAATTTATATTTATTTGCTAATCCAGCTCGAGCCAAGTCAAATCTAAAGCGAGTAGAGTTTGAGTAGCTTGAGTAATTTGACTCATTATAGCCCTAAAGATAAGGTTTTTGTAATTTACCCTATCTTTTTATTTACCACAATAAAAATTCTACCAATGATATATCACAACAATTACATAACATAAAAAATACAAACATTAAATAAGCAACATTAGATTACGATCATAACTTAACCTACTCCAACGAGTTCTCTATAACTCACCATCCTACAAATTTTTAAATATGTTTTATTGTAATTTTATAACCTAAACTCTATATTAGCTAAAGCTATTACACCTTGGACCAAGGTACCAAGAGAGTTTCACTATGTGTGTGCGCATATGTCAAAGTACATGCATATAAGAGTAATAAACTGACACTCATTAAATTGAAAGTATAGATCCAATTCATGAAAAAAAAAAAAAAGAAATTATGTTTGACAATTTCATAATCTTTTTTCAATTTTTAATTGATCCTTGAAGAGAAATCATGACAATATATGTCCTTTCTTGAATCCTTCATTGAGAGGTAAGAGATTAAGACCTTTTAAGAAATAAGGCTTTTGCTTGGACAAATCAAACCGAGGATCCCCTAACTAGAAAGGGAAATCATTCTTTTGTAGATTATCTAGAATCAAAATAGAACTCCAAAATCTCTCAATCTGCAAAAACTATTATATAAATCTTCAAAAATAGAATTTTTAACAAAATTACTATAATTATAATTAAACATAAATTTATAAAGTTCCAACATAAACTAGTCTAAAACAAATCTTTATCCTAAATAGTAAAAGTAATCATCTTTAGCCACACTATTTGTCACGGTCCTAGGCTTTTCGCTAGCACAATGGAACGTGCGCGCTTACTGTCCTACCTCAGTAGTAAGTAAGCAACTAACGTAGCAATATTCGTTAACAATCAACCTTAATATCTGTAAGCAACACACGAAGGCAACAATAGTAAATAACCAACAATAAGTAAAAAGGGACGTGGCACGAATCAATCAAAAATGTATCACACTTTATAATATCTCATGTATAGGCAACAGTAAAGTGTGTATGGGTTTGTGTAAACTGGGATATTATTGACTGTGGGCAGTAACCATGAGTAAGAGCTTCTATCCAGAAGAGTACTCACACTCCCACAAAGAGCTTTATTAGCTTTTGTGGTTCTGGAGGGGAGACATTAAAATTGTGAAAGGCAACACCAAAAATAAAATAAGTATAAAATATTTACAATAATCCCCCCATATACTCCTAATATACAAGAGATTGTCACACCCTCCCCCACTTAATCTATTGACGTCCTCGGCAAGTGTGCTGGAGCTTGATCCTAATGCTTGAATCTTCCTTGCTTTAACTGCTCTCTCTCAGCTTGAGGCATAAGATCTTCTTCTATCTCCAGCTATTATCTTCTTCTCCACGATCTTTCCACTTCACTAAGTATTCAGTATGCTCTCCAGTGGTTGATCTTTGACACTTCGTTCAGCAAGGATGTCTTCGAGCTTATCTAACGTTGAAGTTGAACTTGATATCCGGCCGCTTTGACTCATTATGCTTTGGGTCTTCCATGTCAGGGTAATATGCAAAACACTTACATGAAAGACAGATGAAATTTCAACCCTTTAGGTGGCTCCACTTTGTAGGCAGCTTTTCCAATATTGATAATGATGGAACTGATCAACATACTTCTGCATAAGTCTTTTGTCTTTATGCTTCAATGGTCTGATCTGGGAAAAAGCCTGATGAGGACTTGATCTCCAACATTGAATTCTCGGTCTTCACTTCTCATCTGCCCATTTCTTCATGTGTTGGAAGCTCTTTCAAGATAGGCCTTAGCAACTTAGATTTCTGATTCCAATCCCTTTGCATAATAAGCCTTTGGGCATTTCCCAGTATACGCGTTGCCATTGTGGCAACAAGTGGTGCTCACCATAACAATTTCCATAGGGCTCTTGTTAGAGGAAGAGCTCCGCTGGATGTTGAAACAGAACTGGCAATATCCAGCAAATCCACCCAATTCGTCTGGTTGGCACCAACAAAGTGTCAGAAATACTCCTCCAGCATCCCATTAAACCGCTCTGTCTCGTACTTAAGATGGTAGCTAGAGGACATATTAAGTTTGGACCCTAAAATGCTGAACAATTCGTCCAAAATTTCCGTGAATTTAGCATCCGACACTCACAATGTTTTGAGGCCACCCCAAAACTTCACAACATGCTTGAAGAAAAGCTGGACAGTCTCTGTAGCATTCAACTTTTCGTGGTTGGAATGAAGGTGGCATACTTTGAAAATCTATCTATCACAACCAAGATGGATGAGAGTTACCTACTTTAGGTAAGCAAGTGATGAAATCCATGGAGACACTCTCCCATGGACAAGAAAGCACGGAAGAGGTTCCAAAACCCAGAGCTTTTTGCCCCTCGATCTTGTCACGTTTAAGTTAAGCACGTTCTGATGTAGTTCATCACATCTTTCTTCATATTCGGCCAGTAATAACCCTACTTCAACAAGCTCATCATCCTTTGCCATCCGAGATGACCAGCCCACAATGTATCATGGCACTCCCTCATGAACGCCTTCCTCAAGTTCCCCACATTGGGAACATACAGGTGTTGACCTTTGGTGTAGATTAGATCACCTTCGACCCAAAATCTGTGAGTCTTACGCTCCTCAATCAACTGCTTCAAGTTCTTGGCTAACAGGTCTTGGCCTAAATGTTCTTTAATCTATTCTCGAATAGTACCGACAACTCGATTGGCAGACTGTTGAGCTATCTCGACCAAATAGGCCAAATCTGCTCTTCTACTCAAAGCATCCGCTACCTGATTTGTATGCCCACTGCAATACACAATCTCCATATCAAACTCCGCAAGGAATTCCTGCCATCTGGCCTTCTTGGTTGACAGTTTTGGTTGAGTGAGAATATGGCTGGCAGTAGAATTATCAGTTCCCACAAGGAACTTCGACCCCAATAAGTAATGCTTCTACGTTCTGAGGCAGTGCACAATAGCTAACAGCTCCTTTTCCTATGCTGAGTATCTGCGCTCAGTGGGGTTTAGCTTCTGACTCTCATATGCCACTGGATGGCCTTCCTGGATCAACACTCCACCTAAGGCGATATCAAAGGCATCCGTGTGGACTTCAAAAGGTTTGGAGATGTCTGGTAGGGTAAGGACCGGCTCTTCTGTCACAACTCGCTTCAACTCTTCGAAGGCAGCTTGACACTCCTCATTCCAAAACCATACCCGATCCTTCTTCAAAAGATCTATAAGGGGAGAAACCCTCCTTGAATACCTCTCTATAAACAGCCTATAATAATTGGTAAGTCCAAGAAACGAGCGTAGCTTGGTGACATTTCTTGGAACAGGCCACTCTCGAATAACATCTACCTTGACCCCATCCATCCTGATGTGCCCTTCTTCAATCACATGCCTAAGAAAGTTGATGCACTTCTGGGCAAAAGCACATTTTTCACTCTTCACGTATAAATGGTTTTCCTTCAACTTCTGAAATACCATCTGCAAGTGTTTCACATGGTCCTCCAACATCCTGCTATACACAACAATGTTGTCTAGATAGACAACAACAAATTATCTAGATAGTCACGAAAACATTATTCATTAAAGTACAAAAAGTTGTAGGAGCATTAGTGAGACCAAATGGCATCACCAAGAATTCATAAGCCTCATAGCAGGTTACACAAGTAGTTTTGGGCTCATCTCCCTTAGCAATGCGGACTTGATGATAGCCTGAGTGAAGATCCAATTTGGTGAAGTATTTGGCACCACTCAGTTGATCAAACAAATCAGCAATAAGAGAAATGGGGTAATGATTTCTCACTGTAAGTTTGTTGAGAGCCTGATAATCAATACACGATCTCAAACTCCCATCATGCTTCTTTTGAAATAAGACAGGAGCCCCGTATGGTGCTTTCGATGGACAAATGAAACCCGCCTCTAACAACTCATCAAGCTGCTTTCTCAATTCTGCTAGTTCTAGAGGCAACATTCTATATGGAGCCTTGGCAGGTGGCTTGGCCCTTGGGATCAGCTCAATTTCGTGATCCACTGGCCTTCATGGAGGTAACTCCTTTGGGAGCTTGTCAGGCATAATGGAACCATACTCCTTCAAGACATTCTGAATTACCTTCGGAATCTCGCATTCCCTCCATCCTCCTTCTCAGTCAAGACATCAAGGAATGTTGGCTCTTGGTGTTAGAGCCCTCGCTTCAATTGGAGCGCTAAAAACATCATTGCCCCAATGTTCTTACCACTGCTACTCCCATTACCAGATTTACTCCTCTAAACGGGCACAAAACATGGCTTCTCACCCATAAACACTAAGCAATCAGTTGCTGGCAAGGAAGCAACTCAAGCACTTCTCAGAAATTCTATCCCCATGACTATTCCAAAGTCATCTAAAGGGACAACAGTGAAGTTGAGATTCCCGCTTCAATCTCCAACCTTCACCTTCACACTCTTTGCAACTCCCTGAACCGGACAGGCCTTGGAGTTTACAGCTTTAATTTAGCTAGAATCATCAGACAACACTAACCCCAATCTCTGTGGTTCTGGCACATCAATGAAATTATGTGTGGCTCCCGAATCAATCATTGCATTGGCAATCTTGCCGTTGATGTGCAACTAAACAAACATCAGTTCATTGTCAGTCTTGGCTTTGCTGGGCTCTGTGGAGGCCTTCCCAACAGCTGACAACATGTGTAAAGCTCCTATCCTGAGCTGCTCTTCACAATCTCCTTAGACTCCTCATTCGGACAAACACCCTCTGCCTTCTTCGTTAGGGCATTGAGTACAGTCTTAGTTGGATATTCTGCTACTCTGTGAGGTCCGTTACACAGGAAACAAGCAAGTGTTGGCTTCTTGCCACTGCTCGATGCACCATTTTTCCCTGTTTGTCGAGAACCATAAAATTTCTTCTAGCCCCCTCCATTATCGTGGTTGTTAAACCTTGAGGCTCCCCCACTTTTGGGTTTGCCCGACTTACTAAACTTTCCACCATCGTGTCCCGATGACACACCCTTCCCTTTGGAATCATTGGTGTAGTTTATCAAGCACTCAGCAGCTGTTTGCGCCTGAGTCAAATTCTCTACTCGTTGCCTCTACAGCTCATTCCTAGCAAATGGCTTCAATCCCTCCAGAAAATAGAACGGCTTATCATCTTCACTCATACTCTTGATATCAAGCATAAGTGCTGAAAAATCTCTGACATACTGGTGGATGTCATCGCCATGGCGAAGAATTGAGTTCGCAACTCAGTCCTCAACTGTGCCCATGTATCTACACGTGCCATACCATTCTGTATCTACTCATATTTGGTGCACCACCACAGCTTGGCATCACCTATTAGGAACATAGTGGCTATGGAGACCTTTATGCCCTCATCAGTATGTCCCATAGCTATAAAATACAGTTCCATGTCGAAGATGAAGTTCTCCAACATTTTGGCATCCCTCACGCCAGTGAATGGTTTTGGCTCAGGCACTTTAGGTTGAGTAGTAGGAGCTTGAGCATGGGCTGGGCGGGAGCATTTGCAACAGCTCGCATCAATAATGCGATTTGCTGCCTCAACCTCTATTGTCTCTACAGTGGCATATCTCACCAACCGTTTCTCAGCCCTTCAACAATCACCTGAGATTCTCCCGATGAGTGGCAATAGCAACCCTAAATTCTTCAACCATCTCACTAACCCTCGTGGTGATTTCTTGACTTGATGTCTCTACATCAGTCATCTTTTTATTCAGCGGCAGTGAGGCGCCAAGATGCCGAGAAACATCCGCTACCTGCACATCCAAAACATCTAGTCTTCGAGCAAACTCTTCTTGTTGTGTCATGGTTGTTCCTACTAAGCTCTGATACCAACTGTCACGGTCCTAGGCTTTTCACTAGCACAATGGAACTGTGCGGCACTTACTGTCCTACCTCAGTAGTAGTAAGCAAGCCTAACGCAGCAATATTCGGTTAACGATCAACTTAATTTTATAAGCAACACACAAGGTAATAGTAAATAACCAACAATAAGTAAAAAGGGACGTGGGCACGAATCAATCTAAAAATGTATCACACTTTATTAATATCTCATGTACAGGCAACAGTAAAGTGTGTGTGTGTGGGAAATTAGGATATCATTGATTGTGGGCAGTCAACCGTGAGTAAGAGTTTCTATCCAGAAGAGTACTCACACCCCCACAAAGAGCTTTATTAGCTTTTGTGGTTCTGACAGGAGGAGACATTAAAATTGATTAGGAGGCAACACCAAAAATAAAATAAGTAAATAAAATATTTACAATAATCTCCCCATATACTCCTAATATATAAGAGGTTGTCACACTATTGCTACTATAACCTCCACCAACATATAAATCTTACTCTATGTAACATGTAATTATATCGAATCTCTTGCATGTTAATAGCACTTTTAAAAATAGTAAGTGAGCAAAAAATACTTACTGCATGCAATCACATATGATGTAACACCACACTTAATTTAATAAATTTAATGTAATATACAATCAACCATCATAACCCAAATTAATTAATTGTTTTCATTTAATTAATAGAAAAATAAAAATCAATTATTAGAACTGGCCTCCATACCTATTTAAGGAAAATTTAAGGACTTATAGGCACATTATCAAACAAAACTTTTACAAAACAGGAACACTTGCTTAAACTTAGAAAACAGAAAAGATCCACTTAATGAATATAAACTAGAGACATTTGCTTATTGAATAAGAAATAGGAATTTGGTACTAGCACCAAAGGTATAGGTTCCAAGAACAATTTTTACTAAAACCATACAAGGAATTTGAAATTACCAAATATTTTCATAAAAGCAAACTAGCCTTTATGTTCCAATATTTTTGCAAAATAATTTTCCCCAACATCATATCAATAAAATAAATTATTTAATCACCGAATATATATTAGTTAATTTAATTCACTAATCCTACATGCCAAACCATCAAATAAAGCAAGCACATCTTAGCTAAATTATAATTCCTATGATAAAAGTAAAATAAACCTGTATCTAAAACTTAATCTCAAAAGATTACATTACCTAGTGTCCAACTTATATCTAATTTTATGAAAAATTCAATTTTTACCCAAATATATATAATATATTAATAATATATACTTAGGTTTAGGGATAAGGATTGAATTTTTGTCCACTGGGGGTCCAAGAAAGACAAACTAAAGTAAGACCAACATAGACAAGTTGACTAAGGGCAGTAGACATGACCAGTTGATCGATCGGTTAATTGGCTTAACTCGACCATCTTCTCCGTTGCCTCCTTCACATGCGGAGCATCTTGAAACCCATCCCGGTGATAAGCCAACCAAGTTTTAGAGGTTTTTCTTTTTGATTTTCACCTGAAATCCAATCTCAAGTCGTTCCCATCATTTATTTCAACCTCCAATGTGTATTTATCCAATATTATATACAATCATAAATCAATCACCATTTGATATTGATATAGTTTTTAGATATGATCTTATAGACATCTCCTCAGCTCGGTTTTGAACCGAAACCTAACCCAGCCACGTTGGATCCCCTTCAAGACCCGCCCCCACGAGGAGGTCCAACTGACTCAAGGGTTCGCTGTGGTCCACGATCTTGGTTGGGTCTACCAACTAGACCCATGGACCCAGTGGGTCCAATCGGGCCAATTTAAAAAAAATTAATAAATAAATATTTTTTATTAAAAATAAGAAAAAATAATTATTATTAAAATAAAAATATAAATAAAACTAGAATATAAAATAGTAGGAAAGTTAAAAAAAAAAGAAATAATATTAAATACTAAAACTATTTTCCTTGTGAATAGAAATTATTCATTATTTATTCATAATATTTAATCCAGCAACACATGTAAGGAATGCAATTTAAAGTCATACCTCATATTTTATATAGAGTTCTATTCTACTAAGAGAAATATCTTATATCTAAATAATATGGGACTTTTTTTCTTTTGTAAACTCTATTTTTTGAAAGTGTTACTCTTATACCACATTGTCAATATTTCACTTTAATGGAGAAGTGCTTGTGTATAAATAACTGTACCATCCTTGAGAGTCTTAAATAAATAAGGGCTAAATAATAGTATACTCTTGGATGGTAAGAGCTAAAGTGTAGTATAACCTTAGATGCAATTTAAAGTTTAAAATTTTTTATTCTCTTAAATAAAAAATAGATACATAAAAATAAAAGGAACAAAAAAGAAAAAAAAATAAAATCACATTAATTCCAATATATATTCCATTTAACTTTAGTAGAATATTCAAGATTAAAATTTTAGAGTTAAGTTTAAACTTTTTAGAGTCATAGGTTATGTGTGAGAGAGAAATTTGGCAGTCTTTTCTTTTTTGGTGAGTCATCTTTTTTAAAGTAGGTGCAATTGTTTTCTTCCCTTGTAATGCCTCGTTGGATTTAATTATAGTTATCTTAAGGAAGCGTGTTTGTTTATTCATACAATGATAGCGTGTCTTTCTGGTTCTTCTAAATGTTTTTTAAGGCTAAATTACAAAAACTAGGAAAAGGTAATTCATATTTTTTATTTTTAAAAAAATTATAAAAATATTATTGGAATGAAAATAATCTCACATTTAAGCAAGTTGAACTAGTCTTTTGAAAAGACAAGGTTATAAGTGATTGACAAGTTAGCCAAAAACAAAACAAATAAAAACAACGATGACACTCAGTAGGCGGAAGATTCGCTAGTGGATGAAGGAGGGAACCTTCCATCCTATAAAATATAGTATTAGCTCAACATTGCAGTCCCATCAAGCCTCTTAAATGTTATCTATGTATTTCTAATGTGTTTGTTCTTATTGTTGATTGGGTTCGTATGGGTTAAGATCGAGAGGAGGAGCAACCACTAGAGAGTGAAGAATGTTCATAAGGGGATAACTAGGTCACAAATTGGATTGTAACAATATCTACTTGAATCTCTATGAATGCATTTTAGTAAGAAGCATAACCATTGGACAATTTAGCATTATGCAATTTTGGTGAATGAAAATAATAGGTAAGGCTAAGAGGAACTCTATGGAAACCCAAAGCATAGATGGAGATGATTTTGGATGAAAATGGCATTAAGTGAAGATTTTGGATGAAAATGGCATCAAGTGAATAGGGTTAGTAATCTTTACATGTGAGTAATGGCAATAGATTAACATAATATCAATGATATCCTAAGCTTATGTAAGAGAGAATGTAAAACTCCAAGTATCCATAGTTAAGAGGAAAAAAAATCAAATCAAATACATAGTGAATGGCATCAAGTATAGTTACTTATCTAGGCATGGGGTGTACTCTAAAGGCACCTATGTTCCCTCATGAGCATATAGGTTAAGAGCTAATGCTACTTACTGATGAGGCTAAAGCCAATGTACTCTAAAGGCATCTGTATTCCCTCATAAGCTTATAGGTTGAGAGCTAATGCTATTTACTGATGAGGCTAAAGTAGGCTAAAAGTGGTGAGATAAGTTGAACCTCTTAATAATACATCGAACTATGACAAAACCAAGATTGCTTTCGTAATGGGAAGAACGATCTAAGAACATACTTAAGAGAAACTAGATAGAAGCTTGGTTTGCTATTCATATATGAGTTAATAATAGGAATTCAAGGGATAGTCAAGTAGACCTATTTTTCATTTATTATGGCTTGATATTAAGAATGGAATATATATTATATATATGATTTGACATGAGGATTTAACTTATTTTTGTTATGCATTAGCCCTGTAAAATAGTAACCCAATGAATAAAATGATAAACCTTATAAAATCAAAACTATTCTGTTTCTCTTATTTATTAGTACTCAATAAAAGCAAGAAGTAAGAACATTCGGAATGAAGGTTGCAAATAGTTGCAATTGTGGTATGGTAAACAACTGTAAATGAAGGCAATAAATTAAACTACCAATTGAAATAGACAATAAACCTAGTATATAGTTCTTTGAATATAGGTTTATTTAAGCCTCCATCTCGAGAGGAACCATCCCAGACCCATCAGGTCACTGATCCAATAAGGCCTGGCCTAAAACTAGATTAGTCTAGGGCAAGACTAGCTAGTTCCGGGCCTACCGCTAGTTCATGAGTCGATTCATTGCCTATTGAATTAGCTAAATTCTTTTTTTTTTTTTTATTTAACCATAGCTAAGGGAAAATTGTGGAAAAAAAACAAAAATAAAAAATAAAATTAAAATTATACAAAATAACTTTCAACTTAATATACAGTTGGGTCTAAGAAAAATATTTAAGTAAATTATACAGTAATGTATTAATGTTTAAAAGTAAGTTCATTTAAGGAATCAACATTTCAAGTGGTTAAAAAAAGGAATCAATGTTTTTCAAAGTGAATCAAATAAAGTATCAACATTTTAAAAGTTCATTTAATATATCAATTCAATTAGTTTCAATTAAGTTTCCTTACTTTTCACTAGTGGTCAACTTATTTTATAAAACGTTGATACCTCTTTTTAATCACTTGAAATGTTGATAATTAATTTATCTCTAAACGTTAATTTCTCTTTTTAATCTCTCAAAACGAATAATAAGATCTAGCTTTATCCATTAATTAATATGTTGTTTTCAAGACTAGGAATGTAAACGAGTCAAGTCGAGATAATACAATATTAAGCTTGAGCTTAACTACGCTTAAAGTTTTAAGCTCGAGTTCAGTTTGACGTAATACCATATAAATTTAAGCTCGACTTCGTTAAACTCTTTTAGGTTCGATTTTTTAAAAAAATAATTTGTATTTTAATTAAAATGATATTAAACTCAAACTCGATTCAAATTTAATTAACATTCATACTCGATCGAGCTCAATTAAGCTTGTAAGCTAATTAATCAAATTAAAAATATGAAGCTCGAATTTAACTTAATAAATTATTTGAGTAACCCTAAGTCAAATCAAGCTTAAGCTCGACTCATCTATTTTCAAATCGAAATTAAATAAAAATTATTAGAAACTCAAGTCATTTGCATTTCTACCTACCAAGGGCAAGTGTAATCATTATAAGGGAGCGCTTAATTTCCAAAGCTTGACTCTTAACCCAAGGACAAGGACATGCGTGAGCCTGATGCGTCCTCTAGTTACACGGCGTGCAAATCGATACATGTGCTCAAACGAGATGGGCCTAACATTTTATAAAATTTTATCATTTGTTGTCGAAAGAGATAGTCTTGCAAGACCTGTTGCGACTCATTTCATTAAAGGAAGTCTATCTAAGATTAGATGATGTGGAAGCCACTTATGAAGAGTGTAGCTAGATGGAAAGACTAAAAGGTTTTCAATTTAATCATGGTAATGATTTCATAATTTATTCCACAAACCATGTAAAGATCGTTAACATCAGAGTTTTAGGAAATAAGATCGAGTCTTTCATTTTACATGCTAAAGTACTTATATTGGCTGATATATTGGGAAATATAGATGAGATATTTCCTAAATTTAACCCAGATAATCAATCCATCACTAAACTAATGTTTTTGTCTATCACAAGTTGTTCCTTTTCCAAAGAATTAACAAGACATGCTCCCAAATCTAGTGCCTTTCCGAATTTGGAGGTTCTTTCTCTTCAAGGGATTAAACATCTTAGGAGCTTATATCAAGTAGCGAATGCTCTTGGGACAACTTTTCCTAAATTGGGACCTTTGGCTATTGTCGGGTGTTCAGAATTAGAAAATGTATTTTCTTCTGAGTATCCCCATATAGTACCACCTAAACCAAAATAGATCAATATGCATAATTGTGAGAATATAACAGAGGTGTTCCATGACAGTCCAGCAAAAAACCAAGTCATCGTTCCTAAATTGAAGCGGCTTACTCTTGATGACCTGAAGAGCTTGCGAAGCTTGTGCAACTACAAATCAAGTGAGCAATGGCAATCTCTAGAGATCCTCGAAGTGAAAAGGTGCCCTAACCTGAAGAAGTTACCTCACATGAGTTCTATAAAAGAGATAAGAGGAGATGAAGACTAGTGGAACGACTTGGAATGGGATAGCATAGAAACCAAGGCACATTTTAATCCATTCTTCAAGCCATGGAAAATATGAGGTCTCTGTAGAATGCAATTTTCTCAAAGTCATTTTGTATTTGATGATTCAAAGTAATTTTGGGTTGCATGCGCGTGTGTGAAGTATTTAGTCTTTGATTATATATATATATATTTTTTTTTTTTTTACTTTTTTTTATTGAGTTACTTAAAAGAATTCTTCCCTTATAATTTCCTGTTAAATTTAGCTACAGTTATCACAATGAATTGTGTTTGTTTATTCATAAGATGTGAGCTTTCCTTTGTTACTGCATGAATGATAATGTGTGTATGCATGTGTGTGCTCGAGGAAATGGTTTATAGTTGGTGAAAAATGGAGATACCTGAGGATTGCTCTAATAGGTATTAAAGCAACTTTAATAGTGGGTTCCTTATAGAGTTGCTTAAAATGCAACATCAACATCTTAAACAACTCTCATTGTTAAGTAAATCTACATTTTATCCCCAAATTACTTCAAAAGAGTTACGTACCATTTTTTAAATAATTTTTTAACAATTTTTTACTTTAAGTAAGTTAAGGAAATCGCTTTTTGAGTTGCTTAATTAAGCAAATTTAACATTGGTTCTTGTGTCAAAAAACCTTACTATATTGGTTAAATAGAGTTGCTTGGCTTAGGTCCTTGTACCAAGCAACTCCAATAAAGATAGTCTTATACATCATGTGTAATATACACATGGTGACTATTAATGGTATTTTAACACGTTGTCATATGGTGAAAGATACTTTAAAAACTATATGCACATTATTCATGTATTAAAGCACAATTGGTAGTTGCATACCACGTGTATAATTGAATATTTTTCCATGCTTTTAGACTTCTTAATTTTTTTTCCTTCAACATTTTAAATTATTTTGAATATTTCATTTATTTACATATATTCAGTAATTTTTTTTAATTAAATTAATTATTAGCTAGTATTAACACTTTTTAATTAAATACAAGTTACCTTTTGTTAAAAAAAAAGAACAATATGTTCAATGGTAAAAACATATACAAGATTTTGTAATTTATCCTATTTTCTATTTACCACAAATTCTAGGACAAGTTACAAACTGCAAAGGCAATGACATATCACAACAATTACACAAGGTAAATAATACCAACATTAAATAAGCAACAATAAATTATAATAACTTAATCTACCCTTACCCAATCTATGTAGTTCACCATCCCACAAATCATGAACATATGTTTTATTGTAATTCCAACAACTTAAATCCTAATACTAGCTAAAGTTGTTAGACCATGGGATAAGGGTACGAGTTTCACCATATGTATATCAAGCACTAAAGGTATCCTAAACGTAGCAGTCTATCACACTTAATATTAAAGCTTAGGAATGACTACCTTAGTCACGTAAAAGCTTTGATATTAGATGCAAGGCATAGTTACATGACAATAAGAGACCTATCATTGGGATTGAGTAGTTTAAAGGTGATAACAATAAATTGCATTTTGAGAATAATAAAACATAACTTTATAACTTAAAGATCAAAACTTACATCTCATGGGGGTATGCTCCGTCAAATTATAAGTTTATACAACCCAAAGATTCTTTCATAAACAAAGACCAAAACTAAATCTATATAAGAAGATATTTATGGAAGTCTATGCCAAAACTATCTCGTAAACTTCTTTCAAAAACTCATTAATCTCCTTGGTCATTATCTAGGTAAAGATCCCTCTTAGATAAAGCCATAGGTACTCATGCTGCAATAAAAATCTATAAAGGTATAAGCACAACTAGCATGGTGAGATAAATTCACGCAAAATATATTCATAAAGCAAGCAAGTTTTTTATACAAACATGTGAAATGCATCATTCATATGAACAAATAAATACAATAGAAATCATGTGTAGAATAGATTTACGCCCTCCATATTAAGGGTTGGAGTTATTGCAGGCTCATACGACCATCATATTTTTATAAATTTTCAGGCTCTTATTTGCCACTGCTACTAGTCCTTTTTCCCATATGAAAGACTAGTAGTGTGATCACGCTTTTTCAATATATGCTTTTTAAAACTCTTTTACTTATATTCAATTTCCTTTAAATGAGCAGATCTTTAATCGACAGTGTATCGGGTGCGTGTGCAGTAATAAAATTTTGGTGATTATCAAGTCGAATCCATAGGAAGTGAGGACTAGCTCTCAACTGTATTAGTCCAATTCATAGCTAGGTAAATCAAAAGATGTTTCTATTTTTGTATTTTCTTTTAATAAAACTAAACTACTAAAAATCTTGGATTTCCAACACCTTTGAATTGATTAAGTTATGAGCCAACAGATCTGAATAATCAATCAATGTATGCTATTGATTAAAAATACAATTGCCAATCCAAATTGTCAATGGGTTTAGTATTTTAATCAAATAAGCACCATATAATAATCCCTTCTTCCAAAGTGAACTATTATCCTAGATTTACCAATCAATGTTCCCTATTCTTAGGAAAATGATAAATTGACAAATCTATGTAATTTACCAAACCCTAATAGAATTCAAATTCCATATCTCTATGTGATTTCAAATCCTAATTACATATTCACAATATCAATTAGAAGAGAATTTCCCAATTGCAATCCTAATCTATCATGAATTCCATATGTAATATAAAATAAATGATTTGTGAAAAAATCATCAACAATCCGAATATGAACAAAGATTTAATCAATAACAGAAATCATCAATCATATGAATCAGATCAACAACTCAAAACCGATTTAAGATCAAAGGAATCAAGCATCAAATATCATCCAAGATATGAACATACGAAAAAGAACAAAATCACCTCCTCAAATAATCCTGTTCTTGAAATCCAAATCCAAATGACGTTATCTGCTTATATCCCGGTGTGGAATCCGCAAACAAATTAAAATAAAAACTTTTCTAGTGTTTTACCCTAATCTAGATCTAAGAGCAAGAAGAGAATTTGTATTTTTGTGCCTAGGGTTTCTTCTCTCTCTTTACAAATGACAAAAAGATAAATTTATATGAATGGTCACAGGGGAGTTACACCAGCATTAAAGGCCGGTGGCCTTTAATTAAATTTGACCGGCCTTTAATGAGAAAATTAATTTCCACGAGCAATAATAAATATACGCCATCTTCAACACTGGCGATGTAACCATTCCAGTTGCCGGCGTACAATGAAAAGTCACAAATCGCTTGATTTTCTCTTGTGAAAGTTTGCGGCACAAAGGCCGGCTCTAATAATTTGCATTGTGTTCACGCGCAACACCGGCTCAAAGCCGATGGTGTAGAGTGGAGAAATGCCGGTGTACATTTGAAAATTGCAGACGCTAATCAATTTCACATTGAAAGCTGGCGATGTAGCTTCCTTAATGGCCGATGTACATCTGTTTTTATCCAAAATTGATAAAAACTTCTCTAATTTGCATGTATTTGATTCATAAGTCCTTAATGACCTGAAATAATAATTTACGAACATTTAAGTACCATTTTCGATTGATTTCTATAAAATCTATAACATATAAACATGATTTGATTAATAGAAATTTGAGTAAAATATGACTTTATCATAGTGAAAATAATGTGACTTGCTTCGTGTTATGCATGATCAAATTTATTAATCAACTATCGATAAAGTTTTTGCCAATTTAAAGGGTGACTATCCAAATTCATACCAATATATCAATCATAATATCAAAACAAGATATCAATCAACAATTTAAGTTTCGATATGCTTACTTTCCATTTATCAAGCACCACAAGAATTCATGCATAAAATCCACACGCAATCTCCATTTTGTCCTTTCCTACTTTCTAATGCTTCTACATTACAAGAACATGCAAGAATACGAAAAACAAAGAATTAACTCACTTAGCCATTTGTCGAAACTCCTAGTCAAAGCAATCTTTAGGGAAAGGAGTGCCGATATCCTCATCACTTGGGCAAAAGAAATACCCGAAATGAGTATTTCATACTACTTCTACTAAATTTTCTAATTCTATTTGCAGTAATTTCCCGGTTACTCAAATTAACACTTAAAATGGCCATAACTTTCTCATTTTAATTCCAATTTTTGCTTATGAGTAGTCGATTTCTACCTAATTTGGATTTTATATCCATTTCTAAGGTTATTTCAAGCATTTAATACCATTTGGGTTCTAGAATCATATGGGTTCTAGAATCATGCGGTACAGAATACGCCCATCATGTTTTAGATTTGATTTCAAGTTTATTTTCGACACTTTTTGCAATTTTTATCTCATGTAGACCTTCTAGGACAAGTTTATAATTTATTCCTAGACTTAAAACACATTAGAGATTTAAAGATGGCTCATAACACATGTATGATCCTAGTGATATTGCTTGAGGAAAATTCTTTATCGACTAGTCTTTGTGATATCTTGAAAAACTTAAGTTTGCAAAACTAAACTTTTGAAAACCAATTGTGAACCTTTATTTCTTAGTAAATAATAATTTGAACTTAAAACAAAGTTTCATGCTTCATTTTATTCCTTGTCCAAATTTTTATTGAAAACTTGTTTGTTAAAACATGGGTTTTTCATGGGTTTTTAAGAAAAGAACTTCATATTGTAAAATCGTCAAACTACAACATAAGAATACAATATTTGTGAAAAATCAATAGATTGGTTTTGTTTTCTAAATTTTCTTTTGTGCAAAAGACTTCTAAGTTATTGAAAATACAATTTTGAAAATATTTACACAACAAAGAATTGTCAATATTAAATATAAGGATTCACTTTAATATTATGACAACATCACTATGAACATATTGTGTACTTGAACATGGGACTTAAACATAGAAACATAGACGATTATAAACATAAATATCACAAATCATAAAGATAGCAAAATATAGCATGGAAGCCTTAACTTATAATCAAAGCTTCATGGGACTGAAAATATTTAAGTCACCAAGTGTAAAAAAAAAAAAATCAAAGCATTAAAAAATGAAAAATGATAGTCTTAGATTTTTGTCAAAACTTCCCAAAAGTTGAAATATTTCAGTCTCATAAATAAAATCAAGATAGATGAAATGAAAAGGAATGGAAGTCTTAGATTTATGCCAAGACTGCCCGACACTTGAATTATTCTAGTCTCTTTCGGACTTAATTTAAAAACCAGTCTAAGACTAGAAATTGACTAATCTTATGAGCAAATGAATAAATAAAGTGCATGAATAAACAAAGTTATGTTAATGAGTATTAAGTTCTAAAGATTATAAGTATTGCACACACACATATATATTAACATATAGAAAGTTAAGTTAACAACATGAACAAAATAAACGTATTATAATCATGTACATAAACATTGTGATATGAATAATATGTTGTCTTGCATTTCCATTCCCTAGTATATGCATCATGGGGAGTTTTATGAAAAAATATTCGAAAGACATGCATGTTCACGTATCAATATAATATATACAGAGATGGTTTAGTGCTTACCTAAAATAAAAGATGAAAGAAAAATATGGAGGAGGCACTAAGGGAGGGTGTCATGGTCAACAAGAGGGAAATTAGAGGGAGAGTTTTGAGAGAAAATTTTAAGAGTTTTGGTAAAGAAGAGAAATGAAAGTGTGAAAAATGAGAGAAGGTGATGGGTATTTATAGATGAAAAATTGAGGGAATTAATGATGTAAAAATAATCGCAAAAGAAATAAAATGGAGAGAGAGAGAGAGAAAGAGAAAGGGAGGGCTAGCGGCCACTTTGAAGGGGTGGGGGGAATGAGAGAAAGAGAGAGAGATAAAGTAAAAGAGAAGTTAAGCAATAAGTTTATTAAAAGTTTACAAGAAAAGAAAATGTAAGATGTAGGTTTGTAAGATGTAAGAATAGGTGTAAGAGTAGATGTAGAAAAAGTAGAGTGGAGTGAATAATAATGAATAGAAATAAATAGTAGACAAGACAAATTAATTACTGGTAGAGATAACAATATGAGTATAAAAGCTTAGTAGCCTTCACATACTCCGACTCAGCCTTCTACTATTCAGTCCATACCAGCTTCGA
Source organism: Combretum micranthum (assembly GCA_024138025.1). Taxonomy (NCBI): domain Eukaryota; kingdom Viridiplantae; phylum Streptophyta; class Magnoliopsida; order Myrtales; family Combretaceae; genus Combretum; species Combretum micranthum. Next base: position 142,582 of record JAMXBD010002459.1, on the reverse strand, counting down.
ATTCCCCATCTACAATGTCTCAGAGGACATCGTGAGAGGATTTGGGCGTGCCCATCTGCACCAGCAGCAGCGATAGTAGGTGATGTTGTGTTCAATTTTTTCCATCGTTTTCATTGTTCAAGCCATGTTGTTTCTTTTTTTTTTTTTTTTTTACTGAACTTCTAGATTGTTTTGTACGTCATGTGGATCATTATGATTATCATCATGTGTTGTCATTTTGTACAGACATTTTCTATGATGATTACCATGCATGTTATTTCCATTATGTTTATTTGTATGTACCGGCTGATATAGTGTCGTTGTTTTTCACTGTTCAAACTATGTTATTTATGTTTTCTTTGGACTTCTTTCTTGTGTTCTAGATCATCGAGCAGAGAAGCTTAGTGGATGACCCCAACACTGGTGGAACCACTTCACACTTCGTTTACTATGATGAATTACCTCATCATTGCCATACATATCGAGAATCAACAAACATTAAATCGCCATCTACCACTAAGAGGCAATAGATATTTACATGCTCGTTGTTTCGTTTCTTCATGCTAAATAAATCCATAGCAGACAACATAATAATTTATATAATGTTTACCATGCATGTTACTTCACATTGAGCTTTTATATACCGTAAATATAAAGTTCATTAATTTCGAGAATCAATAAACAATAAATAGCGATCTACGACTAGGAAGCAATAGATATTCACATGCTCGCTGTTTCATTTCTTCATGCTAAATAAATCCACAGCAGACAACACACTACAATTGTAAAGACCCGACCTACTAAATCCTTAAATTTAGTGTACCGAGTCCCCAATCACACATAACATTTTCATATTATATGTAAGGTTGCCCTAAAACTAACAGTTTATGAGAATTATTTGATTAAATCTACTAACACTTTATAAACAATTTTTAAACCAAAGAAGATTGCTAATAAAAGCAATCCATACATATATACATTATATGTACAAAGTTCAGTGTTAATATAAGATACTACAAAATTACAAGTTGTTCTTGGTACAAAAGGTAATCTAAAGAGATCTTAAAGTCTTTTACAACTTAGGTTTATTTAACAAGCCTCATATACAAAGAAATATGCTTAAGCAAAAGCTTCTCCCAAAAACCAAGGGCATTTGAGTCCTACTCGTTCCACTCGTCCATGAACCTCTCAAAACCTGACATGTAACTCAGATCATCATACAACTCATCTTCAATATCTGCAAAGCAGCAAAAGTGAGCCAAAGGCCCAGTACGCAATAACAAATACAAAAACAATTTGTCAAGCAAACTTGAATTAAATGAAATGCATCAACGGTCAAGTCATTATCTTGTTAAGTTTTCTTTTAACAAAACAACAGTAGGTATTCAAACCCCAGAATCTCGCTCTGGGAATTTAGGGGTCCTGAGTAACAGCAGCTGCTCAGGAGGTTAATATAAGTAGTTCGAATACTTATATCTCCTATATCTATTCCATAAAGAAATAGTTTCATTTAGGGTTCAAAGCCGTAGCCCGACTTTACTTAAACTCAGTCCACAACATGAGCCTGGTTCACAAGTTCCCATAAACTTTAAACTAAACCATGGCATTTCCTCCTAAGTTTAAGCAAACATTACTCGGATACTATTCTCCCCATCGGCTATCCACTTAACCAAAACGAATCGCTATTGCATCATAGCGTACCATTGCATCATGGTAAAGTCATTGCATCATGACTTAGGTTAAGTGCTGAACTAACATGTCATTGCATTATGACAGGTTTGTTGCTCCTCGGACTAGATTAAACAGTGTAATAGACATCCAGTTCATCAAAGTATTAAGCCGAGTCGGATTAAATCAATTGTAGTAATGCCTATTCCTAGCATACAATAAACAAATTATCACGTACCTATACCCAATAGTGTATTACTATATTCACTGGAGGGGAGTTAACTGAAGAACATTTAATTGAAATAAAAAACATCAAACAAATCAATGAACGTATAATATATATATATATATATAACATAATCCTAAGTTAACTATACAAGGAGATTCATTGAACCTAACATATAGTTTTAACATCTAATTCATACATAAAACATGTTTATATAGCTTATAGATTCATTAGAAGACCATATATGAAGTAAAAAGGACAATTGAAGAAGGTTGAATTTATAAAACTTAAGGGATATGCGGCCTATCTACACAGGCAAAATTGAACTGAATGCCGGTAACATTGAAATTATATGCCGGCGACGTTAAGAAAATCGATTCTATTCGCGTTCAACACTGATTGAAGGCCGGCGGCGTTGAAGCCTAGTGGCCGGCATACGATTTGAAAAATAAACGCTGGCCAATTTCTTTACAAAAGCCGTGGCATTTGAAGCAGCTTTAGAAAAATCGGTTCTAATCACATTTAACATCACCTCTACGCCGATGATGTTGAAGTACCAGATGCCGGTGTACACTCAAAAACATACTTATTTGAAAAGTGTTTTATTTCCGCTATTTTACACTTTCAAAATTTATAATATAACACTTTTAATCCTTCTTCAAACACATATTTAGATCCATACACTATCTTCTATCCACATTAACCAATCCTAGTAACTTTGGACATCATAACAACACATCAAACTACATCATTCACATCAAACCCTCTCCTACTCTTCACTTCAGACTTAACTACTCAAATCAACTTCAACCCTCACCAACACTTGTTACTACTTCCATAACACATAAACAAGTTTATATAACAATAAAACACAACCTAACATTTATCAATACATAAAACCATTCAACTCATATGACATTAAACTCATCCTAACATTGATTCTACATCTATATTACATGAAAGAAAATAAACAAAGAGTTTATACTAGCTTTAACTTACATGAAGAGGCTTTGGCTTGGAGAGATTGTTGAATACAAGAGCTTGTTATTGGTTTTGGTTTAGGGCTTACGGTTTGAAGATGGAAGGACAAGAGAAAGAAATGAAAAGTGGAAAAATTCGTATGGAAAATATGGGCTGCCAAAAAAGGCTCTATTTAATCAAATTTGAAACTTATATTTATTATAAGTTTGACTTTTGGGATATATATGAGTTTAGCTTAATTTAGAGCAAAATTGAGTTTAATTTGAGCTTGAAAAATAGACTTAATTCTTGAAAAATTCTGCTAACAATTCTTAAGCATAACAATAGTTGTTTTGATAATTTTAAACATAACATATACATATTAATTCATAAAAGATACAAACATTAATTATACTATACATACATTAATATACATAAAACAATAACATTAATCTCATTACACATACTCACATACATCAATAATTTACATTAATAAACATAGTATATCAAACCTATCTCTACACATTCATTTTTATATATCAAAATTACTTCAAACTTAATATTTAGAACTAATATTATATTTACATGAAAATTTAATTATGGAATAAATTAGATTATTTCAACAATTTATATAATATCTATCATGCATGTTAGTTCACATTGAGCTTCAATATACCATAAATATAACGTTTATTAATTTTGAAATATATTATAAGGAATGCATTTTAATTATAAAAGCGTTCAATGCACCCGTCACTAGTAAAAAGGTAAGCTTGAGAGGCGAATTTTTTCACCTCAATAGGTCAAAATTTCAACTCAGTAGGGCTACCGAGCAAAAAATTGGCCACAAAATTTTGCATATGAAGCCTAGCTGTGTTAGGGAAAATAAGGTCAAATTCGCCGCATTATTTTTGGATGAGGCGAATCTAGCCTCAGAAAAAAGTAGAGGCAAAATTCACCTCATTGGCTGACATGGCACTCAGTCATGTTATGAGGTGATTTTCGCCTTTTTTTTAAATATGTTTTTTAAAAAAAAATTACATATTTCTTTTGGGAAACTTATAATTTTCATATTCAAATTTTATTAATATTATTTTATGAAAAATTTTATAATTAATATTACAAATTTATTAATATTAATATTTAATTTAAAATATTAGGTTGATGATCATAATTAATCTTAATTTTTTACTTTAAACATTACAAATAGTAAAAATATTATGATATTATAAATATGTTTATATTGGTATAAATATTGTACATTAGAAATCATAATATACCTGAAACATGAAATAAATTTTATCAATAAATACAAAAAAATTGTAAATTGAAAAGAAAAAATTATACCGTATACTACCTTTGATTTTAATGTTGTTGAACTTATAATAAATGATAAAAGCCTACACAAATAAATATAAATAAATAAGGGCCAAATATAAAAATTAAACAAACTCAATACAAAAGCAATTAGTGAATGAAGGAGCTGGGAAAGAAATCGGAGGAGGAATGAAAAAAAAATTCGAATGGGAAAGAAACTGAGAGGAATAAATCGGAGAAGAGAGGATACAAATGGGAGAAAAGCAGGAGGAGCAGGTATATATAGAGGATGACTGGGATGATGAGGAGAAGTTGGCCTCATAATTGGGAAGCAAAGGGGAAATTGGCCTCATGACTGGGATTATGAGGCCAATTTCACCTCACATAATATAGATGAGACCAAATTCACCTCATTCCTAAAAATTTAATTTCCAGCACCCTACTTTTTCCTTACAAGCGAATAATGTTGAAACATTTTTTCGGATCCCTCTCTTTCACCAATTCATTCTTCTCTGTAATTTACTTTTATTTATTAAAAATTAATTATAGACAATATTTTTATAGATTAATTATTAAAATTTAAAAAATATATGACATAAAAATATTTTATTAATCAATTGGCTTATTAGTAAATAAGATTGAAGAGTTACAATTAAAAATCTTAAGAAAAAAATAAAATAAATTATTTACGTTTATAAAGGATTTTAAAAATAAAACGATTCTAATATGATAATTTTTGTATTATTATATAGTTTCATTTGGCATTTTATATTTTCACAAACCTTTTAATAATATTAAACACATAAAAGTACATTTTTCACATTCTATAAAAATTTGTTGTTAAAATATATTAATTATAATATCATAAATTATTTCATATGTAATGTGATAATTATATATTTATCATATTTGTTATGAAATTGTACGTACAAACATAAATATTTATTATTAAAATACATGATTTATAATCTTATAGGTTATTTGATATTTAATATGTAAATTACATATTGATAAAAATAGATAATATCTATTTAGTTTACTGAGGAAAATTTTTTAAATCATATATAAATCTTACTCATGGAAAATTATATGAAAAATTATGTGTGAAATATGTATTGATAATTTTTTTGAAATTGAACATATTAACATCAAAATTTGTACATTTAACTAGAATGCGACAATTTAAATCCGTTATTTATAATTTTATAAATTAATTAATATGTGGTATGTAAATAATTTATTAATAGTTGTTTTTAGTTTTGTGTGAAATTAAACACGCAGACATGTATTTTGCACGCGTTGTAAAAATCTCAGAAATAAAACATGCTATTTATAATAATATATATTTATTGATATAAAATGTGTAAATTTATATTGATATATGCTGTTTTTTCTTTTTAATTAAATCATGCCATCCTAAATTTTACATAATTTCTGCAAATAATCTATATTATCAAAGGCAAATCACCTACTTTGGTGTCTTTAGGATTTTAGATTTAAATTTATTTCATTTGTCAAATTGAAACTACTCCCTCCATAAAATTAAAAAAACTTCGCAGATTATTTAAAAAAAAAACCACTCCCTTTTTTTTTACTTCACTCTCAAAAGACTAAATTATAATTTATATTTATATAAACTAATAGACGAAATCATCCTATATAAAAATATTTTTATTAAATTCGAAATCTATACTGAATTTTTCAAAGTAATGGCTCTTGATATTAGCATTGGCCAATTCAGTAATTCGTCCATATTTTTCTAATCAAATTTTACTAATATATTCCACTGTTAACAAACCAAGTAATTGATTTATACTTATCAATTTAATTTAAATATGTTGGTTTATTTTATATGGAAATGCATGTTTTTTGATTGTGAGTTCGAAGGTTGTTCCGTAAGGGCGAAGACATGAGTTCCAGGTCCAAAAGTCAGAGAAGTCCTTAAGAAATGTGGCTGGAAGCTGGAAGGACAAACCATAATGATTAGAAAGAAAGGAAAAAGAAAAGGGAATAAAATGACAGGGGTTTTGCCCAACTTACTCGAGGATAGGCGTTCTTGCGATCGAACTGTTTGAATTTTGACTTTTGTTTGGCAATGTGAAAGTGATGTTAATTGGAATAGATGGTCCAACCGTTATTTGCTAGCCGGGAAGATGGATGGAGATGATGATATTTTTGCTGCAATGTTTGAGGGAAACCAAGCAGAGGAGGAAGGGGGTGTTGTTGCGTTGTCGTTTGTAGGCGGTCCTGAAAGAAAGAGAGATGTGGTAGACGAGGTGGTGGTGTTTCTTGGTTGGAGACAAGTTAAGTGTTTTAGTTTGGACTTAGTTAAAGTTACCTTTTATATTTTGCATGGTTAGTGAAATTCATGCTTACCTGGCTGTAAACTCCTCCTACGGCGGGGATAAGTTTCGTCTCATCATATGCTGCATCACTTTACATCTATATTTAATGTGTAACTCATCACTCTCCCTATGAAGATGTGTGTTTACCTATTGATTGTTAACTTATCACTAATTTTTGTTGTTTCATGATCATATCATTTAATTAAATCTAATTAAATAATTTGGGCATCTTACTATTCAATTATTCATAAGTTTAATATAGAATTTTCTAAGTACTTACTCATGGTTGACGTGGTGTTAATATTAGGTTGTTAAAAATGGTTTCCAATATTTATAATTAAAGCCTTATCGGTTTACGAGGAACATCTCCCTTAAATCTAATTTAAATAAGTGTATAAATATATAAAAATCTTGATGTTGTTGAGAAACAGAGATGTGTTATCGAGCTTTCTAAAAGATGCCAAACCTCCATCGATGTTTGCATTGTAAATTGTCGTTGCTGAGACTAGTGTGAATGAAAGCTTCGCATCGCAAGACACAACATTGAAAGGAATAAATTTCCTTTTCCTTTGTCCGTAAGGCTGGCTGTAAACAAACATTTACGTGGATTTTTATGTGTATATATAGATTTAGACATTTACATATTAATTAGTAACCTGTTGGTTATGCTAATTAAAACATATGTTTTAGGTTTTATTTTCTAATATGGCATTAGCTAAATTTGTCCATAATTATCACATTCAATTATATTTAAATAAATGGTATTGCTTTAATGTTAATTTGTTGTAAGCTTTCGATCCAAACTTAGAATACCCATACACACACGCAGGCACGCATGCATTATTTTATGCTATTGTATATATATTTAGAGTACCTAGTACAATATCCTTGCTTTACGTTAAAATTATTTAAATTCTACTTAGTTAGGAATTTAAGAACTATTATTTCTTGACAATATTTTTAAAATCTTTCTCCATTATTTGAATCCATCATAAAAATTAAATTTACGATTTATTTTACAATTTTGCATGGAGGTCGGTTTAAGATAACATTGAGGGAAGAAAAAAAAAGTAAGTGTTGTCAAAGACTCTGACTAGTCATTGGTCGTTTCATGAAAAGGTCATGGTTTGACTTCCCTTTTGAGTTGCTAGGCATGCATTTAGCCGTATCTCTAGGTCTATGTGGCAGCTCACTAAAAATGTATTGAGGTATCGCTTACCATGATGTTATGTTATTGTCATAATTATTATTTTTTTTTTGGGTCAAATAGTTATCTATTTCTTGGAAAATCTAGACTAGAAAATCGACTGGTAATACAAGCATGTAATCAAGTTTATTTTGGATTTATGCCATTGCTTATAAGGTTTGGTTATGGTAACATACAGTTTGCTTAAAGTCTAGTTATGTCCTAGTCATAAACCTATCTTGCTCCATTTATAATTTGTCACCGCATGAGAAAAGCTTTGCGAATTATTTATTTATTCGTTTATTTTATTATTTTTTATTTTTTTCTTAATCATCCTGATGGTTTAATATTAAATTTAGGGTGTAGGATTATTATTTCACAGTTTTCGAAGTGTATGTTAATGTTACAAAAAAATAACTAGGGTTGGTGCTCAATGTCTTATCTATTAACAAGATTATCCATTGATATTTAATTCCTTAAACCTTTATGATGGTAGGAATAGAATTTGTAACAGTTTTCAAAAAGTAGTAAGCTGCTTAAGACTTAATATACTTATAATTTATGTTTAAGATATTTTCTATATAAAGTACATTACACTTATGATTTATATTTACATCTTGTGAATCATTTTATACAACTCTTATACAAGTATCATTATTATATATATATAATTATCCGGAGATATATTGCACATTAGCATTTTATCAATTATGTAATGTTATAAGAGTTAATCCCACCACATGATAATTATGTTGTGAAATTTCACTAAGTATATTTATTGAAATTTTTTGGGGTTTCACTAGGTCGGTTCCTAGGTAAATCCTGACCCATGATGATGTCTAATAACACATAAATTAGCTAGCATTCACCACTATCAAGGTATTAATGTCAACATGATTTAAGCATTTAACCCTACAAATAGTGTTTAGGGTTTGTAATGAATTTTCTTATAAGTGATGAGATAATTCTTTTTAAACATAAACCATAATGAGGACAAATTTGTCCATAAAACATATTTATAGTCATCGACACCAAGTCAAACTAGCATGGACCCGCTAGGTCCGGTATGGTGAACACAGAGTCGGCCTAAGTATGGAATAGGCATGTCCAGTTCATGCAATCAGGTGATTCATGGGCTAGCTTATGGCCGGTTGAACCACCAATTATCATTTATATTTTCAATTTAAATTAAAATCAATATAATTAATTTTTCAACTTAATACAAAGTTAAGCCAAAGAATTATATTTTTTAGCCCATTTGTTAAGAGATTTGTTCAAGGTCTATATTTATTTATATGCAAATATATTTAATTGTGGTTATCAAATAAGCAATGTGGTAATAGAAAATACTAAACACATGCACAACTCTCATAAAGACAGAAAAAGTCTCACATTGTTAAAAAACAACACTTAAGAATTTAATGAGATAACTTTTTAAACGTATTTATTTTTTGTGTTGTTACAACAAACATATATATCATTATAGTTTGTCAAATTATCATATGAAAACTGTATTTAAGCTAAGATGCTCTCAATAAAAAATGAAAAGGATTAATTACAAAAACATGACATGTGTTTTGATCAATTTACAAATATATAGCCTATGTCTTTCTTTTTTTTTTTTTGTACAAATAGGTAACCCAAGTTTCTTACAAAAGTACCATTATTACTATTAAAGGGATATATGTTAGAGTCTAATTAGTCTAAAAAGTATTACTAAATAAAATTAAACAAATAAAATATAAAAATTATCTTTTAAAAAATGAGAAAATTGAAAAAATTAATTTATGATCAATTAAATATTGACATTTGTCATTATAAAATTATTAAATAATACTGACACACTTGTATAAACTCTGCTCACTATTTGTCAAAAAAATAATAATAACAAAGTGTTTGCAAATTGATGAAAACATATGTCATATTTTTGTAATTAACCCAAATAAGAAAGCCACCATAGAGAACTCTTATACTTAATGATGCTCTCACTGAAAATAACATCATTCTACTTTCTTTTTACTCTTTTTCAAATCATCTCTGAATGGAAAACGGATATATTAACACGAATGATAAGCCCGTCACCAGGAACTTCTAACACAGATTAAGCAACATATCATTCAAGTTGTAGAAATTCCGGAATCCAAATTGCATTCAGATGAATAAAACAGAGATTCCCTAGCAAGGTGTTTCAATCAAACAACATAATCAACCAGTAATCAATCAATCCACCTTTCTTTAATCCTTTCTCATTGTATTAGAAAAGAGTTTTCTCTAATCCAAAAAATAGCCATCTTGCGAAAAAAAAAAAAACAAGAGATCAATTTAATTAGAAGCCTATAAAACACTATCCAAGCAACCTTTTATTCATATTTATGACTATTTGGATTGTCGGATATACATCTAAAATGTTAAAAAAAAAACCCATTGAATTAGACATTGGTATGGATACTGCTTGGGAATGGGACTACTACTAGGTACATGTATACCTTACTTGCTGCTTATGGTTATTCATGATATAATCTTAAATGGATTAATTAACTATCCGGCTAAATAAATGTGCTTGTTGTTTGCATGTGGCTGTTGGTAATAGATAAAGAGTATCAATGCTATTATCAAAACAATCCGATGATCCATGTGTGATGGTGTCTAGAGTGGAGTTGTGCATAGAAATGATTTGGATAGATCTAAATGTTTTGCTTTTGAGAATATCGAAGAGTACCCAATATTCATGTTTTGGACTCTTGGATGTCGGAGACTACCCAACATCATATATATATGTATATTATTATACTTACGTGTGGTGGGATATTGAGTTATCCTTATTTCGATTACATGACTTAAACAAAGGTAATAAAAATGTTAATTGTTGCATTGTTATCAGTTCTGTACGTAAATGTGTGTTTGTGGTATATCGTATTATGCTCTGACTTACTCTTTTTTTTTTCATGTACAAGTAACGATCGTGTGGACCATTGTGTTGCTAGTTATATTGATTAGTGAGCCAGGAATAGCACTAGGATCCCTCTAAGTGAGGCTTAGGGAACATATGTAGATTAATGGAAAACATAGACTATAGTCATGTGAAGTTTGTCCAAAGGAACTAAGAGCTTAGTATCAACTTGAGTAACTTTTAGTGGTAATTTGTGGTCTTTGTAGAGTTGGAATAATGAATTTTTTAACTCTTAAATATTACTAGTAGATATTTATGTGGTTGATTATTATTATAAGTGTGTAACCGAATAATATTCGAAGTTATGATATGAACACATGGTAGTTTGTAAATGATCCTAGATTGAGGACATTACTTATGGACTGCACCAAAAATCACAATAATTATGTATACATATATAAAATAAGATGATACTATACGCGTATATAGTTTAGGTGTGTAACAATAGTACGTGTATATACATATTCATACACATGCTTTTTCTTCGTCCATTGCAATTGCAATTTCAAATTTTGAAGGGTCATAAAAGCTGATGACTCTGATTCACAGCTTTAATTTGTGTCTGCGTTCTCCAGTTCTCCTCTCGCTTTCTGCTATTATTTGCGCTCTCTATAATAAGTTCGCAACTGACAAAATGGTGCAGACACATGGACAGGTGCGTACTAGTAAATGAGTCTTGTCTTCTTCCCAAAGCCAGTACTTACCCATGTGAAGATGTTGGACCTTTAAATATGTGCGTGGATATTGCATTTTCAGCACGTTTACGTTCATCCCATGTTTAGTTTACTAAAATAAAATTGATATTCCACTTTTATTAAGGTAAAATAATTATTTTTTTGTTTAATTTATAAAAAAATTTATCAAAAGAATATCTATTCCATATAATATGAAATAGATAAAGAATCTTCATTCTTTTCTCTTACTATAGGAACAATTATTTCTAATCAAAAAGTATAATTTGTTTCAAAAATATTCCTAATGATAAAATAAAAAATTATAATTCATTTCTAAGCTCATTCCATTACAATAAACCAAACGAAAGATTAATTATATTAGAGATTATGCAAGGTCGTACAATTATATGCAGATTATGCAGGGTCGTACAATTATATTAGAGAATGCCAATTATCTTTCGATACGTTTTCGGAACCTCAATATAGCTTAAACGAAGGATAGAGTAACTTGATTAATAATCCAAAAATTGATACGTGCAGAACCCATCAAACTCTACCTGTCTAGAATTAACCCATTTCTTGATTACTCGGTTGATGGCTTGAACTATTTATTACGTTAATATGTTGAGTTAATGCAACATTTGATACCTCAATTACTTTTATTGTAAAATAAAAAGTTAATGGACATGTAAACCACTTGATTTATAAGAGAGAACTTTTTAAGAATGGATGCGGATTTGTTTTTTAGGGAACAAAAAGAGAAACATTGGTCCGGCCATCCCAATCTTTCGTCAACTATATTGTCGAAGCCTGAATAGTCACCAATTGTCCATCCGACTTCCCCGATCAAAAAACTCCACCAGAAATAACTTTTAGAGATAAAAAGTCTATAATAGAAAAATTAGTAGAAAAAGATTTATTTTTAAGATAAAATCAGCACTAATAATTTTTTATAACAAAAAGAAAAACTTTTTAAGAATGGGGAGTGCTCGTGTAATTACAATATAGTTTTCATGGATAGGATATACCATATAATTTATATATCTATATATATGTGCATTGGTAATTGTTTGAGCATAGATTATATTAATGGGAAATAGAAAGGAAGACATATAACAAATAATTTTGATATTATTTTATAATAGGAGATGCTCGGAGGCATAATAATAATAATATTATTATTTATGTAACGTTAGTAATTATGAGTTATAGAATCTACACATCTTTAGCTTTTGTGAGATCCTTAGAATTAAGGATGGCTAGAAAACATATAAAACCATAGGTCTCTCTCTAATTTTTCGGCTAAAGAACTACATGCAGCTGAAATGTCCTTGTCATTATTTTTTCTCTCTCTAATTTGCCTCCTTTCAGTGTCACCTAATAACTGAAATAAGTCCTAGTGGTGGTGGTAGACCACTACGGCTACAAACAAGTTGAATTATTTGCAAGCTACTTGTGCTAAGCTCGATCTAAGCTCACTTCAATCTCGGCTCGACTCGAGCTCAATTAGTAAATGAGCCAAGCTAGAGCCCAAAGTAAAACTTGTTTAACTAAATGAGCCTAGCTCGAGCTTCGATTTAGGCTCACGAGCTAGCTATAAACGAATCAAACTACTTGAGCTGAGCTCGCTTTTATACTTCTCTTGACTTGAATTCAATTAATAAATGAGTCGAGCCCGAATTTCAAGTAAAATTCATTTGTCCAAACGAGTTGAACTTGAATTTTAATTTAGGCTCGCGAGCTAGCTCATAAGCAAGCTTGTTAGTAGATTTGTGAATTTAATATTTATGATATATATATATAAATATATAATTAAAATAATGAAAAACTACTTTCTATTTAATATATATGTAGATATATAGTGGCTCTTATGTGTTATATTTAAGTTTGAAAAAGATCAAGATATGGATAATTTAAATAGAAAATGAGCTAGCTAAATAAATCGAACTTAATCTAGAATTTTAAGCTTGGTAAAAAACTCAACTCTACTTAAGCTCGATCTATAAATAAGCCAACCTTGAACTTAAAATAAAACTCGTTTAGTTAATCGAGTTGAGCTCAAGTCTGAAATTCAAGCTTAATAAAAAGTTTGGCTTGAGCTTAAGCTTAATCATTTTTTAAATGAAACGAGCCTAAGCCTTCAAAAGTTCGGCTCAAGTTGGCTCATTTGCAGCCCTAACTCTATCTTTCACTATTAAACCTCTTTTTTTAAATTAGGGAAAACCCACTTTTTGTACCTAAACTTTAGCTAAGTAGACAATTAAGTACCTGAACTTTCAAGACGACCAATTTTATACCTAGCGAAACTTTTTTGTGCCCCTTTTCACTGTCTCACTCTATTATTGTTTCTTGAAGAAATGGATACATGTGAGACAGTGATTGGGTGAGGCAGTAAAAAGAGGCGCAAAAAGTTTACCTAGATATAAAATTGGAATTTTTGAAAATTTCGATATCTAATTGTCCACTAGGCCTTTTCAGGTACCAAAAGGGTTTTATCCCTTAAAATAACTGAGGTTGACTATCCACTTAAAAGGAGGAAAAAAAAAAAAAAAAGGAAACCTATAACATCACCCTAAAGGAGGAATTGTCCTTTTTAAATGAAAAATTTAAATTGAAGATAATAGTTATAATTATGAATTGAATCGAATAAATCATTTTTTTTTTAGGAAGAAATTTATGAACCAAATTTTTTGAGTCTTTTAAAGAAAGAAATTAACTATAGGATTTGATTTGCTTTAAAAGGATAAATTAAACCATATCCATTCCCATTTAAACTAAAAAGAAAATAAGAAAATGGGAAAGTGTTTGTTACGCCCCAAATAGTACCCTAAACGTAACAGTTCGCTGCATGCTAAACGAGACTTAGGAATCACTACCACAGTTGTAATATATAAATAAATATTTTATATTGAAGGGCAAAGATGTTATTTGATATAAAATAAGAGGGTTTTATGGTCAACCATAATGCTTATTTAATTTTTGTCGATTTTTGTTTTGTCGGTTATCAAATGCGTAAGGAAGATAAAGAGACTGTATTAAAGATGAAGAGACGTCATTATTAAAGGTAAAGAGACTTTACTAAAGATGAAGAAGCATTATTAAACAACTATTCCTTGTCTTCCATATAAACTAGACTTCTCCCTTCTCCAAAATCATTCGTAAAGCTAGAAAATCCTCTCTAAAAGTCTGCTAATGTCCATTAGAGTTAGAGGAGATCAAAGATTTTGGATCGGGTTAGCAAATCTAAACAAGATCAATTAAGATTACAAGAATTGATGAGTGTTTTCCTCATATCTCTTTTCGTTTTGAAGGAGCTTTTGTTGGAGCAAACCTTAGTTTTGTGCAAGATCTAATCTTTGGTGATTAACAAGGGTTTTAAGCATCTAATCACGATAAGTTTATCTTCACAAACCTGGATCTATCATAAGATGTAAATTTGATGATACATGTCTGTTTTTGCTGATTTGCGAAACTGGTGTTTTTGGAGTGAGATTTGTTTTCTTAGAATTTTGAGGAAATTGATCAAAGAAGAAGGTGCTATTTTGGAGTTTCCTTAAAAGGTTAGGATTTTGGAGAAATTGGATATGTTAGATTTTGGTTTCATGTTTAAGTTTTTAATTGTTTTTGTTTATATTATATTATCAGGAGATTTGGAGATTATGGGTTGTTGTTAAGGGAGATTGTAGTTTTGGAGATTTGTTCCTAAAATTGAAAAGGTACGACCTTTCCTTATTTGCTATATGTGTTTGCAGGATTAGTTTTCCATATGCTTTGTTGTAGGAACAAATGAATAATGAATCTAAATCTATTTGGCTAATTAATTTTTTTGTTGGGTGTGTGTGGCTATGATTGGTAAAGACCTGGCAGACAGTGATGCTGGTGTGGTACCCTGAAGATCTTTGTGTGGTGTTGTCCTCAGTGGAGTTGCACTTAGAGATGATTCCGGTAGATTTAGGTGATTTTGCAGTATAGCCACGGGTGTTTAGGGAGTACCCATTTACCAACATATGTATATAATTATCTATTTTCAAAGAGTTGGTTGATTTCTCATGGGGTCTGACTACTTACTCCAAGTTTGGGACTAATGTACAGTAGTTCTAAACTGCGTTGCTTTGCTAGCTTAATAAAGATAATAATTTGATTGTATGCATTAGATTAAGTTGCATTTGATATATATATATATATATATATTATGTTGTGTGTGCATATGCATTTGTTTTGTGGATTGACGGACTAAGCGTTCCGCTCATTCTTTTCATTTTCAGGTACAGGTGAAGATAACATAGTATGATATATCTGGATATGATATGTACATAGATCAAGGGGATGGCGATAGTGGTCCAGACTACCATGCTGAGGAGTAGATTTAGATACAGGATTTAGAGAAAAAAAATTTTAGATCTGATGCATAATTTGTAATAACATTAAAGATTTTATATTTTCTGAAAGACTTTGAATGTTTATCTTTTTTAATATCTTTTAAGGATCTAAAGGATTATTAGGTAATAAGTGGAGTTAGAATTATATTGAATTTGGTTGGCCTAGGTTTATGCCAACTTTGTTATGTTAAACAAGATATTTTGAAGGATTTTTTATTTATATATTATACAAGTTTTGAACCTTTTGATGTACCCACTGAAAGAGTTTATGAAGATTATATTATATTTTTATATATTGGATTAGATTGTTATAGCCTTTGCATGTTCTATAAAGAGAGGACACGTGGCGCGTAGTAATTGCCAACAAATTAGGGCGTTACAACAGTCATTCAAAAGTCTTGTATTAGATGGAAGGTATTCCCTTACGACAATAGAATACATAAGCAATTGGAGATAGATAGCTTAACTTAATAGAATAAGCATAAAAATATAAACCACGGATATCTCAGGATCATTTACAAAATACTAAGGGGCATTCCCCTGCGAAATAATAAGTCCAGATATTAGTTTGTAAATAACAACCCGAGCATTTAAGGTTTCTTATAAAAGTCTATACAAAGCTAACCATAAACTTCTAAGGGAAACTCCTAACTTCGCATTACCTTATTTGGCCAAGTTCGGATACACAACCATAGGTGCGGGAACTGCATCAAAAAGAAGCTAAGTGGATATAAGCTATGCTAGCTTAGTAATCTTCACTTCCAAAAATTAAATACTCAATCCAACAATGAGGCAAGCAAGTTATATTAAACAATCATATGAAATGTACAAGCACGAGAGCATACAATACATAAGACTTTTTAGGAATCCTATGTTAAATGGATTTACACCCTCCATTCGGGATTTAGTGAGCTTCACTTTCAAGCCCATTAGACCATAGATTTCAATTTTTCTCTCATTTATTCCGTGGTTGTTTTAAGTGCCCACCCACTCGTTAATTATGTAGTTGATTTAAGTGCCTACTCCACTTCAATTTTAATACTGGCGACCCGTACTGATACCCGAGTTTTCAGGCCCACCCGTTGCCTAGCTATTATGCCTTTTTCCTACAAAGGTATAATAACGAATATAATGTGACTCAATATATGTTATGCATGAACAATTTAGTTATATGGTCATGGCATATTGTTTAAGTGAATTATAGGCGATCATAGAGATTTCAGATGGTTCAATTCTATACTAAATCATACACGTATTTATAACAATTCCCATTTCGATATTCTTATCATCAATCCAACCAAACAGAATTCACATGCACATTCAAATTTTATCTTGTGCTAATTCAAATGCCACTATCATTACAAGCACAATCATAAGCATGTAATTTAAAGAAAGTGAACTCACTCGGCCATGGACACCGGTCTCTAATAGTAGTAATCCAGAGACAAGAATTCATCTGATTCAAGGTCACCTAAACAAAAGAAATACCCAGATGAGTATTTCAAACCATAACTAATTCTGACCTATTAAATAAAAACTCTTAAATTCGTAATTTTCGTGGTAAATAGAAATCCCAACTTAAAACGGCCATAACTTGGTCATTTTAACTCGAAATTTCACAAATAAGCTATCGACTTCTATCTATTTATGATGTTTTTCCTAAGTTTTGAAAACTTTTAGGTCTTGGAAAGCTTGGATCAGATCTGATCAGAAGCTAAAAATTGCATTTCGAAATTGTTTTGTGAAATTTGCATTGTTTCTACCAAGTACATTATATGTGCATGGAATATCTACAAGTTATGACCATGAATATCAAGATATGAGCTATCTATATGTATATCCTTAATGATTTTTGGTTAAAAATAATTTTTTTTTTAACTTTTACTTTGCAATAACTTCAAGAACATTTGGTTGAAAAACACTAATTTTATTTCTTTGAAAATCATCCATATTTTACTAAGATAAGGTATTGATGACCTATTTGCCTAATACCTTCATTATCTTAATACAATTCTTCATTTAGGAGTTGGAAAATATATTTTTAAATAAGGGTTTTGCCTAGTTACGAATTTTACAAAATTTTAAGGAATGAGAATATTGTTTGATCCATGCTTGAAACCTTTCCTTCGTTTTAGAATTATACTTTGATAAAATCCATTTATTCTTATTAAAATTATATCTTTATTACATCTATTCCCTAAGGCTTCTATTTTTCTATTAAAATCCTCATTTTGGTATTTGGAAATAGGTGTTTAAATGGAAGTCATTTCTAGATTCGAATTTTGAAACTTGTGTTTAAGGTTATTTCTTGTGTAAAACTCATTTAATCTTTCTAAAATTAAGTCCTAACCAAAACTACTCCCTAAGGCTTCAATTTCTTAAATAAACTCTTGTTTTAGGGTTGGAAAATAGGAGTTTATATGGCATTTCACCCTACTTACGAATTTCAAGTTCTTATTAGGGTTGAAACAAGTTCTAACTTATCTTTTATAACCTTTTTCTTGTTTTCAAAATTTCTCCTAGTAAAACTAAGCTCAACTTATAAAAATCATTCATTTATGATATCTATCCCCTAATTCCTTTATTTTAAGTATAAGATCTTCATTTTGGAGTTGAAAATTAGGTTTTCTAAATAGGGTTCTTTTTCCATCCGAATTTCCAAAAATCATTTTTGTTGAAACTAAAATAGATCTTGAACTTTTTAACATATTCTCATTATTATCAATCTAATACAAGCCTTTTATGTACATAAGACAAAAATCTATGACATTTATGTACTCTAAACAAGTAGATCTACTATATTATTCATGTCATGGATGCAAATGCAACATAAACACTATGTGGATGAGTTTAATAAAAGAGTATATGTACAAAATATCCATAAAAACAACATAAAGCAATATTATAGCAAAATAATAGTAGAACAACTTAACTATAGAGATCCACAACATTGTGATGGCAAGAAGATCATGCTTAAGTGTTTCCACTTTCCTAGCATAAAGCTCATGGGATTTTAGTGTAACCACACATGTATGATCTTGCCATTACATGTTTTATTATAGTCAGGTTTAGATCTATTACCTATTTAAGGTTTGGAATAAGAAAACTTAAAGAAAAATTGTGTGTGTGTGTAAGGGAGGAGGAGAGGCTCACGTAAGAGAGGGAGAGAGGGAGAGAAAAAGACTTTTCCAAAAGTTTGATTTTATGAGAAAAGTGAGAAAATGAAAAGGTGAAAGGCTTAAGAGAGTTTACATAGGAAATAGATTAAGGTTTTGTTTGATTAATGAAAGGAAGAAAACAAAACAAACTGGGGGGAGGGGGGTGGGGTATGGATTCCTTGGCTGGTTTTGTGCAAGGGAGAGAGAGAGATGTGAGTTTTTTTTTTTTTTGTAACAAAATTCAAATTTAATAAGTGATTTAAGTAATAAAAAGTATTGGAAAAGTAAATTTGTAAGGAAATGCTGTAAGGTTGTCAGGATGTAAGAATATGATATGGTGGTTGTACTTTTGAATAGTGTGATTAGAAATCAACAAGTAGATTAGATAATTAAATTAGCAGTAATAATGAAAATATGATAAAAAAGCTATAATTGTAATTTTTATAAATCAAAAAATTCTTATAATTATATTTTTGAATTCCTTATTAAATTTCAGTTCTATAGAGTCCCTAATAATATTTTTCTATTTTCAAGTCCTGGAAACCGGTTTCTGAGAATAGATCCCGATCTGGTATGAAACGAGTGCATTTCTCCATAATATGATCTTTTTATGCTTTGATATATTATTTAAGGCTACATTCTAGAGCTAACTCGTTTTTATTGTTCCGGGGTTTCGTTCTCGGGATTGCCGTACTTAGGGTTTCTAGGTCTAACTATTCCTAAGGTATTCTTTTAGGGTTTCGGTTTCTAGTTCCAATCTCTAAAACCGAGTTCAGGTTGCTAAGGAAACAAGGACTTACAACGTACCCACCTTAAATAGAGTTTTGCCCTCAAAACTGAAACTTATGTACCCCTTTTTTGAAATAACTCGAAGTACTTTCTCCGAATTTACTCTTCAGCCTCCTAGGTTGCCTCCTCAAATGCGTGGTTTCTCCACAACACTTCCACATTCCGGATTTTCTCATTTCATAACTTTTGCATTTTCTTATCTACGGTTTGCACTGGAAGTACCTTGTGGGTGAGGTTTTCCTTTAATTAGATAGGTTCTAATTCCATGATTCTTTCTGGGTCTGGCACATATTTCTTTAGTACCGAGACATGGAACACATTATGCATTCTTGATAGATTCAGGGGTAGGGCCAATCAATATGCTGGGTCTCCAACTCTTTCCAATGTCTCGAAAGGTCCAATGTATCTCGGGCTCAACTTCCCTTGTGTATGTACTCTTCGTATACTCTTAATAGGATTCACCTTCAAGTTCACATGATTACCCACTTGAATTTCAAGAACTCATCTCTTCAAATCTGCCTAACTCTTTCGTCTATCTTTGAGTTTCTTTCTTCTTTTGTTATACGATTCTCACTTTATTAGCCATCTTTTGTACTAAGTCTGGCCCAATAGCAAGATTTTTTATGTCATCCCAAAATAGAGGCGACCTACAACGTCATCCATACCAGGCTTCATAAGTTGGCATCTAAATGGTCGAGTGATAACTGTTATTGTAAGCAAACTCAATTAGCATACGTGATTATTCTAGCTTCCCTTGAATTCCAAAACACATGCTCTTAACAGGTCTTTTAGGGTTTGGATTGTCTGCTCAGACTGTCTATCGTTCTGAGGGTGATAGGTAGTGCTAAAATATAGCTTTATACCCAAACTCTTTTGTAGACTTGTCTAGAATTTAGATATGAACCTTGGGTATCCATCTGAGATAATTCCCATGGGCATACCATGTAGTCGCACTATTTGTCAGATGTAGATCTTGGCTAGCTTGTCCATAGAGTAGGTCATATTGATTGGTAAAAAGTGCACTGACCTTATCGATTAATCCACAATTACCCATACTGCATCATAAGGCATTGTAGTCTTTGGAAAACCACATAAGAAATCCATGGATATCCGATCCTATTTCCATTCAGGGATAGGCAAAGGCTTTAACAATCCTCCTGGCCTTTGGTGCTCGACCTTCACTTGTTGGCAAATCATACATTTCATGACATAATCGGCTATATCCCTCTTCATATCGTTCCACCAATAGTGGCTTTTCAAGTCTTGGTACATTTGGTACCTCTGAGGGTATAGTATAGTTGGAGTTGTGGGCTTCACTCATAATTTCCTTCTTCAACTCCTCATCCTTCGGTGCACATAGCCGTCCTTTCATTCTCACCACGTCATCCTCATCTATTATGAAGTCAGAGTATTTTTCTTCCTGAACTTCCTTCTTAAGCTTCTGCATTACTTCATCATATTTTTTAGCCTCCTTCATTCTCTTAACTAAGGTTGGTTCCAACACCAAATTGACTATCTCCAATCCCGCACTTTGTCCAATGAACCTAATCTTCAATTTCTTGAATTCTCTTATTAGTTCCTTTTGAGTTGTGATCAATGCAGCTACTTTCCATAGTTCTTCCAGCTCGGAGCATCCGCAAGCGCATTTACCTTTCTTGGACAATAGTTAATTCCCAAATCATAATCTTTGATCAACTCCAACCATCTTCTTTGTCTCATATTTAGTTTCTTCTGTATAAACAGATACCTAAAGCTTTTATGATCTGTATATATATCTCGCATCTTTGTCCATAATAGTGCCTCCAAAGTTTCAAAGCAAAAACAATTGCGGCTAGCTCTAAATCATGTGTAGGGTAGTTCTACTGAGGTAGTCTCAATTGTCGGAAATCATAAGCAATAACTTTTCATTCCTGCATCAGCACACATCCAAGGCCATTCCTTGAAGCATCACTATGCATCGTATAAGATTTCTCCGGGTCTGGCAAAACCAAGATTGGCGCCAATACCCGCCGTTGTTTTTATTCTTGGAAACTCAGCTCCCGCTTATTTGTCCATACAAATTTCTCATTCTCATGCATTAATTGAGTCAAGCACTTAGCTATTTTCGAAAAATCCTTTACATACTTGTGACAATGGCTAGCTAATCCCAAAAGGCTTCTTACTTCGGTTACTATTTATGGTTGTTTCCAATCTACTATAGCCTTGATCTTCTCGGGGTCGATGGAGATACCTTTTCTCGACACAACATGCCATAGAAAGGATATCCGATCTAGTCAAAAGTCACACATAGACAATTTGGCATACAGCTTATTTTCTCTTAAAGCTTGCAATGCCATCCTAAGATGCACCTCATGTTGCTTCTCACTCTTTGAGTAGATCAAAATGTCGTCGATGAAGACTATTACACACTTATCCAAGAGTAGTTTATAAACTCTATTCATAAGATCCATGAATGCAGCTAGTGCATTAATCAAACCAAAAGACATCACCAAAAATTCATAGTGACCATATCTGGTACAAAAAGCTGTATTTGGCACGTTTTCGGGTTTTATCCTTAACTGGTGACATCTAAAGAGTTAGTCAATGCGTGAAAACCTGCAACTGATCGAATAGATAATCGATTGTAAGCAAAGGGTATCTATTATTAATTGTAACTTATCGAGCTCGCGATAATCGATACACAGCCTCAAAGATCTATCTTTCTTCTTTACAGATAGAATGCGTGTGTTCCATGGCGACACACTAGGCTTTATGAACTTCTGTTTCAACCGTTCTTGTAACTGAATTTTCAACTCCTTCAGCTCCACTGGTGCCATCCAGTAAGGTGCCTTTGATATCGATTCTATATTCGGAGCCCAATCCATTTCAAAATCAATCTCTATCCTTGAGGGTAACCAAGGCAATACATCAAGAAATACATTTGAGTACTCATCTACAATTGGTATATCTTTTACTTCCCGTGATTCTTCCTTATCAGAGGTATCCTCAATGGGCATTATGTCTTCATCCTCCATCATTAACCCAAAAGAATTTAACCCATTTCCTCTAGGGATTGGGGTCTCTCCAACAAACTCCACTTCTTTCCTGTGTTGATCGTTAAAGCTTACTATCTTCTTTTGGCAATCCACAGTAGCTCTAACCATGGTTAACTAGCTCACACCAAGAATAACTTCGTACTTACTTATCTCTAACGCTATCAGATCACTTTTAAAGGGGTGTCCTTGTATTTCCAACGGAAAATCTTTTTAATGTCTCCTGAGTCGACACAACACTTCCTATGCGCGTCTTGATTCATAGACTAGACGTGGTGATGACTATTGGTAAATTAAGCAGTTTAGCCAAACTAGCGGTGAGGAACGAATGTGTTGCTCCAGTATAGGGCAACACATAGGTCTCACTTCTATTCACCATTATACGCCGCG
The DNA here is from genome assembly GCA_024138025.1 of Combretum micranthum. Lineage (NCBI taxonomy): Eukaryota > Viridiplantae > Streptophyta > Magnoliopsida > Myrtales > Combretaceae > Combretum > Combretum micranthum. The sequence goes on along the minus strand of JAMXBD010002459.1, from coordinate 119,529 downwards.
TGACTAAACCGGCATCATACTCTCTACCTTAGTCCAAGGCTGCCAATTCCATCTCATCACCATCTTCTTCCCCTTTCATCCACTATTCTTCAAAACTGTAGAGTCTCATTTTGTGCATGGCTGACGTGACACGACTTCCACTACTACTTCCGGCCTTTGTCTGATTGGGTTTTACACTCCTACTGTCTCGAAATCCATAGCAAGGCTTGCATCTCTTACCTTTGAATCTTAAACTTGAGGCATCATATGACCTTTTCTCAATAACTTTCTTTTTTGGCATTTAAGACTTCCTTTTCCTTGCTCCTTTAATCATCCAAGCCTTTTTCTACTAACTCTAGATTAGCTTTCAATCAGAGTTCTTCCAACTTAATCCTTAGATCTTCATCTAGACCTCCTAAGAACACTTGTCTCTTCAGTTCTTCGCTATCTCTAAAAGATTCGAGTGCATATTGTAGAAGGTGAGTGGACATAGTTTCATTTGCTAAACCATTCTGCCTCATTGCTTCACGTGCAGAAAATCCGCACTATGTCTCGCCCTCAAACTAGAAGGGAAATAGTTTTCTAGAAATTCCTGACAAAAGCTTCCCAAGTAATCGAGGGTACCAAACTCCTCCTCGATTCCCACCATATTCTAGCATTGCATCTGAGCATGTAAGTCCCATAGTCTAACTGAAGGTATTGTGGAACCTCATAAGCCGCAAAAGATCTCTCAATTTGAGCCAACCAATTTTTGACTTCATTGGGTTTACTAAAGGCTCTGTCAAAATACCGGTTACTCTTTATGAAGTCTAATAAAGAGCTTCGATGGGGTCTTTGGTAAGGTGGTAGTGGTGGTGGTGTGGAATTCTGCACACTTTGGCTTTGATTTAGGTTTTATTTTTGGGTTAGATTTTGGATGAATGTGTTTAGAAGATTAAATAGTTGTTCAATTGCATTCATCATGTCCATCAACGGGTTCTGGGGTGCTATCCCTTGTTGGTTTTGCTGGGGTAAAGCAGGTTGGTTATTTGCTTCTACTAGGGGATTTTCTTGTTCATGACTTCAACTTCTTGGGGTTCGTTCGTTTATACATTACTATATAGGTTTTAAGATTTTCCTTAAGTTATGCCTCAATTACTCAATTCACAAATTGAAAAAAGCAAATAATCAATCAAAATTTCAATGAGTCATAATAAATTTCAAGTCATGCAATCTAAGTCAAGAAATTTTGAGTTATAATATCAAATTGTAGAATTCAAATCATAACTTAGTTTACAAAATCAAGCAAAAAGAAATCAATCATAATGATGCAATGGATGCAGTGATGTGCATGTATCTTGTTATTAATTATGGTTCTCTAAGAGTATATTGTGTATAATGTTCCTCATTACATGCATTCTTGTTTATGTCATTTGTTAAGGAAACGAAACTTCCTTCTTTAAATAAGTACATATAATTTTTCATTAGATGATATCGAGGTCATACATTCGGTCGAGTTTCTTACATTAAGTTACAAAACATGAAAACCATGCTACTTGACTGACTTAGACCTATCAAAATTATAACCTCCTACCAAACCGAGAAAGGAAGAACGAGAGACAAGAAACGAAAGACAAAACACCCTAAAACCACCTAAGGACATCACTAAGGCAACTTAGCATCCCTCATTGCCTATTAAAAAATTTTTGTTGGACTACTGTGGGTCATGCTTGCCATTAATACCTTCTTCTCCCCTAGGCATCTCTCGAGGTAGGGGTCGGAAGACGATCTCCACTAGAAGAACTCCCATTGTCTCTCCTAACAAATAGGCTAAAATATTCCCTTACTGTTATCCTTCTCCTTCTAGGTGGCCATGTTCATTCCTCTTACTCGAACTCCTCCTCCTCTTTTTCTTCTTCTTCTTCTTCTTCTTCTTCTTCTTCAATCCTATCTTCCACCTCTCTATTCTCTTCTCTTATCATCTCCTCTCCAGTTTCCTCCCAAATCCTTCTAACATTCTCTTGGGCTTCTATCATCATGATCTCTTCAAATTTTTAATTCTCTATAGGATTAATGGGTGTTCCACTTGCCACTCTCGGGTCTTCTCCATATTCATATATGTCTCTCTAAAGACTAGGATCAAACTCAAGCTCTCCCCTGTGGCTATCTGTGATTTGCAGATCTTGATCAAAATCTAGATTAGGTGGGTTTGGTTTGTCGCTTGGATCTTCCTCAATTCTAGTTGGTTGAGGTATTCTATTCTCTTCCTCATCTACCCAGTTCAGGTATTCCTCGGGGTCCTCTTCTTCCTCACTTTCATCCTTATCATGGTTTTCCTCTACTGGGGCATTCCCTAATTGCATGCCTACATTGCTAGGAGGTGGGACCTGAATCTCTGTAGGTGTCGGCAAAAGGTCCAGATATATTCCTGACCAATAGAAGTGATTGTTCGCATGTGCTTCAAGCCATTCCCTATAGGTCATCAAGTCATCGTGGGCATACACATACAAAGGTCTAATGCTCCTATATACTCAAAAGTCAGGGTATGAGGGATTATCTTCCTTCTTTAAGATAAAAGTGGCTCCTCTCAGTATTGTTTCATTTCCATAATCTACCATGATTCTCTCCACAGCATTGATTGTTTCTAACATTGACCATATCGTCCTCTTTATTGGATCATACCTAATTTGATCAACTACCATTTCCCACCTAGTATACCTCTTTTCCAGATTACATACATTTCTCTTAGAGTCCTAGGTCTCTCAACAAAAGCGAAATCCTCACATAAAGTTCTCGATCTCAACCTGTAGTCCACAAATGTTTCAGTAGTCCCTTTTAGAAACATTCTAGCTCTTTCTCGAGTTTCTCCTAAGGATACATATACCAAGAAAAAGATTTCTAGTTAGTTTTGAATTTAACTTCATTCCTTCCCTAAGATTTATTTATTTCCACATTTTAAGTTTTTAAATTCTATTGCCATGCTTTATATTTTTGCTGCTCTGATACCAACTTAAACTGTCACACCCCAAATGGTACCCTAAACGTAACAGTCCGCCACATGCTGAACGAGACTTAGGAATCACTACCATAGTCATTTAAAAGTCCTGTATTAGATACAAGGTGTTCCTTTACGATAATAGAATACATAAGCAGTTAGAGATAGACAGCTTAACTTAATAGAATAAGCATAAAAATATAAACCACAGATATGTCAGGATCATTTACCAAATACTAAGGGGCATTCCCTCGTGAAATAATAAGTCAAGATATTAGTTTTTAAATAACAACCCGAGCGTTTAAGATTTCTTATGAAAGTCTATACAAAGCTAATCATAAACTTCTAAGGGAAACTCCTAACTTCACATTACCTTATTTGGCCAAGTCTGAGGATACAACCATAGGTACGGGAACTGCATCAAAAATATGCTAAGGGGGTATAAGCTATGCTAGCTTCACTTCCAAAAATCAAATACGCAATCCAACAATGAGGCAAGCAAGTTATATTAAACAATCATATGAAATGTACAAGCACGTGAGCATCCAATACATAAGACTTTCCGGGAGTCCTATGTTGAATGGATTTACACTCTCCATTCGGGGTTAGGTGTTTTAAGCCTATCCGACCATAGATTTCAATTTTTCTCTCATTTATTTAGTAGTTGTTTGAAGTGCCCACCCACTCGTTAATTATGTAGTTGATTCAAGTGCCTACTCCACTTTAGTTTTAATTCTGGCGCCTAGCTATTATGCCTTTTTCCTACAAAGGTATAATAACGAATGTAATGTGACTCAATATATGTTATGCATGAACAATTTAGTTATATGGTCATGGCATATTATTTAAGTGAATTATAGGCGATCATAGAGATTTCAGACGGTTCAATTCTATACTAAATCATACACGTATTTATAACAATTCCCATTTCGATATTCTTATCATCAATCCAACCAAACAGAATTCACATGCACATTCAAATTTTATCTTGTGTTAATTCAAATGCCACTATCATTACAAGCACAATCATAAGCATGTAATTTAAAGAAAGTGAACTCACTCGGCCATGGACACCGGTCTCTAATAGTAGTAATCCGGAGACAAGATTTCATCCAATTCAAGGTCACCTAAACAAAAGAAATACCCAGATGAGTATTTCAAACCATAACTAATTCTGACCTATTAAATAAAAACTCTTAAGTTCATAATTTTCGTGGTAGATGGAAATCCCAACTTAAAACGGCCATAACTTGGTCATTTTAACTCGGAATTTCGCAAATAACTATCGATTTCTATCTATTTATGATGTTATTCCTAAGTTTTGAAAACTTTTAGGTCTTGGAAAGCTCAGATCAAATCTGATCATAAGCTAAAAATTGCATTTTTGAAATTATTTTGTGAAATTTGCATTGTTTCTACCAAGTACATTATATGTGCATGCAATATCTACAAGTTATTACTATGAATATCATGATATAAGCTATCTATATGTATATCCTTAATGATTTTTGGTTAAAAAGAATTTTTTTTTCAACTTTTACTTTGCAACAACTTGAAGAACACTTGGTTGAGAAACAATAACTTTATTTCTTTGAAAATTATCCATATTTTTACTAAGATAAGATCTTGATGACCTATATGCCTAATACATTTATTATCTTAATACAATTCTTCATTTAGGAGTTGGAAAATAGACGTTTAAATAAGGGTTTTGCCTAGTTACGACTTTTACAAAATTTTAAGGAATGAGAATATTGTTTGATCCATGTTGGAAACCTTTCCTTCGTTTTAGAATTATACTGTGATAAAATCCATTTATTCTTATCAAAATTAAATCTTTATTAAATCTATTCCCTAAGGCTTCTATTTTTCTATTAAATCCACATTTGGCATTTGGAAATAGGTGTTTAAATGGGGATCATTTCTAGATTCAAATTTTGAAACTTGTGTTTAAGATTATTTCTTGTGTAAAACTCATTTAATTTTTCTAAAATTAAGTCCTAACCAAACCTACTCCCTAAGGCTTCAATTTCTTAAATAAAATCTTATTTTAGGGTTGGAAAATAGGAGTTTATATGGCATTTCACCCAACTTATGAATTTCAAGTTCTTATTGGGGTTGAAACAAGTTCTAACTTATCTTTTATAACCTTTTTCTTGTTTTCAAAATTTCTCCTAGTAAAACTAAGCTCAACTTATAAAAATCATTCATTTATGATACCTATCCCCTAAGTCCTTCATTTTAAGTGTAAGATCTTCATTTTGGAGTTGAAAATTAGGTTTTCTAAATAGGGTTCTTTTTCCATCCGGATTTCCAAAAATCATTTTTGTTGAAACTAAAATAGATCTTGAACTTTTTAACATATTCTCATTATTATCAAGCTACTACAATTCTTTTATGAATATTAAAAAAATATCTATGACATTTATGTACTCTAAACAAATACATCTACTATATTATTCATGTCATGGATGCAAATACAACATAAACACTATGTAGATGAGTTTAATGAAAGAGCATATGTACAAAATATCCATAAGAACAACATAAAGCAATATTATAGCAAAATAATAGTAGAAAAACTTAACTATTAAGATCCACAACATTGTGATGGCAAGAAGATCATGCTTAAGTGTTTCCACTTTCCTAGCATAAAGCTCATGGAGATTTTAGTGGAACCACACATGTATGATCTTGCCATTACGTGTTTTATTGTAGTAAGGTTTAGATTTATTATCTATTTAAGGTTTTGAATAAGAAAAACTTGAAGAAAAATTGTGTGTGTGTAAGGGAAGGACAGGCTCACAGCAAGAGAGGGAGAGAGGGAGAGAAAAAGACTTTTCCAAAAGTTTGATTTAGTGAGAAAATGAAAAATTGAATGGCTTAAGAGAGTTTATATAGGAAATAGATTAGGGATTTGTGTGATTAATGAAAGGAAGAAAATAAAACAATTGAGGGTGCGAGAGAGGTGGAGGGTTGGGGGGGGGGGTGTTGTTCCACGCCGGTTTTGTTCAAAGGAGAGAGAGAGAGGTGAGATATTTGATTTGTGTAACAAAATTCAAAATTTAATAAGTAATTTAAGTAATAAAAGTATTGAAAAAGTAAATTCTTATAATTATTTATATAAATTCCTTATTAAATTTTAGTTCTAAAGAGTCTTACATAATATTTTTTATTTGTGAGTACCGGGGACTGGTTTCCGAGAACAGATCTCGTTTGGGTACAAAATGAATGAATTTCTGCGTAATCTGATCTTTTTGTGCTTTGATATATTATGTAGGGCTATATTCTAGAGCTAACTCATTTTTATTGTTCCAGGGTTTCGTTCTCGAGATTGCTGGACTTAAGGTGTCTAGGTCTAACTATTTCTAGGGTATTCTTTTAAGGTTTCGATTTTCGGTTCCAATCTCTGAAACCGAGTTCGGTTTGCTAAGGAAACGAGAGCTTACAATGTTCTACTTGTAAATTCTCTTTTCCCTTTCCTTTTTCCTTTTTCCTTTTTCCAATGAAATGATTATTTACAACTTTAAGGAAAGAAGCTTATAATCAGGTGTGCCTTCTAGGCAATTTGATGCACCATCTAAAACCTTGCTTCCATGTATTTATGGAAACCACAATGAAATTTCATCTTAACAATGCCGAAGATACCTTTGTAGAGACAATTTTCTGCCCAAAAGAAAATATTTTTTTATGAACGAAAGAAGGGCGCGCATTTGCATTTTGTTATTTGGCATTTTTATAGCTAATATTCTTTGGTGCTCAAGTCTTTGGATATCCCATTTACATTATTTGAGAAAAGGGATCGTGTCATGTAATCGAGTGGAATCAATATTTATTATAATTTATATTTCAATGGATATTATTGTTTTTGGGATTTTAGTATTTAGAGTTTATGGTATTATTTACCTCTATTCTAGATATTGCTCTTCAAGACAAAAAGAAAAAAATCATTTTAGGAAATCAACTAAATCTGATATTATACGTAAACATTGTTAGAGGTCAATTTGAGTACAATTATGTACTCGAACTGCCAATTCATGGGTCCCATTTTGGTGGAACTGTAACCATACTAGTGAAGGTCGAGCCTAGTTCTTGGGAACTAATGGGTTCCAACAGTTTTCTTTTTCTTTAGATCTTGCCTACCCGTCACGAAAATTTCAAGAAAATTAAAGATAAATGTAAACAATTAAAAAAAAAAAACCTCCAAACCATTTGGATAAAATATGAGGAGTTTGTGCACGTATAATTAATTTTTTTAATATGAACAATACAATAGAGGGGAGTATTATACATTACCTCCAATTCAACATCATCATATTTTATTCTCACTTGTTTGTTAGTATAAATTTATACAAATAGATGGAATCTTTTTTCTTATGTTATGGTCACCTCGTAGGTGCCTATGTATCTATTATTCGGAATCCAACAAAATGTAGTCCTATTATTGGTTCTTTATTCTTTTTTAAATTTTTAGTGTGTTGGTTACTTTAATAAAAAAAATGCCAGATTATTAAAAAAAAATAGTGTGTTGGTTACTTTAATTTTAAAACAACATGTTGGATTTGAGTTTGTTACAAGTTAAGTATATTTCAGCAAAAACCTATATCTTCTACTTTGAATCCCAAATTTTAGGAAAAAACTTATATCGTCTCTTTCTTCTATTTCCAGAAAAAGGGGTTTGTTAATTTTTAAAAAAACATGTCTACCTAAAACTAGATGGGAAAACATTTTTTTAAAATGTTTTACAAGGAAAGCTTACAATGAGTTGCTTATTGACCTTGAGTGTTGTCTAGTGTGGATGTTTCTGTGCTTCCAGCGAACGAGTTGAAATCAGTGGAGTATTTGTCCTCCTCACTATGTAATCCTCCGGGTCCTATTGTTGATGCTCCACTCTATTCCAATCATGGTTACAAGCTAGTCCTTTTTGTTGGGAATTTAACGATAAAAAAAAAAAAAAACAAGGATGTGCAGTGGAAAACGTTTTATTTTATTTTTATTTTTTATTTTACACCTCAAATTCCCAATTTGCGAATCCATGCATTTAACAAATCTATAACATAAAAGACATGTAATTCAAAAAACTAGCCTCCTTTTTCGAATTTCGTATAACTCCTTATGCGAATCTACAGACGCTGCAGTGTCGCAAGCGTCCTCTACGGTATCCACATGTGAACGATTGTGTGCTAGCACTCAAGAACACGAATCCAATTCGTTCAGAATTATTTTTCTTTTTTTCTCTCTTTTAGGTTTGTAGAATTTCTCTGCCATCTAATGTGACGTCAAAGAGTTTGACCTAAAAGGCTGTCTATAGATTTATATATATATAGACATATTGGAAACCCTAAAGGAAACCCTAGAAGATAAATATGATGAGATATTTATTTAATATTTAACAAAATACATTATTTCATTAAATATTAATTATATGTCATAATCATTTATTATTCTTAAACTATTTAAGAATAATAAATATAAGAATTCCTATAGGTTTAATTATAGACCCATAATATATTTCATTCGTTGTTTTGTGTGTGACCCTGTAGGTACACTCAATGTTGGCAGTAGCCTTTAAATACCTTTTAAGGCCTACAAGACATAATTGGTCTCTAGCAAGACATTATGCCTGCCCAAATTAAGTGAAGATCGGTGATCCGACTTTACCTATTAACAGTCAGTTATTCAGTCCCTTTGTCACATGATATCTTATGATTAATCATAAGGTGTGGATCAATGCACACTTATATTGATTAATCACTTATTTCTTAAATCCAGAGTTTGACTGATTTAAACAAATGATATTGATAACTCTTAAACAATTCATTTAAGCACGGCCATGCATTTCTCAGTCTTGCTCAACAAGGGGCCCAAAAGATATCTCTCTCAATTAAATGAGAGGGACAAATTCCTTCACGAACACTCACATTCCTCCACATAGCTTATTTTATATCCAAGAACAGTCTTACAATCACTCGATCAAAAATGAGAAAGAACTGAATTAAAACACGGAGCTTGCTATGTAGGAATCCATGGTGTCATCAGGTCAAAGGACTTAAATAACACTGCAATGAGAAATACTTATCATATTGATCCACATGGTATTCTCATAATTGGTCATTCCAATACAATGTACTTTTACATGTATTTATGTGCTGAAATGATATCTTATATCCATGATCAGTAAAACGTGACCATCATCCAGCCTACATACTAATCTTAATTCATTATTTTTCCATATAATGAACTATTAGGGATAATTTAGAATGAAGATATTTTTCCTCTATGGTTTTACTATTAAAGTCACATACTTCAATGACATAAGGAATAGCAAGTTCACTCATGGAATTATTTTATCAAGGTAAAAAGGCCAATAATAAACCTCGATAAAAAGGAATGGCTCATAATATAAAGATGATAAATATTCACATGACACAAAACCATATGGCCTAGGGCACATCACTAGCACTTTCAACATCGCGAGCCCATATTTGGATTTGTGCTCGTCCAACTTTAATGCACAGGTTCATGTGTATGCATCTTCCACTCCCTCAGACATTGGACACTTTAACGTTCAAATTTTGTAAATAGTTAAAATCAGGTGCCTTAGATGATAGCTTGCACCCTTACTTCTAACATCTATAGTAACATCTTATACTGTTAAGATTCAAATGAATCTGGTGAGATATGTAAATAATATTTGCATTTTTTCCTATTGCTACATTTGTATGATGGATTTTACAGCCATCAAAACATGGGTTGAAATTTCAAAATTTGCATGCATTTAGATGATAGCCTACATGCTTGTTTTCTCTTTTTGAAAATTGGTCAAATGTTGCGGTTATGTCCTTCTTTTCCCTTTTTTTTTTTTAATTTAAGGTTGCAGGTATGACCCATCGGTTCTATGGGTCAAGAGTCGTACGGTTCATGACCAACTTGAAACAGCAAGTTCGACAATCTACCTACACATAACCTGTTAGACCCAACGGGTTGTTTGGCGGGTCTAAAATGACTGGGCTAGGGTAAGTCGATTCCTAGGTAAAACCCGACCCATGATGATGTCTAATTACCCATAAATTAGCTAGAGTTCACCACTATCAAGATATTAATATGAACATGATTTAAGCATTTAACCCTACAAATAGTGTTTAGGGTTTGTAATGAATTTTCTTATAAGTGATGAGATAATTCTTTTTAAACATAAACCATAATGAGGATAAATTTGTCCATAAAACATATTCATAGTCATCGGCACCAGGTCTGGACCCGCTGGGTCACGGGTACGGCGAACATAGAGTCGGCCTAAGTATGGTGCAAGCTTGTCTAATTCATGCAATCAAGTGATTTGTGGGCCAATTAATGGCCCGTTAAACCACCAATTATCATTTATATTTTTAATTTAAAAAATCAAGAAATAAAAGATGATTAAAACTAAATTTTAAATTAACATAATTAATTTTTCAACTTAATAAGCCAAAGGATTATATTTTTTTAGCCCATTTGTTAAGAGATTTGCTCAAGGTCTATATTTATTTATACGCAAATATATCTAATTGTGGTTGTCAAGTAAGCAATGTGGTAATAGAAAATACTAAACACTCTCATAAAGACAAAGAAAAAGTCTCACATTGCTAAAAAACAACACTTAAGAATTTAACGAGACAACTTTTTAAACGTATTTATTTCTTGTGTTGTTAACAAACATATATACCATTATAGTTCATCAAATTATCATATGGAAACTGTATTTAAGCTAAGATGATCTCAATAAAAAATGAGAAGGATTAATTACAAAAACATGACATGTGTTTTGATCAATTTGCAAATACCTAACCTATGTCTTTTTTTTTTTTTTTCGAATAGGTAACCAAATTTTCTTACAAAAGTACCATTATTACTATTAAAGGGATATATGTTAGAGTCTTATTAGTCTAAAAAGTATTACTAAATAAAATTAAAAAAATAAAATATAAAAAATATCTTTTAAATAATTAAAAAATTGAAAAATTAATTTATGACCAATTAAATATTGACATTTTTCATTGCAAAATTATTAAATAATATTGACACTTTTGCTACTCACCTATTTATTAAAAAAATAATAATAACAAAGTGTTTACAAATTGATGAAAACACATGTCATATTTTTGTAATTAATCCAAATAAGAAATCCAGCATAGAGAACTCTTATTCTTAATGGTGCTCTCAATGAAAATAATATCATTCTACTTTCTTTTTATTCTTTTTCAAATAATCTCTGAATGGAAAACGGATATATTGATACGAATGATAAACCCATCTCCAGGGACTTCGAACACAGATTAAGCAACATATCATTCAAGTTGTAGAAATTCCAGAATCCAAATTGCATTCAGATGAATAAAACAGAGATTCCATAGCTAGGTGTTTCAACCAAACTACATAATCAACCATTAATCAATTAATCCACCTTTCTTTAATCCTTTCTCATTGTATAGAAAAGAATTTTCTCTAATAAAAAAAACAGCCATCTTGCTGAGAAAGATATGCTGTTCACTCATCAGCACAAACAAAATTCTTCTAAAATTGACCATAAACAATACTAGATTTTGGCATTAAGTTTACACTAAACTTGACAGACTGCATTAAGTGCCTAGTTTTTACTATGTGCAGCAACACACACGACAAAAAATCATGCAATCAACTTTTCTACTGTTTACACCAGTTTTTTTTCCCCCCTTCTTGTTCACTTCCGGATTCATTCAAAACAACATATCTGAATCACCATATAAATAATCAAGTTTATCTGTGTAGCTATGAGATTACTAACGTGGGACTACAAGACACCCTCTAATAAGATAATAAAAAGTCTCACATTGCTAAAAAAAACCAGAGATCATTTTAATTAGAAGCCAATAAAACCCTATCCAAGCAACCTTTTATCCATATTTAGGACTATTTGGATTGTTGGATTTTATCTGTATCGGTTCGGAATCTATTCAGTATAAGCATCGATTTAGCAGTTGGTTTTTTTCATTGGTATCATATTTTGTCTTCTTGTTGTTTATAACACATTTAATCTTATAAATAGTAATAAATTTCCATTGTTCATAAGAAAAATAGCTTAAACATTCTTTTATTTATGTTTTTGCATTATTCTTTTTTCCTTTTATTATTATTATTATTATTATTATATTATTATTATTATACAGGATGATCTGACGAATTATACGGACTGAGGCCTAACCCAGCTTTGATCTGGAAACCTGTTGGCTTAATTGGCGGGTCATGACCTGTATGACTGGATTAGATTGATGACTCATGTGTGCTGTTGCGAGGCCAGGCCAGATGACGGGTTAGACTCGGCTTGTGTGTAAATCTACTACTTAAAAATACTGAGCTTAAATTGCATAATGCAGGAGGATCAGCCGAATGCCTAAAACGAGTTTAAACACATGGGATTTCAATGGCAGAGGAGTTTTTAGAGGCAGTACTCCATCTTTGGAGGAGAATAACACTAAAGAACATTCAGATCAATTTCTCGAAAATTGCTATCATGTTTTTTCTTTTTTTTTGTCCAGAAAATTGCTATCCATTTAGAAATTATATTATCACCAAATAAGCTTCAAAAGTAATTCACAAAATTTAATCTAATCAATAATATGCTATATATACATCTAGAATGTGAAAAAAAAAAAAAAGCTCACTGAATTAGACATTGGTATGGATACTGCTTTAGAATGGGACTACTACTAGGTACATGTATACCTTACTTGTTGCTTATGGTTATTTATGGTATAATCTTAAATGGATTAATTAACTATCCGACTAAATAAATGTGCTTGTTGTTTGCATGTGGCTATTGGTAATAGATAGAGAGTATCAACGCTATTATCGAGATAACTCAATGATCCATGTGTGACAATATCTCGAGTGGAGTTATGTATGAAAATGATTTGGATAGATCTAAGTGTTTTGGTTTCGAAAATATCGAAGAGTACCCAATATTCATGTTTTGGACTCTTTGATGTCGGAGACTACCCAACATCATATATATGTATATTATTATACTTACGTGTGGTGGGATATTGAGTTATCCCTATTTTGATTGCATTACTTAAAACAAAGGTAATAAAAATGTTAGTTGTTGTATTGTTATCAGTCCTGTATGTAAATGTGTGTTTGTGATATTTTGTATCAGGCTCTGACTTACTCTTTTCTTTTTCATGTACAAGTAACGATCCTGTGGACCATTGTGTTGTTAATTACTATTGATTAGTGAGCTGGGAATAGCGCTAGGACCGAAGTCCCTCTTAGTGAGGCTTAGGGAACATATGTAGATTAATGGAAAACATAGACTGTAGTCATGTGAAGTTAGTCCAAAGAAAGTAAGAGCTTAGTATCAACTTTAGTAACTTTTAGTAGTAATTTGTAGTCTTTATAATGGATGTTTAATTAACTCTTAAATATTACTAGTAGATATTTACGTGATTGATTATTATTGTAAGTGTGTAAGCAAATAATATTTGAAGTTATGAACACGAGCAACTTTAAAGTATTTATTATGTTTATTATACATTTGTAGATCCATATATAATATGAACATGTGGTAATCATGTATACATATATAAAATAAGATGATACTATACACGTATATAGTTTAGATGCGTCACAATAATACGTATATATACATTTTCATACACATGCATGTCTTTGTCCGTTGAAACTGCAATTTCAAATTTTGAAGGGTCAATAAATTGAAATAGCAAAAGCTGATGACTCTGATTCACGGCTTCAATAAATTGAAATAGGACCATCTCACAATTCCAAATGACAGAATGGTGCAGACAAATGGACAGCTGTGTGTCAGTAAATGAGTCTTGTCTTCTTCCCAATTTCATTTTGCAAAGCCAGTACATGCCCATGTGAAGATGTTGGACCTCTAAATGTGTGCGTGGATCTTGCATTTTCAGCACGTTTACGTTCATACGATATTTAGTTTACTATGATAAAATTGTTATTCCATTTCTTGTCCTAGAATAATTTATATAAAAATTTATCAAAAAAATATCTAATTCATATAATATAAAAATAAATAAATAAATTTTATTTTTTTATTAGATAAACGATTATTTCTGACCAAAAGATATAATTTATTCCAAAAATACTCCTAATGATAAAAGAAGGAATTACATTTTCTTGCTAAACTCATTCTATTTCAGTAAACCAAATGTAAAAACCAATTATATTAGAGATTACGCAAGATCGTACAATTATATGCAGATTATGAAGGGTCGTACAATTATGTTGGAGAAGCCCAACTATCTTTGAATACGTTTTCGAAACCTCAATATAGCTTAAACAAAGGATAATAATCCAATAAAAAGTTTACCTATCTAAATATTCGGTTGATGGCTTGAACTATTTATCATGTTAACATGTTGAGCTAATGCAATATTTGATACCTGAATTATTTTTATTGTAAAATAAAAGGTTAATGGACATGTAAACCACTTGATTTATAAGAGAGAACTTTTTAATAATGGATGCAGATTTGTTTTTTAGGGAACAAAAAGAAAAACATTGGTCCGGCCATCCCAATCTTTCGTCAACTATATTGTCGAAGCCTGAATAGTCACCAATTGTCCATCCGACTTCCCCGATCAATAATTCTATGTGCCATTGCGAACATTCCCATTGAATTCACTCACTTCTACAGAAATAACTTTTAGAGATAAAAAGTCTATAATAGAAAAATTAGTAGAAAAAGATTTATTTTTAAGATAAAATCAGCACTAATAATTTTTTATAACAAAAAGAAAAACTTTTTAAGAATGGGGAGTGCTCGTGTAATTACAATATAGTTTTCATGGATAGGATATACCATATAATTTATGTATCTATATATATCTGCATTGGTAATTGTCTGAGCATAGATTATATTAATGGGAAATAGAAAGGAAGACATATAATAAATAATTTTGATATTATTTTATAATAGGAGAGGCTCAGAGGCATAATAATAATAATATTACTATTATTTATGAAAGGTTAGTAATTATGAGTTATAGAATCTACACATCTTTAGCTTTTGTGAGATCCTTAGAATTAGGGGTGGTTAGAAAACATAAAAAACCATAGGTCACTCCCTACGAGAGAATTACAAGTAGGTTTTTTTCGTCTCTCTCTAATTTTTTGGTTAAAGAACTACATGTAGCTGAAATGTCTATGTCATTATTTTTTCTCTCTCTAATTTGCCTCCTTTCCTTGTCACCTAATAACTTAAATAAGTCCTAATGGTGGTGGTAGGCCACTACGGCTACAAACAAGCCGAGTTATTTGCAAGCTACTCGTGCTAAACTCGATCTAAGCTCACTTCAATCTCGGCTCAACTCGAGCTCGATTAATAAATGAGCCAAGCTAGAGCCCAAAGTAAAACTTGTTTAATTAAATGAGCCTAACTTGAGCTTCGATTTAGGCTCACGAGCTGGCTATAAACGAATCAAACTACTTGAGCTGAGCTCGTTTTTATACTTCTCTTGACTTGAATTCAATTAATAAATGAGTCAAGCCCGAATTTCAAGTAAAATTAATTTGTCCAAACGAGTTGAACTTGAATTTTAATTTAAGCTTGCAAGCTAGCTCATAAACAAGCTTGTTAGTAGATTTATGAATTTAATATTTATGATATATAATATATAAATATATAATTAAAATAACAAAAAACTACTTTCTATTTAATATATATGTAGATATATAGTGGCTCTTATGTGTTATTTTTAAGTTTGAAAAAGATCAAGATATGGATAATTTAAATAGAAAATGAGCTATCTAAATAAATCGAACTTAATCTAGAATTTTAAGCTTGGTAAAAAAACTTAACTCTACTTAAGCTCGATCTATAAATAAGCTAACCTTGAACTTAAAATAAAACTCGTTTAGTTAATCGAGTTGAACTCAAGTTTCAAATTCAAGCTTAATGAAAGTTTGGCTTGAGCTTAAGCTTAGTCATTTTTAAATGAAACGAGCCTAAGCCTTCAAAAGTTCAGCTTAAGTTGGCTCATTTGCGGTCCTAACTCTATCTTTCACTATTAAACCTCTTTTTTTTAATTAGGAAAACACACTTTTTGTACCTAAACTTTGGCTAAGTAGATAATTAAGTACCTGAACTTTCAAGAATACCAATTTTATACCTAGCGAAACTTTGTTGTGCCCCTTTTCACTGTCTCACTCTATTATTGTTTCTTGAAGAAATGGATACATGTGAGACGATGATTGGGTGAGGTAGTAAAAAGAGGCACAAAAAGTTTAGCTAGATATGAAATTGGTATTTTTCAAAATTCTGGTGTCTAATTGTCCACTAGGCCATTTCAGGTACCAAAAGGGTTTTATCCCTTAAAATAACTAAGGTTGACTATCCACATAAAAGGAGGAAAAAAAAAAAAGAAACCTATAACATCACTCTCAAGGAGGAATTATCCTTTTTAAATAAAAAAAAATTAAAATTGAAGATAATAGTTATAATTATGAATTGAATCGAATAAATCCTTTTTCTTTTAAGGAAGAAATTTATGAACCAAATTTTTTAAGTCTTTCAAAGAAAGAAATTAACCATAGGATTTGATTTGCTTTAAAAGGATAAATTAAACCATATCCATTCCCATTTAAACTAAAAAGAAAATAAGAAAATGGGAAAGTGTTTGTTACGCTCCAAATGGTACCCTAAATGTAATAGTTCGCTGCATGCTAAATGAGACTTAGGAATCACTACCACAATTGTAATATATAAATAAATATTTTATATTAAAGGGCAAAGATGTTATTTGATATAAAATAAGAGGGTTTTATGGTCAACTGTAATGCTTATTTAATTTTTATCGATTTTTGTTTTGTCAGTTATCAGATGCGTAAAGGAAGATAAAGAGACTATATTAAAGATGAAAAGACGTCATTATTAAAGATAAAGAGGCGTTATTAAAGATGAAAAGACGTCAGCAAAGATAAAGAGACATTATTAAAGATGAACAGACGTCATTATTAAAGATGAAGAGACGTTATTATTAAAGGTAAAGAGACGTTACTAAAGAAGAAAAAGCATTATTAAACAACTATTCCTTGTCTTCCATATAAACTAGGCTTCTCCCTTCTCCAAAATCATTCATAAAGCTAGAAAATCCTCTCTACAAGTCTGCTAATGTCCATTAGAGTTAGAGGAGATTAAATATTTTGGATCGGGTAAGCAAATCTAAACAAGATCCATTAAGATTACAAGAATTGATGAGTGCTTTTCTCATATCTCTTTTCGTTTTGAAGGAGCTTTATTGGAGCAAACCTTAGTTTTGTGCAAGATCTAATCACTTATCTTTACAAACCTGGATCTATCATAAGATGTGATTTTGATGATACATGTCTGTTTTTGCTGATTTGCAAAATTGGTGTTTTTGGAGTGATATCTGTTTTGTTAGAATTTTGAGGAAATTGATCAAAGAAGAATGTGCTATTTTGGAGTTCCTTAAAAGGTTAGGGTTTTGGAGAAATTGGATATGTTATATTTTGGTTTCATGTTGAAGTTTTTAATTGTTTCTGTTTATATTATATTATCAGGAGATTTGGAGATTATGAGTTGTTGTTAAGGGAGATTGTAGTTTTAGAGATTTGTTCCTGAAATTGAAAAGGTACGACCTTTCCTTGTTTGCAGGATTAGTTTTCTGTATGCTTTATTGTGGGAACAAATGAATAATGAATCTAAATCTATTTGGCTAATTAATTTATCTGTTGGGTGTGTGTGGCAGCAAAGACCTGGCAAACAGTGATACTAGTGTGACACCCTGATAATCTTTATGTGGCGTTGTCCTCGATGGAGTTGCACTTAGAGATGATTCCGGTAGATTTAGGTGATTTGGCAGTATAGCCACGGGTGTTTGGGGAGAACCCATTTACTAATATATGTATATAATTATCTATTTTCAAAGAGTTGGTTGATTTCTTATGGGATCTGAGTTACTCCAGGTTTGGATTAATGTATAGTAGTTCTAAACTATGTTGTTTTACTAGCTCAATAAAGATAATAATTTGATTGTTTGCATTAGATTAAGTTGCATTTGATATATATATGTTGTGTATGCATATGCATTTGTTTTGTGGATTGACGTACTGGACGTTCCGTTCATTCCTTTCATTTTCAGGTACAGGTGAAGATAACATAGTATATGATATATCTGAATATGATATGTACATAGATCAAGGGGATGGCGACAGTGGTCCAGACTACCATGCTAAGGAATAGATTCAGATACAGGATTTAGAGAAAAGAATTTTTAGATCTTTTGCATAATTTGGAATAACATTAAAGATTTTATATTTTCTGAAAGACTTTGGATTTTTATGTTTTTTAATATCTTTTAAGGATCTAAAGGATTATTAGGTAATAAGTAAAGTTAGAATTAGCTTGAATTTGGTTGGCCTAGGTTTATGCCAACTTGTTACGTTAAACAAGATCTTTTGAAAGTTTTTTTATTTATATATTATACAGTTTTGAACCTTTTGATGTACCCTCTGAGAGAGTTTATGAAGATTATATTATATGTTTATATATTGTGGATTAGATTGTTATAGCCTTTGCATGTTCTATAAAGAGAAAACACGTGGCGGGTAGTAATTGCCAACAAATTAGGGTGTTACAACAGTCATTCAAAAGTCTTGTATTAGATGCAAGATATTCCCTTACGACAATAGAATACATAAGCAGTTGGAGATAGATAGCTTAACTTAATAGAATAAGCATAAAAATATAAACCACGGATATCTCAGGATCATTTTAAAATACTAAGAAGCATTCCCCCGCGAAATAATAAGTAAAGATATTAGTTTTTAAATAACAACCCGAGCATTTAAGGTTTCTTATAAAAGTCTATACAAAGCTAATCATAAACTTCTAAGGGAAACTCTTAACTTTGCATTACCTTATTTAGCCAAGTCTAGAGACACAACCATAGGTACGGGAACTGCATCAAAAAGAAGCTAAGGGGGTATAAGCTATGCTAGCTTAGTGAGCTTCACTTCCAAAAATTAAATACTCAATCCAATAATGAGGCAAGCAAGTTATATTAAACAATCATATGAAATGCACAAGCACGAGAGCATACAATACATAAGACTTTTTAGGAATACTATGTTGAATGGATTTACACCCTCCATTCGGGATTTAGTGAGCTTCACTTTCAAGACCATTCGACCATAGATTTCAATTTTTCTCTCATTTATTTAGTGGTTGTTTCATGTGCCCACCCACTCGTTAATTATGTAGTTGATTCAAGTGCCTACTCCACTTAAGTTTTAATTCTGGCAACCCGCACCGATACCCAAGTTTCTAGGCCAACCCGTTGCCTAGCTATTATGCCTTTTTCCTACAAAGATATAATAATAAATGTAATGTGACTCAATATATGTTATGCATGAACAATTTAGTTATATGGTCATGGCATATTATTTAAGTGAATTATAGGCGATCATAGAGATTTCAGACACTTCAATTCTATACTAAATCATACACGTATTTATAACAATTCCCATTTCGATATTCTTATCATCAATCCAACCAAATAGAATTCACATGCACATTCAGATTTTATGTTGTGCTAATTCGAATGCCACTATCATTAGAAGCACAATCATAAGCATGTAATTTAAAGAAAGTGAACTCACTCACCCATGGACACGGGTCTCTAATAATGGCAATCTGGAGACAAGAATACTTCCGATTCAAGGTCATCTAAACAAAAGAAATACCCAAATGAGTATTTCAAACCATAACTAATTCTGACCTATTAAATAAAAACTCTTAAGTTCGTAATATTTGTGGTAGATGAAAATCCCAACTTAAAACGGCCATAACTTGGTCATTTTAACTCGGAATTTCGTAAATAAGCTATCGATTTCTATCTATTTTGTGATGTTATTCCTAAGTTTTAAAGACTTTTAGGTCTTAGAAAGCTCGGATCAGATCTGATAAGAAGCTAAAAATTGCATTTTTGAAATTGTTTTGTGAAATTTGCATTGTTTCTACCAAGTACATTATATGTGCATGCAATATCTACAAGTTATTACCATGAATATCATGATATGAGCTATCTATATATATATCCTTAATGATTTTTGGTTAAAAAGAATTTTTTTTAAACTTTTACTTTGCAACAACTTCAAGAACACTTGGTTGAGAAACACTAATTTTATTTCTTTGAAAATCATCCATATTTTTACTAAGATAAGATCTTGATGACCTATATGCCTAATACCTTCATTATCTTAATACAATTCTTCATTTAGGAGTTGGAAAATATATTTTTTAAATAAGGGTTTTACCTAGTTACGAATTTTACAAAATTTTAAGGAATAAGAATATTGTTTGATCCATATTTGAAACCTTTCCTTCGTTTTAGAATTATACTTTGACAAAATCCATTTATTCTTATCACAATTAAATCTTTATTACATCTATTCCCTAAGGCTTCTATTTTTCTATTAAAATCCTCATTTTGGCATTTGGAAATAGGTGTTTAAATGGGGGTCATTTCTAGCTTCGAATTTTGAAACTTGTGTTTAAGATTATTTTTTGTGTAAAACTCATTTAATCTTTCTAAAATTAAGTCCTAACCAAACCTACTCCCTAAGGCTTCAATTTCTTTAGTAAACTCTTGTTTTAGGGTTGGAAAATAAGAGTTTATATGGCATTTCACCCTACTTACGAATTTCAAGTTCTTATTGGGGTTGAAACAAGTTCTAACTTATCTTTTATAACCTTTTTCTTATTTTAAAAATTTCTCCTAGTAAAACTAAGCTCAACTTATAAAAATCATTCATTTATGATACCTATCCCCTAGGTCCTTCATTTTAAGTGTAAGGTCTTTATTTTGGAGTTGAAAATAGGTTTTCTAAATAGGGTTCTTTTTCCATCCGAATTTCCAAAAATCATTTTTGTTGAAATAGATCTTGAACTTTTTAACATATTCTCACTATTATCAAGCTACTACAAGCCTTTTATGTACATAAGACAAAAATCTATGACATTTATGTACTCTAAATAAATAAATTTACTATATTATTCATGTCATGGATGCAAATGCAACATAAACACTATGTAGATGAGTTTAATAAAAGAGTATATGTACAAAATATCCATAAGAACAACATAAAGCAATATTATAGCAAAATAATAGTAGAACAACTTAACTATAGAGATCCACAATATTGTGATGGCAAGAAGATCATGCTTAAGTGTTTCTACATCCCTAACATAGAGCTCATGGGGATTTTAGTGGAATAACATATGTATGATCTTGCCATTATATGTTTTATTGTAGTCGGGTTTAGATTTATTACCTGTTTAAGGTTTTGAATAAGAAAAACTTGAAGAAAAATTGTGTGTGTGTGTGTGTAAGGGAGGAGGAGAGGCTCACGACAAGAGAAGGGAGAGAGGGAGAGAAAAAGACTTTTCCAAAAGTTTGATTTTATGAGAAAAGTGAGAAATTGAAAAAGTTAAAGGCTTAAGAGAGTTTATATAGGAAATAGATTAGGGTTTTGTTTGATTAATGAAATGAAGAAAATAAAACAAATTAGGGGGGTGTGTGTTCCACACTGGTTTTGTGCAAGGGAGAGAGAGAGATGTGAGATTTTTTTTTTCTGTGTAACAACATTCAAATTTAATAAGTAATTTAAGTAATAAAAACTATTGGAAAAGTAAATTTGTAAGGAAATGATGTAAGGTTGTAAGAATAGGTTGTAAGGATGTAATAATATGATATGGTTGGTTGTACTTGTGAATAGCGTGATTAGAAATCAACAAGTAGATTAGACAATTAAATTAGCGGTAACGATAAAAAGACTATAATTGTAATTTTTATAAATCAAAAAATTCTTATAATTATATTTTTGAATTCCTTATTAAATTTCAGTTCTATAGAGTCCTATATAATACTTTTTTATTTTCAAGTCCTGGAGACAGGTTTTTGAGAACAGATCTCGATCTGGTATGAAACGAATCCATTCCTCCATAATATGATCTTTTTATGCTTTGATATATTATTTAGGTTATATTCTAGAGCTAACTCGTTTTTATTGTTCCAGGTTTTCGTTTTCAGGATTGCCGGACTTAGGGTTTCTAGGTCTAACTATTCCTAAGGTATTCTTTCAGGGTTTCGGTTTCTAGTTCCAATCTCTGAAACTGAGTTCAGGTTGCTAAGGAAACGAGGACTTACACGTACCCACCTTAAACAAAGTTTTGTCCTCAAAATTGAAACTTATGTACCCCTTTTTTGAAACAACTCGAAGTACTTTCTCCAAATTTACTCTTCAGCCTCCCAGGTTACCTCCTCAAATGTGTGGTTTCTCCGCAACACTTCCACATTCTGGATTTTCTCGTTTCGTAACTTTTGCATTTTCTTATCACGGTTTGCACTGGAAGTACCTTGTGGGTGGGGTTTTCCTTTAATTAGATAGATTTCAATTCCATGATTCTTTCTGGGTCTGGCGCATATTTCTTTAGTACCGAGACATAGAACACATTATGCATTCTTGATAGATTCCGAGGTAGGGCCAATCGATATGCCAAGTCTCCAACTCTTTCCAATGTCTCGAAGGGTCCAATGTATCTCGGGCTCAACTTCCCTTTTGTATGATTCGTATACTCTTAATAGGATTCACCTTCAAGTTCACATGATACCCATTTGAATTTCAAAAACTCGTCTCTTCTAATCTGCCTAACTGTTTTGTCTGTCTTAAAGTTTCTTTCTTCTTTTGTTGTACGATTCTCACTTTATTAATCGTCTTTTATACTAAGTCTGGCCCAATAGCAAGCTTCTTTATGTCATCCCAAAATAGAGGCAACCTACAACGCCATCCATACCAGGCTTCATAGGTGGCATCAATGGTCGAGTGATAACTGTTATTGTAAGCAAACTCAATTAGCAGTACGTGATTATTCTAGCTTCCCTTGAATTCCAAAACACATGCTCTCAATAGGTCTTCTAGGGTTTGGATTGTCCGCTCAGACTGTCCATCGTTCTGAGGGTGATAGGCAGTGCTAAAATATAGCTTTGTACCCAAACTCTTTTGTAGACTTGTCCAGAATTTAGATATGAACCTTGGGTCTTCATCTGAGATAATTCCCATGGGCATAACATGTAGTCGCACTATTTGTCGGATGTAGATCTTGGCTAGCTTATCCATGGAGTAGGTCATATTGATTGGTAAAAAGTGCACTAACCTTATCAATTAATCCACAATTACCATACTGCATCATAATGCATTAAAGTCTTTGGAAAACCACATAAGAAATCCATGGATATCCGATCCCATTTCCATTCAGGGATAGGCAAAGGCTTTAACAATCCTCCTGGCCTTTGGTGCTCGACCTTCACTTGTTAGCAAATCGTAAATTTCATGACATAATCGGCTATATCCCTCTTCATATCGTTCCACAATAGTGGCTTTTCAAGTCTTGGTACCTTTGGTACCTCTAGGGGGTATAGTATAGTTAGAGTTGTAGGCTTCGCTCATAATTTCCTTTTTCAACTCCTCATCCTCCGGTGCACATAGTCGTCATTTCATTCTGACCACGTCATCCTCATCTATTATGAAGTCAGAGTATTTTTCTTCCTGAACTTCCTTCTTAAGCTTATGCATTACTTCATCATATTTTTTAGCCTCCTTCATTCTCTTAACTAAGGTTGGTTCCAACACCAAATTGACTATCTCCAATCCCGCACTTTGTCCAATGAACCTAATCTTCAATTTCTTGAATTCTCTTATTAGTTCCTTTTGAGTTGTGATCAATGCAGCTACTTCCCATAGTTCTTCCAGCTCGGAGCATTCGCAAGCGCATTTACCTTTCCTGGACAATAGTTAATTCCCAGATCATAATCTTTGATCAACTCCAACCATCTTCTTTGTCTCATATTTAGTTTCTTCTGTATAAACAGATACCTAAAGCTTTTATGATCTGTATATATATCTCGCATCTTTGCCCATATAGATAGTGCCTCCAAAGTTTCAAAGCAAAAACAATTGCAGCTAGCTCTAAATCATGCGTAGGATAGTTCTGCTCAAGTAGTCTCAATTATCGGAAATCATAAGCAATGACTTTTCATTCCTGCATCAGCACACATCCAAGGCCATTCCTTGAAGTGTCACTATGCATCGTATAAGATTTCTTCGGGTTTGGCAAAACAAAGATTGGTGTCGATACCCGCCGTTGTTTTGATTCTTGGAAACTCAGCTCCCGCTTATCTGTCCATACAAATTTCTCATTCTCATGCATTAATTGAGTCAAAGGCTTAGCTATTTTCGAAAAATCCTTTACATACTTGTGACAATGGCCAGCTAATCCCAAAAGGCTTCTTACTTCGGTTACTATTTATGGTTGTTTCCAATCTACTACAGCCTTGATCTTCTCGGGGTCTATCGAGATACCTTTTCTCAACACAACATGCCATAGAAAGGATATACGATCTAGTCAAAAGTCACACTAAGACAATTTAGCATACAGCTTATTTTCTCTTAAAGCTTGCAATGCCATCCTAAGATGCACCTCATGTTGCTTCTCACTCTTTGAGTAGATCAAAATGTCGTCGATGAAGACTATTACACGTTTATCTAATAGTGGTTTATAAACTCTATTCATAAGATCTATGAATGCAGCTAGTGCATTAATCAAACCAAAAGACATCACCAAAAATTCATAGTGCCCATATCTGGTATAAAAAGCTGTCTTTAGCACGTTTTCGGGTTTTATCCTTAACTGGTGATATCCAGAGCGTTAGTCAATGCATGAAAACATGTGTGCTCCCTGCAACTGATCGAATAGATAATCAATTGTAGGCAAAGGGTATCTATTCTTAATTGTAACTTATTGAGCTCACGATAATCGATACACAGCCTCAAAGATCTACCTTTCTTCTTCACAGACAGAATGGGCGCGTTCCATGGCGACACACTAGGCTTTATGAACTTCTATTCCAGCCGTTCTTGTAACTGAATTTTTAACTCCTTTAGCTCCACCGGTGCCATCCGGTAAGGTGCCTTTGATATCGATCTATATTCGGAGCCAAATCTATTTCAAAATCAATCTCTATCCTTGGGGTTAACCTAGGCAATACATCAAGAAATACATATGAGTACTCGTCCACAATTGGTATATCTTTTACTTCTCGTGATTCTTCCTTATCAGAGGTATCCTCAATGGGCATCATGTCTTCATCCTTCATCATTAACTCAAAAGAATTTAACCCATTTCCTCTAGGGATTGGGGTCTCTCCAATAAACTCCACTTCTTTCCCATATTGATCATTAAAGCTTATTATCTTCTTTTGGCAATCCACAATAGCTCTAACCATGGTTAACCAACTCATACCAAGAATAACTTTATACTTACTTATCTCTAACGCTATTAGATCACTTTTAAAGGGGTGTCCTTGTATTTCCAATGGATAATCTTTCAACGTCTCCTGAGTCGACATGACACTTCCTGTGGGCATCTTGATTCATAGACTAGAGGTGGTGAAGACTATTGGTAAATCGAGCTGTTTAGCTAGACTAGCGGTGAGGAACGAATGTGTTGCTCCAGTATAGGACAACACATAGGTCTCACTTCTATTCACCATTATACGCCCTGTGACTAAACCGGCATCATACTCTTCACCTTAGTCCAAGGCTGCCAATTCCATCTCATCACCATCTTCTTCCTCTTTCATCTACTATTCTTTGAAATTGTAGAGTCCCATTTTTTACATGGCTGATGCGATACGACTTCCACTCCTACTTCCGCCCTTTGTCGGATTGGGTTTTACACTCCTACTGTCTCGAAATCCATAGCAAGGCTTGCATCTCTTGCCTTTGAATCTTGAACTTGAGGCATCATATGACCTTTTCTCAATAACTTTCTTTTTCGCCATTTAAGACTTCCTTTTCCTTGCTCCTTCAATCATCCAAGCCTTTTTCTACTAATTGTAGATTAGCTTTCAATCAGAGTTCTTCTAACTTAATCCTTAGGTCTTCATCTAGACCTCCTAAGAACACTTGTCTCTTCAGTTCTTTGCTATCTCTGAAAGATTCGAGTGCATATTGTAGAAGGTAAGTGGACATAGTTTCATATTGCTCAACCATTCTGCCTCATTGCTTCACGTGCAGAAAATCCGCACTATGTCTTGCCCTCAAACTAGAAGAGAAATAGATTTCTAGAAATTCCTGACAAAAAGCTTCCTAAGTGATCGGGGGTACCAAACTCCTTCTCCTTGATTCCCACCATATTCTAGCATTGCATATGAGCATGTAAGTCCCATAATCCAACTGAAGATATGGTGGAACCTCATAAGCTGCAAAAGATCTCTCAATTTGAGCCAACTAATTTTTAGCTTCATTGGGTTTACTAAAGGCTCTGTTAAAATACCGGTTACTCTTTATGAAGTCTAGTAAAGAGCTTCGACGGGGTCTTTGTAAGGAGGTGGTGGTGGTAGTGGTGGTGTGGAATTCTGCACACTTTGGCTTTGATTTAGGTTTTGTTTTTGGGTTAGATTTTGGATGAATGTGTTTAGAAGATTAACTAGTTGTTCAATTGCATTCATCATGTCCATCAGGAGGTTCTAGGGTGCTATCCCTTGTTGGTTTTGCTGGGGTAAAGCCAGTTGGTTATTTGCTTATAATAGGGGATTTTCTTGTTTACAATTTCGACTTCTTCGGGTTCCTTCGTTTATACATTACTATATAGGTTTTAAGATTTTCCTTAAGTTATGCCTCAATTACTCAATTCACAAATTGAAAAAAGAAAATAATCAATCAAAATTTCAACGAGTCATAATAAATTTCAAGTCATGCAATCTAAGTCAAGAAATTTTGAGTTATAATATCAAATTGTAGAATTCAAATCATAACTTAATTTACAAAATCAAGCAAAAAGAAATCAACCATAATGATGCAATGGATGCAGTGATGTGCATGTATCTTGTTATTAATTATGGTTCTCTAAGAGTATATTGTGTATAATGTTCCTCATTAACTGCATTCTTGTTTATGTCATTTGTTAAGGAAACGAAACTTCCTTCTTTAAATAAGTACATATAATATTTCATTAGATGATACCGAGGTCATGCATTCGATCGAGTTTCTTACATTAAGCTTACAAAACATGAAAACCATGCTACTTGACTGACTTAGACCTATCAAAATTATAACCTCCTACCAAACCGAGAAAGGAAGAACGAGACAAGAAACGAAAGACAAAACACCCTAAAACCACCTAAGGACATCACTAAGGCAACTTGGCATCTATCATTACCTATTACAAAATTTTTGTTGGACTACTGTGGGTCATGCTTGCCATTACTACCTTCTTCTCCCCTAGGCATCTCCTGGGGTAGGGGTCGGAGGACGATCTCTACTAGAAGAACTCATATTGTCCATCCTAATAAATAGGCTAAAATATTCCCTTACTGTTATCCTTCTCCTTGTAGGTAGCCATGTCCGTTCCTCTTGCTCGAACTCCTCCTCCTCTTCTTCCTCTTCTTCTTCTTCTTCTTCTTCTTCTTCTTCTTCTTCCGCCTCTCTTTTCTCTTCTCTTATCATCTCTTCTCAGTTTCCTACCAATTCCTTCTAACATTCTCTTGGGCTTCTATCGTCATGATCTCTTCAGAATTTTCATTCTCTATAAGATTAATGGGTGTTTCACTTGCCACTCTCGGGTCTTCTCCATATTCATATATGTCTCTCTAAAGACTAGGCTCAAACTTGAGCTCTACCCTGTAGCTATCTGTGATTTGTAAATCTTGATCAAAATCCAGATTGGGTGGGTTTGGTTCGTCGCTTGGATCTTCTTCAATTCTAGTTGGTTGAGGTATTCTATTCTCTTCCTCATCTACCCATTTCGAGCCTTCTTCGGGGTCCTCTTCCTCCTTACTTTCATCCTTATCATGGTTTTCCTCTACTGGGGCATTCCCTAACTGCATGCCTACGTCGCTAGGAGGTGGGACCTGAATCTCTGCAGGTGTCGACAAAAGGTCCAGACATATTCCTGGCCAATAGAAGTGATTGTTCGCATCTACTTCAAGCCATTCCCTATAGGTCATCAAGTCATCGTGGGAATACACATATAAAGGTCCAATGCTCCTCTATACTCAAAAGTCAGGGTATGAAGGATTATCTTCCTTCTTTAAGATAAAAGTGGCCCCTCTCAGCATTGTTTCATTTCCATAATCTACCATGATTCTCTCCACAGCATTGATTGTTTCTAACATTAACCATCTCGTCCTCTTTGTTGGATCATACCTAATTTGATCAACTACCATTTCCCACCTAGTATACCTCTTTTCCAGATTACATACATTTCTCTTAGAGTCCTAGGTCTCTCAACAAAAGTGAAATCCTCACATAAAGTTCTCAGTCTCAACCTATAGTCCACAAATGTTTTAGTAGTCCCTTTTAGAAACGTTCTAGCTCTTTCCTACGTTTCTCCTAAGGATACATATACCAAGACAAGATTTCTAGTTAGTTTTGACTTTAACTTCATTCCTACCCTAAAATTTATTTGTTTCCACATTTTAAGTTTTTAAATTCTATTGCCATGCTTTATATTTTTGCTGCTCTGATACCAACTTAAACTGTCACGGCTCAAATGGTACCCTAAACGTAACAGTTCGCCGCATGCTAAACGAGACTTAGAAATTACTACCACAGTCATTCAAAAGTCCTCTATTAGATGCAAAGTGTTCCCTTACGATAATAGAATACATAAGCAGTTGGAGATAGACAGCTTAACTTAATAGAATAAGCATAAAAATATAAGCCACAAATATCTCAGGATCATTAAAAAAATACAAAGGGGCATTCCCTCGTGAAATAATAAGTCCAGATATTAGTTTTTAAATAACAACCCGAGCGTTTAAGGTTTCGTATGAAAGTCTATACAAAGCTAATCATAAACTTCTAAGGGAAACTCCTGACTTCACATTACCTTATTTGGCTAAGTCTGGGGATATAACCATAGGTACGGGAACTGCATCAAAAATAAGCTAAGGGGGTATAAGCTATACTAGCTTCACTTCCAATAAATTAAATACGCAATCCAACAATGAGGCAAGCAAGTTATATTAAACAATCATATGAAATGCACAAGCACGTGAGCATACAATACATAAGACTTTCCAGGAGTCCTATATTGACTAGATTTACACCCTCCATTCGGGGTTAGGTGTTTTAAGCCCATCCGACCATAGATTTCAATTTTCCTCTCATTTATTTAGTGTTTGTTTCAAGTGCCTACCCACTCGTTAATTATGTAGTTGATTTAAGTGCCTACTCCACTTCAGTTTTAATTCTGGTGACCCGCACCGATACCCAAGTTTCCAGGCCAACCCGTTGCCTAGCTATTATGCCTTTTTCCTATAAAGATATAATAATGAATGTAATGTGACTCAATATATGTTATGCATGAACAATTTAGTTATATGGCCATGGCATATTATTTAAGTGAATTATAGGCGATCATAAAGATTTCAAATGCTTCAATTTTATACTAAATCATACACGTATTTATAACAATTCCCATTTCGATATTCTTATCATCAATCCAACCAAACAGAATTCACATGCACATTCAAATTTTATCTTGTGCTAATTCGAATGCCACTATCATTAGAAGCACAATCATAAGCATGTAATTTAAAGAAAGTGAACTCACTCGGCCATGGACACCGGTCTCTAATAATAGCAATCCGGAGACAAGAATTCTTCCGATTCAAGGTCATCTAAACAAAAGAAATACCCAAATGAGTACTTCAAACCATAACTAATTCTGACCTATTAAATAAAAACTCTTAAGTTCGTAATTTTTGTGGTAGATGAAAATCCCAACTTAAAACGGCCATAACTTGGTCATTTTAACTCGGAATTTCGTAAATAAGCTATCGATTTTTATCTATTTTGTGATGTTATTCCTAAGTTTTAAAGACTTTTAAGTCTTGGAAAGCTCGGATCAGATCTGATCAGAAGCTAAAAATTGCATTTTTGAAATTGTTTTGTGAAATTTGCATTGTTTCTACCAAGTACATTATAGTGCATGCAATATCTACAAGTTATTACCATGAATATCATGATATGAGCTATCTATATGTATATCCTTAATGATTTTTGGTTAAAAAGAATTTTTTTTTTTTGGAAAACTTTTACTTTGTAACAACTTCAAGAACACTTGGTTGAGAAACACTAACTTTATTTTTTTGAAAATCATCCATATTTTTACTAAGATAAGGTCTTAATGACCTATATGTCTAATACCTTCATTATCTTAATACAATTCTTCATTTAGGAGTTGGAAAATAGATGTTTAAATAAAGGTTTTGCCTAGTTACGAATTTTACAAAATTTTAAGGAATGAGAATATTGTTTGATCCATGTTTGAAACCTTTCCTTCGTTTTAGAATTATACTATGATAAAATCCATTTATTCTTATCAAATTAAATCTTTATTACATCTATTCCCTAAGACTTCTATTTTTCTATTAAATCCTCATTTTGGCATTTGGAAATAGATGTTTAAATGGGGGTCATTTCTAGATTGAAATTTTGAAACTTGTGTTAAAGATTA
This sequence comes from Combretum micranthum, assembly GCA_024138025.1. Lineage (NCBI taxonomy): Eukaryota > Viridiplantae > Streptophyta > Magnoliopsida > Myrtales > Combretaceae > Combretum > Combretum micranthum. The sequence goes on along the minus strand of JAMXBD010002459.1, from coordinate 88,975 downwards.
TTTCTTGTGTAAAACTCATTTAATTTTTATAAAATTAAGTCCTAACCAAACCTACTCCCTAAGGTTTCAATTTCTTTAATAAACTGTTGTTTTAGGGTTGGAAAATAGGAGTTTATATGGCATTTCACCCTACTTACGAATTTGAAGTTCTTATTGGGGTTGAAACAAGTTCTAGCTTATCTTTTATAACCTTTTTCTTGTTCTGAAAATTGCTCCTAGTAAAAGTAAGCTCAACTTATAAAAATCGTTCATTTATGATACCTACCCCTAAGTCCTTCATTTTAAGTGTAAGATCTTCATTTTGGAGTTAAAAAATAGGTTTTCTAAATGGGGTTCTTTTTCCATCTGAATTTCCAAAAATCATTTTTGTTGAAACTAAAATAGATCTTGAACTTTTTAACATATTCTCACTATTATCAAGCTACTACAAGTCTTTTATGTACATAAAAAAAAATCTATGACATTTATGTACTCTTAACAAATACATCTACTATATTATTCATGTCATGGATGCAAATGCAACATAAACATTATGTAGATGAGTTTAATGAAAGAGCATATGTACAAAATATCTAGAAGAACAACATAAAGCAATATTATAGCAAAATAATAGTAGAAAAACTTAACTATAGAGATCCACAACATTGTGATGGCAAGAAGATCATGCTTAAGTGTTTCCACTTTCCTAGCATAAAGCTCATGGGGATTTTAGTGGAACCACACATGTATGATCTTGCCATTACGTGTTTTATTGTAGTAGGGTTTAGATTTATTACCTATTTAGGTTTTGAATAAGAAAAACTTGAATAAAAATTGTGCGTGTGTATAAGGATGGAGGAGAGGCTCATGGCAAAAGAGGGGAGAGAGGGAGAGAAAAAGACTTTTCTAAAAGTTTGATTTAGTAAGAAAATGATAAATTGAATGGCTTAAGAGAGTTTATATAGGAAATAGATTAGGGTTTTCGATAATATTAGCAAACCCTAAGAACCGGAAATCAAAACGAAACCCTAAAATTAACCTAATTCTATGTTTAGTCTAGTGAATCTAGATCCGGCAATCCTGTGTTCTTAAACCCTAGAAAATGAAATTGAGATAATTATGGAATATGGTTTGTAATAATATAGGAAAACTTAAAAATATCATATTCATAATTTTCTAGTGTCCTTCGGATCCAAACGGGATCAGTTTTCGAAAACCATGCCCCGGTGCACTGGATACTGAAAATATTCTGACAACACCAATAGATTCGTAATAATATAAGGTTTTCAAAAATATCAGTTTCATTATTTTTCGATAACTAAAAATATCATATATAGGCCGTTTACGCGTATTTTCTTTACTACCGGTATTTTAATTGTCTAGTCTACTATTCATAGTATTTTTCTACTATTCATTACTATTCACCTATCTCTACTTTTTCTTACACTCTATTCTTACACACTACCATACCTATACTTACAATTTATCTTCCCCATACAATTTTAATCACATCACACTTTACACATTACTTCTTTTATTACAAAACAAATTAATTTCTCTCCCTTAAACTACAAGAACCGGTGCCCCCTCTCTCCTCTTCCATCACAATTTATTTTCTTTTTCATTTTATTTAATTACATCTAATTTCCACTCCAAAAATCTATAAATACCCCCTTCCTCTTTCATTCTTTCATAACATAATTCATACTAAAACTCTCCCAAAATCACTCCACAAAACCTCTCTCTCAAAATCTCTCTCAAGGTCTCTTTTCTTTAGGAAACCCATTCCCACATATTACTACAACCCATTCTTTTGTTCTTCAACAAATACATAACCTTAGGTAAAAGTTTCTTTCATATACTCATCATGTTCATACAACTTAACATGAGTTTAGTGTATATTTCTTAGACTCATAAGAGTTAAAGAAGCAACAATTTATTCATGTTTTGTTTTTGTTCATGTTTCTAATCTTTTCTTTATGTTATTATTATGTTGTTATTGTTATTGTTATTATTATTTGTTCTAAAACTTATATAAAGTATATATATATTATGTATATATATTTATTTAGAGCATGTAAGGTCATTTGTTATTTATTTACTTTCAAGTTATGCAATTTATTTATTTCATGTTGTTATTAAGACTAGTCTTTCTAGTCTTAGACTTGTCCATATCAAGTCAAAACAATTTTCTTTCTTTGCTTTGCTTTTCTTTTCTTTTGAGGACTAGTCTATTCTTAGTCCCAACATACCTTGATGAAGCTAAGGTTCCCAATACTTGACTTTACTTTTATGCTCTTATATAATTTATCTTATTATGTTGTTTTTATTTCTTATAGTTACATAATCTCATTCATGCATGACCATGTTGTTATTGTCTCAACCGTAATGAAAATGAGCTTTCTTAAATAATAAAAATAAAGAGCTTTCTTTAAAAATAAATTTTGTCACATAAGGCATTATTTTCATAATGACTTAAAATTTCATCTTAATAAATACTTTCTAAAATTAGATAAGATTAGTTCAAGTTTTAGCAATAATACTATATGGTATTTTATCAATGAAAATAAAGTTATCAAACTCTCTTTTAAACCAATTAATAAAGAAAAATTCTTTAAACTTAATACTTTGTTTAAACAAAGGTTTTCTTAAACTCATATGTAAAGTTTTCATAATATTAAGGTTTAGTTAAGTTTTATAAAATTATTAAAGAATAACTTTCTAATCATAAACTTTATTAGGAATAAAAATAATAAATAACTTATAAAATTATTGATATTATTCTATTAAAGTGAATCAAAACTTTAGAAAAACTTTACAAAATATAACCATGAAGTATTTAAAAAAACTATGTTTTCTAAACCACTAGAAATAAAGTTATGGGAATCTTAAAAGATGAAAAATTTCTTTTTAAAAATTTAATTATTCTCAATAACTAAGAAATGGACTTAAAGAAATACTCACTTATGAAATTAGGAAATTTTTCAAAACAAAACTAATTCTTTTCAAGTCTTAAACTTATCTCACTTTTAAGACACATTATTTTACAAGATCATTGTTGAGATAACACCACTAAATTCATGCATATGGTTCGAGTGTATATATATATATATATATATATATGTATTCAAGGGATTTTTCAACCATACAAATTATCTCTATTTTTTTACAAGAGTTCTTGAATGAAGAAAGTTTGAAAACTTAAGTTTTGAAATTGGAATTTTCGTATCAAATCTGTACGTTACTATTTAGAGACCCAATGAATTCTTTTGATAAAATAACCTTGGAAATAGATAGATCTTTTCGAGTAGATGAAATCGGTATATAATATGTAAAATTCCGAGTTAAAATGAGCAACTTATGGCCATTTTAAGTTGGGATTTCCATTTCGTACGATTTTTTTATGAATTCAATATGATAGATTAGAGAAATTGAGTGGATCTTGGATGAAATACTCACTTCGGGTATTTCTTTTTTTTAGGTGTCGAAGACCAAGATCTTCTCTTCCCCGAAGATTACTTCGACTCCTAAAAGAATGCTATAGACGAGTGAGTTTCCTTTACGCTTATGTATTCGCGCATGTGGTTGTAGAATAGAGCACTAGATGTTAGGAAAAGATAAAATTGATATGCATGTGGGATAGCATGGGACTTATGTATGTGAATTGTTATGTGCGATCAATGAACAATAAGTATATCGGAACCCGATTTGTGATTGATATAATTGTTTCTATGTATTGCCATGTGTATAACAAAATTCAAATTTAATAAGTAATTTAAGTAATAAAAAGTATTGGAAAAGTAAATTCTTATAATTATTTATTTAAATTCCTTATTAAATTTTAGTTCTAAAGAGTCTTACATAATATTTTTCTATTTTTGAGTCCCGATGACTGGTTTCCGAGAACATATTTCGTTCGGGTACAAAACGAATGCATTTCTCCATAATCTGATCTTTTTATGCTTTGATATATTATGTAGGGCTATATTCTAGAGGTAACTCATTTTTATTGTTCCAGGGTTTTGTTCTCGGGATTGCTGGACATAAGGTGTCTAGGTCTAACTATTCTTAGGGTATTTTCTTAAGGTTTTGGTTTCTGGTTCCAATCTCTGAAACCGAATTTAGGTTTCTAAGGAAACGAAGGCTTACAATGTTCTACTTGTAAATTTTCTTTTCCCTTTCCCTTTTCCTTTTTCCAATGAAATGATTATTTACAACTTTAAGGAAAGAAGCTTATAATCAGGTGCGCCTTCTAGGCAATTTGATGTACCATCTAGAACCTTGCTTCCATGTATTTATGGAAACCACAATGAAATTTCATCTTAACAATGCCAAAGATACCTTTGTAGAGACAATTTTCTGCCCAAAAGAAAATATTTCTTTATGAACGGAAGAAGGGTGCGCATTTGCATTTTGTTATTTGGCATTTTTATAGCTAATATTCTTTGGTGCTCAAATCTTTGGATATCTCATTTACATTATTTGAGAAAAGGGATCGTGTCATGCAATCGAGTGGAATCAATCTTTATTATAATTTATATTTCAATGGATATTATTATTTTTGGGATTTTAGTATTTAGAGTTTATTGTATTATTTACCTCTATTCTAGATATTGCTCTTCAAGCCAAAAAAAAATCATTTTAGGAAATCAACTAAATCTGATATTATATGTAGACATCGTTAGAGGTCAATTTGAGTACAGTTATGTACTCGAACTGCCAATTCATGGGTTCCATTTTGGTGGAACTATAACCATACTAGTGAAGGTCGAGCCTAGTTCTTGGAAACTGATGGGTTCCAACAGTTTTTTTTTTTTTCTTTAGATCTTGCCTACCTGTCACGAAAATTTCAAGAAAATTAAAGATAAATGTAAATAATTAAAAAAAAAAAGCCTCTAAACCATTTGGATAAAATATGAGGAGTTTATGCACGTATAATTAATTCTTTTAATATGGACAATACAATGGAGGGGAGCATTATATATTACCTCCAATTCAACATCATCATATTTTATTCTCACTTGTTTGTTAGTATAAATTTATACAAATAGATGGAATTTTTTTTCTTATGTTATAGTCACCTCGTAGGTGCCTACGTATCTATTATTCAGAATCCAACAAAATGTAATCCTATTATTGGTTTTTTTATTTTTTTTTTAAATCTTTAGTGTGTTGTTTACTTTAATAAAAAAAATGCCAGATTATTAAAAAAATTTAGTGTGTTGGTTACTTTAATTTTAAAACAACATGTTGGATTTGAGTTTGTTACAAGTTAAGTATGTTTCAGCAAAAACCTATATCTTCTACTTTGAGTCCCAAATTTTAGGAAAAAACTTATATCGTCTCTTTCTTCTATTTCCAGAAAAAGGGGTTTGTTAATTTTGAAAAAAACATGTCTACCTAAAACTAGATGGGAAAACATTTTTTTAAAATGTTTTACAAGGAAAGCTTACAATGAGTTGCTTATTGACCTTGAGTTGTTGTTTAGTGTGGATGTTTCTGTGCTTCCAGCAGATGAGTTGAAATTAGTGGAGTATTTGTCCTCCTCACTATGTAATCCTTCGGGTCCTATTGTTGATGCTCCACTCTATTCCAATCATGGTTACAAGCTAGTCCTTTCAACATAGCGAGCCTATATTTAGATTTGTGCTCGTCCAACTTTAATGCACATTTTCATGTGTATGCATCCTCCACTCCCTCGGAAATTAGACACATTAACGTTCAAATTTTGTAAATAGTTAAAATCAAGTGCCTTGGATGATAGCTTGCACCCTTACTTCTAACATCTATAGTAACATCTTACACTGTTAAGATTCAAATGAATCTGGTGAGATATGTAAATAATATTTGCGTTTTTTCCTATTACTACATTCGTATGATGGATTTTATAGCCATTAAAACATGGGTTGAAATTTCAAAATTTGCATGCATTTAGATGATAGCCTACATGCTTGTTTTCTCTTTTTGAAAATTGGTCAAATGTTGCGGTTATGTCCTTCTTTTGCCGTTTTTTTTTTTTAATTTAAGGTTGCAGGTATGACCCATCGGTTCTATGGGTCAAGACTCATGCGGTTCATGACCAACTTGAAATAGCAAGTTCGACAATCTACCTACACATGACCTGCTAGACCCAAACGGTTGTTTGGCGGGTCTAAAATGACTGGGCTGGGTTAAGTCGGTTCCTTGGTAAAACCCGACCCATGATGATGTCTAATTACCCATAAATTAGCTAGTGTTCACCACTATCAAGGTATTAATATGAACATGATTTAAGCATTTAACCCTACAAATAATGTTTAGGGTTTGCAATGAATTTTCTTATAAGTGATGAGATAATTCTTTTTAAACATAAACCATAATGAGGACAAATTTGTCCATAAAACATATTTATAGTCATCGGCACCAGGTCAAACCGGCCTAGACCTGCTGGGTCACGAGTATAGTGAACACAAAGTCGGCCTAAGTATGGAGCAAGCTTGTCCAATTCATGCAATCAGGTGATTCATGGGGTAGTTTATGGCCCGTTGAACCACCAATTATCATTTATATTTTTAATTTAAAAAATGAAAATTAATTTTTAAAAAATCAAGAAATAAAAGACGATTAAAACTAAATTTTAAATTAATATAATTAATTTTTCAACTTAACACAAAGTTAAGCCAAAGAATAATATTTTTTTAGCCCATTTGTTAAGAGATTTGTTCAAGGTCTATATTTATTTATACGCAAATATATCTAATTGTGGTTGTCAAATAAGCAATGTGGTAATAGAAAATACTAAACACTGTCATAAAGACAAAGAAAAAGTCTCACATTATTAAAAAACAACACTTAAGAATTTAACGAGACAACTTTTTAAACGTATTTATTTCTTGTGTTGTTACAACAAACATATATATCATTATAGTTCATCAAATTATCATATGGAAACTGTATTTAAGCTAAGATGCTCTCAATAAAAAATGAGAAGGATTAATTACAAAAACATGACATGTATTTTGATCAATTTGCAAATGCATAACCTATGTCTTTTTTTTTTTTTTTTTTACAAATAGGTAACCCAAGTTTCTTACAAAAGTATCATTATTACTATTAAAGGGATATATGTTAGAGTCTTATTAGTCTAAAAAGTATTACTAAATAAAATTAAAAAAATAAAATATAAAAAATATCTTTTAAAGAATTAGAAAATTGAAAAAATTAATTTTTGATCAATTAAATATTGACATTTTTCATTACAAAATTATTAAATAATATTGATACTTTTGTATGAATCTCTGCTCACCTATTTATCAAAAAAATAATGATAACAAAGTGTTTACAAATTGATGAAAACACATGTCATATTTTTGTAATTAACCCAAATAAGAAAAGCACCATAGAGAACTCTTATTCTTAATGGTGCTCTCAATGAAAATAACATCATTCTACTTTCTTTTTATTCTTTTTCAAATCATCTCTGAATGGAAAACGGATACATTGACACGAATGATAAACCCATCTCCAGGAACTTCTAACACAGATTAAGCAACATATCATTCAAGTTGTAGAAATTCTGGAATCCAAATTGCATATGAATAAAACAGAGATTCCATAGCAAGGTGTTTCAACCAAACTACATAATCAACCATTAATCAATTAATCCACCTTTCTTTAATCCTTTCTCATTATATTAGAAAAGAATTTTCTCTAATAGAAAAAATAGCCATCTTGCCGAGAAAGATATGCTGTTCACTCATCAACACAAACAAAATTCTTCTAAAATTAACCATAAACAATACTAGATTTTGGCATTAAGTTTATATTAAACTTGACAGCCTGCATTATGTGCCTAGTTTTTACTACTGCAGCAACATACGCGACAAAAAATCATGCAATCAACTTTTCTACTGTTTACACCAGTTTTTTTTTTTACCCTTCTTGTTCACTTCCGGATTCATTCAAAACAATATCTCTGAATCACCATAAAAATAAAAATGTAGATATTCTACCTGTTTTTACCAAGGTGTCGAGAGAACCTTGCAAGCACGTATTGATCATATAAATAATCAAGTTTATCTATGTATAGCTATGAGATTACTAACGTGGGACTACAAGACACCTTCTAATAAGACAATAAAAAGTCTCACATTGCTAAAAAAAACCAGAGATCATTTTAATTAGAAGCCAATAAAACCCTATCCAAGCAACCTTTTATCCATATTTAGGACTATTTGGATTGTTGGATTTTATCTGTATCGGTTCGGAATCTATTTAGTATAGGTATCGATTCAGCAGTTGGTTTTTTCATTGGTATCATATTTTATCTTCTTGTTATTTATAACACATTTAATGTTGTGAATAGTAATAAATTTCCATTGTTCATAAAAAATAGCTTAAACATTCTTTTATTTATTTTTTTGCATTATTATTATATTATTATTATTATACAGGATGACTTGACGAATTATACGGACTAGAGGCCTAACCCAGCTTTGATCTGGAAACCTGTTGGATTAATTTGTAGGTCATGACCTGTATGACTGGACTAGATTGATGACTCATGTGTGTTGTTACGAGGCCAGGCCGGATGACGAGTTAGACCCGGCTTGTGCGTAAGTCTACTACCTAAAAATATTGAGTTTAAATCGCATAATGCAGGAGGATCAGCCGAATGCCTAAAACGAGTTTAAACACATTGGATTTCAATGGCAGAGGAGTTTTTAGAGGCAGTATTCCATCTTTGGAGGAGAATAACACTCAAGAACATTCAGATCAATTTCTCGAAAATTGCTATCACGTTTTTTCTTTTTTTTTTTTGTCCAGAAAATTGCTATCCATTTAGAAATTATATTATCACCAAATAAGCTTCAAAAGTAATTCACAAAATTTAATCTAATTAATAATATGCTATATATACATCTAGAATGTAAAAAAAAAAAAAAAAAAAAGCCCATTGAATTAGACATTGGTATGGATATTGCTTTAGAATGGGACTACTACTAGGTACATGTATACTTTATTTGTTGCTTATGGTTATTTATGGTATAATCTTAAATGGATTAATTAACTATCCGTCTAAATAAATGTGCTTGTTGTTTGCATGTGACTGTTGGTAATAGATAGAGAGTATCAACGCTATTATCTAGGTAACCCAATGATCCATGTGTGACGGTGTCTCGAGTGGAGTTGTGTATGAAAATGATTTGGATAGATCTAAGTATTTTAGTTTAAAAAATATCGGAGAGGATCCAATATTCATGTTTTGAACTCTTGGATGTCGGAGACTACCTAACATCATATATATGTATATTATTATACTTACATGTGGTGGGATATTGAGTTATCCTTATTTTGATTGCATGACTTAAAACAAAGGTAAAAAATGTTAGTTGTTGTATTGTTGTCAGTTCTGTATGTAAATGTGTATTTGTGGTATTTTGTATTAGGCTCTGACTTACTCTTTTCTTTTTCATGTACAAGTAACGATCGTGTGGACCATTGTGTTGCCAGTTACTATTGATTAGTGAGTTGGGAATAGCGCTAGGACCGAAGTCCCTCTAAGTGAGGCTTAGGGAACATATGTAGATTAATGGAAAACATAGACTGTAGTCATGTGAAGTTAGTCCAAAGGAAATAAGAGCTTAGTATCAACTTTAGTAACTTTTAGTGGTAATTTGTAGTTTTTATAATGGATGTTTAATTATCTCTTAAATATTACTAGTAGATATTTACGTGGTTAATTATTATTGTAAGTGTGTAAGCGAATAATATTCGAAGTTATTAACACGAGCAACTTTGAAGTATTTATTATGTTTATTATACATTTATATATCCATATATGATATGAATACGTGATGATTTGTAAATGACCTTAAATTTATAGTATTACTTATGGACTACACCAAAAATCACAGTAATTATGTATACATATATAAAATAAGATGATACTATGCACGTATATAGTTTAGATGCGTAACAATAGTACGTATATATACATATTCATACACATGCATGTCTTTGTCCATTGAAACTGCAATTTCAAATTTTGAAAGGTCATAAAAGCTGATGACTCTGATTCACAGCTTTAATTTTCGTCTGCGTTCTCCAGTTCTCCTCTCTTTCTGCTATTATTTGCGCTCTCCGTGATATGTTCCCAAATGACAGAATGGTGCAGACAAATGGACAGCTGTGTGTTCGTAAATGAGTCATTTTGCAAAGCCAGTACATGCCCATGTGAAGATGTTGGACCTTTAACTGTGTGCGTGGATATTGCATTTTCAGCACGTTTACGTTGTTACGATATTTAATTTACTAAAATAGAGTTGGTATTTTATTTTTTTATCGTAAAATAATTTTTTTTTTTAATTTATATAAAAATTTGTCTAAAAAATATCTAATTTATATAATACAGAATAAACAAAAATTTCTCATTTCTTCTTTTTACTAGATAAACGATTATTTCTGATCAAAAGGTATAATTTATTCCAAAAATGCTCCTAATGATAAAAGAAGGAATTACAATTTTTTTCTAAGCTCATTCTATTTCAGTAAACCAAATGTAAAAGCCAATTATATTAGAGATCGCGCAAGGTCGTACAATTATGTTGAAGAAGGCCAACTATCTTTGGATACGTTTTCGAAACCTCAATATAGCTTAAACGAAGGATAGAGTAACTTGATTAATAATCCAAAGATTGATACGTGTAGAACCCATCAAAGTCTACCTATCTAGAACTAACTCATTTCTTGATTATTCGGTTGATGGCTTGAACTATATATATGTGCATTGGTAATTGTTTTAGCATAGATTATATTAATGGGAAATAGAAAGGAAGACATATAATAAATAATTTTGATATTATTTTATAATAGAAGAGGCTCAGAGGCATAATAATAATAATACTATTATTTATGTAACGTTAGTAATTATGAGAGTTATAGAATCTACACATTTTTCGCTTTTGTGAAATCCTTAGAATTAGGAATGGATAGAAAACATATAAAACCGTAGGTCACTACCTACCAGAGAATTACAAGTAGTTTTTTTTTTATTCTCTCCCTCTCTGTTTTTTTTTTTTTGGCCGAAGAACCACATGTAGCTGAAATGTTCTTTTCATGATTTTTTTTTCTCTATTTTGCCTCCTTTTTTATCACCTAATAACTTAAAAATGCTCTTAGAGTTGGTAGACCACTACCACTGCAAACAAGTCGAGTTATTCACAAGCTACTTGAGCTAAACTCGTTTCAGGTCAAGTTTGGCTCGACTTGAGCTTGATTAGTAAACAAGTCAAGCTCAAGTCCAAAGTAAAACTCATTTATCTAAACGAACCGAGTTCGAGCTTTGGTTTAGGCTTGCGAGTTAGCTTGTGAACAAGCTCATTTGGGTTCGTAAACAGACTTACGACTAGGCTTGTTATTAAACTCAATAATAAGTTTGTTAGTAAATTTGTGAAAAAATTTTATACATGATATATTATTTATAATTACACAATAAAAATAATAAAAATTAATTTCTATTTTTTGCACAAACGTCTAAGCCGATAAAGATTGCTCCTGCAAACATGAAAAGACAGGTCAGAGGGGCGTCGGGGATTACCCCGCGTAATCATTTCGACACTCAAGTCAGTTTTGTAGGTAAAGATAAGGATGGTGCAAACAGAATGTCAAATATGTTATTTTTCTGTCTGTATTCTATATTATTTTTCATGTTCACTCTCTATTCTTCTTGTCCCCTTACCGAGGGGGTGGATATTTATAAGTTTTTTAGATCATACCAGGATACCTAGTACAAGGCTTTGTACTAAGTATGGAAGTGGTACCTGGGTAGGAAGGCTTGGCATCGTGGAGTGTAGCCAAGCTTTTGGTGTCCCCCTGGCCATGAGATGTGACTAGGTCGTGAGATGAGGATATAAGGTCGGACTAGGTCGAGGACGAGTTGGTTAACCCTGTGACCTGATGAGCTCGAAGAGGTGTTCTGAGATGTTATGTTCTTCGAGATGAACTGAGCTATTTCTTCCATGGGCTACTGAGGGCAAAGGTTCTTAGCCCCCTAAAAGATTGAGTGGGCCTAGGGCTATATTTTACTATCAACATTTGTCCCTCCACCCTCGATGTGAGAGCAAAGAGAGTGTATACCCGCAAGGTCATTGTCTTTAGGGAGTTCAGGTCGGGGCGAGCTGAGCTTTCCATTTAAGCTACATCCACCCTTAGGGATGTCTTGTTATAAGAAACATTGAATTTCTTGGTGGAGTATTGTACCTAACACACTTTGCAATGTCCGAGGGGGTATGTTATTTTCAAGGGGACTTATGGATTTGAAAGGTCTTGATAATAATTGCGTCTGGCTCTAATATTTATGGTGATTAGTCGTGATGCCAGGGCCTTAAAGCCTATTCACAGATCTCGAGGGTGCTGAGCTTTTCCACTTTCCCCATTCTTCTATAAGTACCCCTTTTTTTGTCAGGGTTTCTTGGCAACATTTTCTTTTTACTTTCCATTGAGAGATTTTCTGAATGTTTCTTTTGTCTTTAGTTCATAGTCATTTTCCAAGCTTCTTTAACAATGTCGAGTTCAGGTACATTCGCTACCTAATCTTTCTTGCTCGACTTAGCCAGCAGGGTTCAACGGTTCACTCATGAGGTGGAGAGAGAAGAGGGAGATACTGCGTCAAGGTCTAGTGGCTCGGAGTCGAGTGATAGGCACAAGTTGGAGTGGAGGCTCTGCTTTCGTTGGTGGTCATGAAGAGAGTCTCCGAGGTCGGCACCGAGGTGCTTCTGGTGCAGTTCCCTATTCTGATTTGGCTAGGAAGGTTTATCAGGGTCCTAGGGATATGTATCCTTCTGACAATCTGGAGAGGACATCAGTCGTCCCTTTGTACTTGGAGGTGACACAAGAAGATGGCCCCGAGGGTAGCCGCCCACATGGGATTCACAGTAAGCTATCAAAGGGAGAGATCGGAGCTGTATTTGAACAGGAGATGCGCGATGCTCTACAGGATTGGGTGATTATGATTCTTAGGAAGTCAGATTGTGTGTGCGTCCTCAGTAGTAAGATATTTGCTTTGTACAAGAAGTCATTCGAGTTAGAGCTGAAAGTGCCTTCTCTCTTTTTCAAAAGGAGTTTTTTAACTTTCATCATCTATGCCCAGCTTAGTTGTTGCCTAACGCCTGGCGAATACTGGTGGCTTTCGAGGCCATTTGTCTCAGCGTGTCGATGCAACCTACTCCGACCTTGTTTCGACACTTTTGTTCTTTACAAAAGGTCACCAAAGGGGTAGTAGTACTTCACCAAATAGCCTAAGTTTCCTCAGCTGCTTGCATGTATCATAATTTCGAGTATGTTTGATTGAAAGCGTGAATTTTGGATAATCAAGCTGGAGGATGGAGTGCAACGGGGCTTTGATTTTTGGGTTAAATGGTGTAAGCCCATTCGTGAGAATTCCCCGTCCTTAATGGCGCATGATACTACTAGGCTGATGTTGTTAGGGGGTGCCTTGCGAGAGCGAGGTGGAAGGTCGTATGATGTTGTGCTTGTTATAAGGAAGTTTGTGATCGGGAAGTCAATAACCGATGGAGGTGCGACCTAGTTGTTCATGGCATCAAGCTATCTCTCTCTCTCTCACCCCCTCCCCGAAATGACCTGTTGAATCGAGCTCTGGGAAAAAGGTTCTTTCTATAGTCAAGGGGTGCGGACTATTAAGCTCGACTAGGCAGGTATTTTACGTCAATGCTAACTTAGTTATTTTTTGTTTTGCAGATTCCGTGATGCATGTGGTAAACATAGCCGATGTGTTGGCTAGTCCTTCGAAGAAATGAAAGAAGCCATCGGTGAAGAGATCGAGAGTTGAGGACGAACCTACTAAGGTTGGGGGTGCCACTGAGTTCACTTTGCCCATAATTGATGTTGACGAGCAGGAGTGGAGAGCTGGAGTAGGGGTTGTGGGAGATAGAGGTGTAAGTGATGTCGATGGGATCATTGTAGGGGTTGGTGGGGCCAGTATTGGTGTTGGTGTTGGTGTTGGTGAAAGAGGCATGAGTCCGGCTCGTTTGGCTCCATCTCGGGAAGAACGTGGTTCGACCTAGCTGTCCCCCATGTCTGCACGGGTTTGACCTCTTATTCATTCTAGTGAGGTCAGTGCAAGCAATAATGCTAACACAGAAGGTTAGATGTTAGTCTGCAATCATAGGAACCAGCTCGAGAGGGATGTCACTAGTATGCCACTTGATTTCATCAAAGGGAAGGTGCTGAAATGGAGTGACATTATGGTGAATTGGTCATGCTTCGATGAGATTGGTCAGCTCGATGACCATAGGAAGTTGAAGGCCTTCTATGATGAATTATCATCGGTAGATTTGGCTGTAGATTTCTCCGCTCGGAAGACTTACAAGGTAACGACGTTGTTATGTTTGTTGAATTTCTTAGTTATGCGAAACTGAGTTATGTTTGGCAAGCTATGTTAAATATTCTTTATTGTAGGGTCTAGTGACCGTCACTAAAGCCTTTTGGCTGTTAAAGGACAGTAGTGGGGTGGTACGTCGTATTTTATTGCTACTTTTTCTTTTCTCTATTTTCTCATTTCCTTTTTATTTTTTTACATGTCTCATTTATGCAGGGAGCTACTAAGCTTGAGGCACAAAACGCGAGCTTAGAGAAAGAGCTTACCAAAGTAAAGCAAAGCAAAGTACGGTTGAAGAGTGGCTTGATTGCTCTAATCAACAAGCGTGATAAGCCGCATGCTGAGATGGAGGATAAGATCATACAAGCACGGGCTAACGTAGGCAATGCGAGGAGGAGATAGGTATCCATGGAGACGGCGGTGAGTGAGTTTAAAGACAAATGGAAATATGTAAAGGAGGAACGAGATAAGCTTTCTCGTCTGGTGAATGAGATGGAGATCACCATAAGGAGGCAAAGATGGGAACTTGAGGTTATTGCCTAAGAAAAGGGGAAGCTATTGAAGAGCTTGCACTCGCTAAAGGGAGATTGCGAGAAGTTGAAGGTAGGGTTGTCTTGATTTTTAATCGCGTCGTTCATTGTTGTTGTAACAGGTTCCTTTTGGCTAATTATTGCTATTTTCATAGGGTCGTCTCATGGATCTTTAAAGTAGTCAACTCATTCCTGAGGTGATCAAGAAGCGGGTGATTCATGAGTTGTTTAAGAACCAGGAGTCGAAGGATAATCAAGTTAAACTTATCCGAGACACCACAAAGTTGATAAGGAGCAACCTATTGGAGAAGTATTCGGACTTGGATGTTAGCTTCTTGGTGGCTCGCTTGGGAAAAGTTTTCGAGGAAGGCTCTGGCGATGAAAGTGATGGTGAACGGGGTAAAGAGGTTATTGCTAAGGGCGTAGTCAAGGTTACTACAAAGAAATTAGCTTTGGAAGCTACTAAATTTAAAATTACACACAAATATAGCCAAATTATATTTACCATGATCAAAGTGTTAGGATGAACATGATTTAAGCATTTGATTTTACATATAGTGTCTAGGGTTTGTAATGAATTGTCATATAAGTGATGAGATAAATTTATTTTAAACATAAAACATAGTGAGGCCAATAATATGTTATATGGACATCTAGAAAGTAAAAATAAGTCCAATGAATTAGACAACGGTATGCATAGATTATACCAAAAATCATGGTAATTATATACATAACTTACACCAAAAATCACATTGTTAAGTACTTTTGTAAACCAATGATCCGGATTCTGTTTTTTGACAAATATATAATTTGTGTTTTAACATTTAATTTTGAAAAATAAATAATACATGAATTCTATTTTTGATAAATATATAACTTGTCTCTCGTACTTTTGTAAAAAAAAAAAAAAAAAGAGTTTTGTTTTTTGAGTTTTGTATTAATAATTGATAAAACATATGTTATGTATTTGTTAAAAAGAAAAACTCTAAGTTATTTTTATGTAAAAGTACAAAAATGGGTCATGCATGTATTTGGCAAAACTATGATTATTTGTTTCTCAAAATATAAAAATATGAGTCATGTAGTTATCAAAACTGAAAATGAAAAATTATTTATTTATAAAAATATTAAAATACCAACATATTTTTGTAAATATCCCTATACGATATAAGATGATACTATACATGTATATAGTTTTTATGTGTATCCATGAACATGCGTGTCTTTGTCCATTGCAACTACAATTACAATTTCAAATTTTGAAGGCCTAATAAAATGAAATAGGAAAAGCTGATGACTCTGATTCACAGCTTTTAATTTTCGTCAGCATTCTCCAGTTCTTCCCTCTCTCTCTCTCTCTCTCTCTCAAACATCTTCTGAAATGGCAGAATGATGCTGGCAAATAGACGATTTATCTTTGTTTTTTTTTGTCACGGCAAATGGACGATTGAAATACTGAAACGAAGGAACGATGATGTGTGTTAGTAAATGGAGCTTTGTCTTCTTCCCAATTTCTATTTTTCAAAGCCAGTATATACCCATGTGAAGATGTCAGACCTTTAAATGTGTGCAGGCCCGTACAGTTATGGGAAAAAATACTGACGGTCTTAAAAATGTTATTTTCATTCTGATTCAACCAATAGATGTATAATACTCGTCAAATAAATTTAAATAATAAGTTATTTTTAAAATAAGTCAAACAATTATCATTACTCCATATATGTATATATATCGTAATATTATTGTTTGGAACAGAATTAAAAGCGGGGTGAAAAAGCAAAACTTTTTCCCACTTATGTCATGGAAGGCCAATTAACTTTTGATACGTTTTCGGAACCTCATTATAGCTCACAAAAGGGTAGAGTAATTAATGTCACCTGTAGAACCTATCAAATCAAACTCTACCACAAGACTTGGACAGGACCTTGCATCTTTAAATCTTCCGCCATTAACTTCCTATCTTGAGCCAGGTTTTTCCAACTTTGAAACCATCCCAAGAAGAAACTATACATATAAATACATATATCCTTACTGACTTTCTAATCCGATGTGGTTTTAGCAGATATCGTGGTTTCTATGGCGACTTTAGTGGTGGTAGTGGTTGATAGCCTTCTATGTGCTTCATTATACAATAAGATGAAAGCTTCGATGGATGTTCTCAATGCACCTTGCAAACATCCTATATTTGCTAAATTAAGCTTAAAAATACATAAATAAGAATATTTATATATTTTAGTATATGATGAAAACAAAATATCATATTAAACCCAAAATTCACATGTCAATGTTTTGAGAAATAAAAATGGCGTAATAATTTAATTTCATGAGCCTTATAAAAAGTGTTTGGGTTTAATATAATATAATTTTTATCATAGATTTAATTTAGGATTCATCTAATAAATTTATTAATTTGAATGAGCCTAAAGCGTTAGCTCGAGCAGCATCCAAACCGTTAACTCGAGAAGCACCCAAACCATTTGCAAGAGTTCAATAATTGCATCGCTGGAGAAAGTTGAAAATACGTAGTGGGTCTATTTTGTAAACAATAAGAAAATAAAGTTTCTGATTGTAAGAAAGATTTCCCTAGAGGCACTACCCTTCGAATTTGTACAGAAGAGGGGCTACATGTTTCCGAAGAGAGTTTCTAAAAGTTTAAATGGTATTAACCAAGTAACATGTCAGTCTAAATATCTATATCCTTTTTAAATATTTATCTAACCAAAAACAAATTTTAGAAAGTAGGATTTCATGCCATTTTCGCTAATAACATACTTTACTATTATTCTAGGCATATTCTAATTATCCATAGGATTTTATTGTGAGTAAAAAAAAAAAATATGATGAACACTTACCTTTAATTAATAATAGTCATAAATTTGGAAAAATTCTCTTTGCACATTGAATTACAGTGGATTTTCCATATAGTAATTGAAAGGCACCTCCATGTAAAATTCTTTTCTTAAAGTCGCAAATAAATGTTTCCTTTTTCCCCCCATAAAGGAAAATTTGCAAGTTGAATAATTATCCTTTTCTTTTTTTTTTCCTTTTTCTTTTGAATAATTTGAAGGATCTAAGAAGGAACATGCGGCCATGTTATTCATGATAATAATAAGCAAAAGGACCTACGTGGTGGCCTATTTATATCATACCAATCCTTCGCAAATATACATCACTCGCTCATACATACTACTTCCCATAGAATTCTTCTTGCTTACATTTAAAAATCTCTCGTTACTCAAAAACTTTCCACACCGGAGACTTACCCTTCCACTCGACCCGCCAATTCATTACTTCCTTTTTGAATTTATCTATTTCTGATGGAGTGTCTCAATTTCACGACTTGCATCACTTCTCTCGTGGTTTCGCTGGTGGAAGCCATAGGTGGGCTCGTATGCGGTCCCTTTTATGATGATATTAAAACTTCTTTTCAGGCTCTGGCCACACCTGGGTTCCTGTTTGAGGATGCAAAGAAGCTAAGTGAATTGCTGAACCAGGTTGGGGGACTGGATGCCCCGGAGGAGATAGAGAAATGGATAAAAGAGGCAAACGAGATCTTGCACAAAGTACAATCATGTAATCCTAACGATGATCGGTTGTCCTGCTGCTGCTTTGGCGATGCATGCTCCCTGTGTCGGTTACATAAAGATGTTATGAAACTGATAACCCGAGGGAAGGGAATCATGAACAGTGCTAATCTCCTGCCAGTGAAAGTTAAGCAAATCCGTCGTGTCCCTAATCTTGAAGATGAAAGCACTGCTGGAAGAAACTTGAATCTAGTCATGGACATGCTCAACGATGAGAAAGTTTGGATCATTGGGTTGTGGGGACCGGGCGGAGTGGGTAAGACCACTCTTGTAAGTGCACTCAATAACAATTTGAAGGGCACTTCTTTATTCGAGTTAGTCATATTTATTTCGCTTAGGAGGGATGACAATAAGGATGACAATAGGGATGCCAATGAAAATCAAGTTCGAAAAGCCATTTCTGAAAGGTTGAATATGGAGGTAAAAGATGGCATGAACACTAACAGCATTGCAAATTGTATTCACAATAGACTCCAAATGGAGAAATTCCTCATTATTCTAGACAATGTTTGGGAATCTATTGATTTGTCACGTATTGGCGTTCCTGAGAATCAGAAAGGTTCAAAGGTAGTGCTCACCACACGACTTAAGAACGTGTGCATGGGGATGAGAGCAAAAGAATTTGAAGTTCGATGCCTAACAGACGAAGAAGCTTGGGAATTATTTGCTAGAATGGCTGAAGTGGGTGAGAACAATCCAATCAAAGAAGTAGCAGAAGAAGTTTGCAAAGAATGTGGAGGTCTGCCTCTAGCACTCGTTGCTTTGGGATCAGCCATGCAAAGAAAGACTAATATTCATGTGTGGGAGAATGTTCGCAATGAGCTTCGACGTGTGGCTCCCACCAGTGACATCGAGGATAAAGTTTACAATCCTTTGAAGTTGAGCTACGACTCACTAGCAGATGATACCCTCAAGTCCTGTTTTCTATATTGTTCCTTGTATCCTGAGGGCTATGGCATCGAGATAAGTGAACTTGTACAGTGTTGGATGGCTGAGAATATAATTAGCGAGGAGCTAAGCTATGAAGAAGCATATTGTAAGGGGGTGCACTTGATTGAAAATTTGAAGGACTCCTGTTTGATGGAAAAAGCAGATTACTATGGTCATAAAATAAAGATGCATGACGTAGTTCGAGATGTGGCAGTATGGATTAGGAAAGTGAATGGAAATACAAAGTGGGTATCTTTTGCGGATAATAAGAAGATTAAGTTTCCTGAAGCTAAAATAGATTTTCAAAAAGTCACTACTCTTCTAATTCATACAGAAACGAGGGAAGGGGGTTCTGAAGAGTATATTTCTGAAGGGGGTTCTGAAGAGTATCTTTCTGAAGGGGATTCTGAAGAGTATCTTTCTGAAGAATTTCTAAAAAGATTTCAAGCACTTAGAGTGATGCGGTTGTGGGGTGTCGGTCTTTCTTCATGTTCTCTTCTTCATCTAACTAAACTACGTGCACTTATTTTAAGCGATTGCATTTCTGATTTGGATGAATTGCAATTTGGAGCAAAACTCATGGTACTTAACTTTTCTTATTGTCGAATTTGTAAGTTGCCCAGAGGAGTAAAGCGACTAACCAAATTAAAGGTGCTACTTTTGCAAGGGACTTTGAAGTTAAGTACTATTGACGTTGATGTTATACTTAATTTAAGTGCACTGGAGATTTTGGACATGAGCCATAGTGGCTATAAATGGCCTACCATGAGAAGATCAGAGTCGAAAGAGATAGTGTTGCAAGACCTGTCAAGACTCAAGTCGTTGAAGGAAGCCTATCTTAAATTAGCTGACCTGGAAGCCACTTATGAAGATTGCAACTGGTTGAAAAAACTGAAAAGGTTTCTATTTTGTTATGGTCCTTCCACTTATAGCACAGACAATAAAAAGAATGTTTCAATCGGATATTTTAGAGGGAATAAGATTGGGTCTTTCGTTCTACACGCAGAAGGTCTTTCTTTGTACCACATGTCAGTGAACAACATATTTCCTAACCTTAACCCAAACAATCAGTCCATCTCTAAAGTAAAGTGTGTGCAAATTGAATCTTGTTCCTTTCCCAAAGAATTAACAAGACTTGCACTCGAATCCAATGCCCTTTCGAATTTGGAGATTCTTCGTCTTAGTAACCAACGAGTTACGAACTTATATCAAGTAGCTAATGCTCTTGCGACAACATTTCCTAAATTGAGGAGTTTGTATATTCGTTGGGGTTTTCAACTAAAAAATGTCTTTTCTTCTGATGATCCCCACATGGTACTACCGGAACTGGAAGAGATCAAGATATGTACCAGCAACGATTTAGTAGAGGTGTTCCATGGCAGTCCACCAAAAGACCAAGTCGCTGTTCCTAAATTGAAGCGTCTTGTTCTTTGGAACCTGAAGAGCTTGCGAAGCTTGTGCAGCTATGAATCAAGTGAGCAGTTGCAATCCCTGGAGATCCTCGAAGTGTATTACTGCCCTAATCTGAAGAAGTTACCTGACATGACTTCTATAAAAGAGATAATAGGACAGGAAGAATGGTGGAACAACTTGGAATGGGATAGCACAGAAACCAAGGCACGCTTCAATGAATTCTTCAAGCCATGGGTATTTGGAATGGGTATTAGTGGCATCTGATTTATCAAACTTCAAGTGAGTGTGTGTGTGAGGGAGATTTGGTCTTTAATCATATCCTTTGTTTATATTTCTAGATTGCATCGGGTTTTTTCTCGTGTGTGTGTGTGTGTGTGTGTGGCTTTTTATTTTTTTGTTTGAGTGAGTCATCTGGCAATTGTTTTTTTCCCCATCTTTGTAATGGGCCGTTGGATTTGGCTATAATTGTGGAATGAAGTGTGTTTGTTTAAGCAGAGGATGTAAGCTTTTGTTTTGTTGCTGCATGAATAAAAAAGCATGGTACCGGTACTGGTTCCCCTAAATATTTTATTGGTTAGGTTAAACTACAAAAGTTGTATATGTTAAAAGTAAAACGTATTGGTTAAAATGATAATTGTAATTAAAATTAATTATTAAACATATTAAAAATTATTTAAGAAATTGGAAAAAAAAAGCACCCACACCACAATATTAATATCTCCATTTTCCACAACAATAAACCGTTTCCTTATTATTATTAGTTAATGATATTATAAACCCCTAAATATTTTTTAGGTTAAACTACAAAAGTTGTATCTGGCATTTTACGAATGCATGATTCAAGGGTTTTTCTTACAAAGAGTTGACCAATATTTAATTAAAAATTATTATTATTATTATTATTATTATTATTATTATTATTATTATTATTATTTATGATATTATACCAATATATGTTAAGAGTAAAACGTAATGGTTAAAAAAATAATTGTAATTAAAATTAATTGTTACACATATTTAAATAATATTCAAGTAATTTAAGAAATTCAAAAAAAAAAAGGAGACCCACACCATAATATCTCCATTTTCCACAACAATAAACCGTTCCCTTGAGCACACTCCTCACAATACCATTTCCTCAGAGCTGGTTGTGCTTGTGGACCATTTCTTTTTTCTTGGATTTTTAAAATTATTTTGCATGTTTTATTTATTCAAATATATTTAGTGTTTTTTTAATTATATTAATTATTTTTAACCAATATGATTCTGACATGTGTTTGTGCAACATCATTAACTAGTATTAACACTTTTTAATTGAATACAAGTTACCTTTTTGTGAAAAAATAATGGACATCACCTTTAGTGAAATAGCAAAAACAAAGACAAGTAGGGATGCAAATAAGCTGAGCTAAGTCTTTTAAGACTCAAGCTAGACTAATTTAAAATTTATCAAGCTCGAATTTGAGTTGAGGTTTTTATCGAATATAAAATTTAAGCTTGAATTCAACTTGTTTAGTTAAATGAGTTTTTATTTTAGTTTGAGATTACTTCACTTACTAATCAAACTCGACAGCCAAGCTTTTATCAAGTTAGAATTTAAACTTGAGCTCGACTTGATTAGACAGCCCGTTTTTCTTTTCTTTCAAACTTAAAAATGATATATAGGAGTTACTATAAATATATCTATATAAATATTAAATAGAAATTAGTAAACATTTGTATGTTATATATCATAAATTACATATTTTATAATTTATAAACATAAAACTCACAAACATACTAATAAAACTACTCATGAGCTAGCTCACAAGCCTAAATCAAATTTTGAGCTAGACTCATTCAAATAAATGAGTTTATTTTAAGCTAAATTTATATTTATTTGCTAATCCAGCTCGAGCCAAGTCAAATCTAAAGCGAGTAGAGTTTGAGTAGCTTATGAGTAATTTGACTCATTATAGCCCTAAAGATAAGGTTTTTGTAATTTACCCTATCTTTTTATTTACCACAATAAAAATTCTACCAATGATATATCACAACAATTACATAACATAAAAAATACAAACATTAAATAAGCAACATTAGATTACGATCATAACTTAACCTACTCCAACGAGTTCTCTATAACTCACCATCCTACAAATTTTTAAATATGTTTTATTGTAATTTTATTAACCTAAACTCTAATATTAGCTAAAGCTATTACACCTTGGACCAAGGTACCAAAGATTTCACTATGTGTGTGTGCATATGTCAAAGTACATGCATATAAGAGTACTAAAACTGACACTCATTAAATTGAAAGTATAGATCCAATTCATGAAAAAAAAAAAAAAGAAAATGTTTGACAATTTCATAATCTATTTTTTCAATTTTTAATTGATCCTTGAAGAGAAATCATGACAATATATGTCCTTTCTTGAATCCTTCATTGAGAGGTAAGAGATTAAGCCCTTTTAAGAAATAAGGCTTTTGCTTGGACAAATCAAACCGAGGATCCCCTAACTAGAAAAGGGAAATCATTCTTTTGTAGATTATCTAGAATCACAAATAGAACTCCAAAATCTCTCAATCTGCAAAAACTATTATATAAATCTTCAAAAATAGAATTTTTAACAAAATTACATTATAATTATAATATAAACATAAATTTATAAAGTTTGTCCAACATAAACTAGTCTAAAACAAATCTTTATCCTAAATAATAAAAGTAATCATCTTTAGCCACACTATTTGTCACGGTCCTAGGCTTTTCGCTAGCACAATGGAACCGTGCGGCGCTACTGTCCTACCTCAGTAGTAAGCAAGCCTAACGCGCAATATTCGATTAACGATCAATCTTAATATCTGTAAGCAACACACGAAGGCAAATAAATAACCAACAATAAGTAAAAAGGGACGTGGGCACGAATCAATCAAAAATGTATCACACTTTATTAATATCTCATGTATAGGCAACAGTAAAGTGTATATGGGGGTTTGTGTAAACTGGGATATTATTGACTGTGGGCAGTCAACCAATGAGTAAGAGCTTCTATCCAGAAGAGTACTCACACTCCCACAAAGAGCTTTATTAGCTTTTGTGGTTCTGGCAGGAGGAGACATTAAAATTGGTGAGGAGGCAACACCAAAAATAAAATAAGTACATAAAATATTTACAATAATCCCCCCATATACTCCTAATATACAAGAGATTGTCATACCCTCCCCCACTTAATCTATTGACGTCCTCGGCAAGGTGTGCTGGAGCTTGATCCTAATGCTTGAATCTTCCTTCCTTTAACTGCTCTCCTCTTAGCTTGAGGCATAAGATCTTCTTCTATCTCCTAGCTGTTGTCTTCTTCTCCACGATCTTTCCACTTCACTAAGTATTCAGTATGTACTGCTCCAGTGGTTGAATCTTTGACACTTCGTTCAGCAAGGATGTCTTCGACAGCTTATCTAACGTTGAAGTTGAACTTGATATCCGGCCGCTTTGACTCATTATGCTTTGGGTCTTCCATGTCAGGGTAATATGGCTAAAACACTTACATGAAAGACAGGATGAAATTTCAACCCTTTAGGTGGCTCCATTTTGTAGGCAGCTTTTCCAATATTGATAATGATGAGAACTTGATCAACATACTTCTGCATAAGTCTTTTGTCTTTATGCTTCAATGGTCTGATCTACTCTGGAAAAAGCCTGATGAGGACTTGATCTCCAACATTGAATTCTTTAGGTCTTCACTTCTCATCTGCCCATTTCTTCATGTGTCTGGAAGCTCTTTCAAGATAGGCCTTAGCAACTTTAGATTTCTGATTCCAATCCTTTGCATATATGTAAGCCTTTGGGCATTTCCCAGTATACGTCGTTGCCATTGTGTGGGGCAACAGTGGTTGCTGACCCATAACAATTTCCATAGGGCTCTTGTTAGAGGAAGAGTTCCGCTGGATGTTGAAACAGAACTGGGCAATATCCAGCAAATCCACCCAATTCGTCTGGTTGGCACCAACAAAGTGCCAGAAATACTCCTCCAGCATCCCATTAAACCGCTCTGTCTGTCTGTTACTCTAAAGATGGTGGCTGGAGGACATACTGAGTTTGGACCCTAAAATGCTGAACAATTCGATCCAAAATTTCCTTGTGAATCTGGCATCCCGACACTTACAATGTTTTGAGGCACACCCCAAAACTTCACAACATGCTTGAAGAAAAGCTGAATAGTCTCTGTAGCATTCGTACTTTTCGTGGTTAGAATGAAGGTGGCATACTTTGAAAATCTGTCTATCACAACCAAGATGGATGAGAGTTCACCTACTTTAGGTAAGTAAGTGATGAAATCCATGGAGACACTCTCCCATAGACGAGAAGGCACCGAAGAGGTTCCAATAACCTAACAGGTTTTTGCCCCTCGATCTTGTCCTGTTGACAAGTTAAGCACGTTCTGGTGTAGTTCATCACATCTTCCTTCATATTTGGCCAGTAATAACCCTGCTTTAACAAGCTCATCATCCTCTGCTATCCGGGATGACTAGCCCATAATGTATCATGGCACTCCCTCATGAGCGCCTTCCTCAAGTTCCCTACCTTGGGAACATACAGTCGTCGACCTTTGATGTAGATTAGATCATCTTCAACCTAAAATCTGCGAGTCTTACGCTCCTTAATCAACTGCTTCAAGTTCTTGGCTAACAGGTCTTGGCCTAAATGTTCTTTAATCTATTCTTGGATAGTACCGGCAACTCGACTGGCAGACTATTGGGCTATCTCGACCAAATAGGCCAAATCTGCTCTTCTACTCAAAGCATCCGCTACCTGATTTGTATGCCCACTGCGATACACAATCTCCATATCAAACTCTGCAAGGAATTCCTGCCATCTTGCCTTCTTGGCTGACAATTTTGGTTGAGTAAGAATATGGCTGGCAGCAGAATTATCAGTTCTCACAAGGAACTTTGACCCTAATAAGTAATGTTTCCACGTTCTAAGGTAGTGCACAATAGCTAACAGCTCCTTCTCCTATGCTGAGTATCTGCACTCAGTGGGGTTTAGCTTCTGACTCTCATATGCCACTGGATGGCCTTCCTGGATCAACACTCTATCTAAGGTGATATTAAAGGCATCCGTGTGGACTTCAAAAGGTTTGGAGATGTCCGGTAGGGTAAGGATCGGCTCCTTTGTCACAACTCGCTTCAACTCTTGGAAGGCAGCCTGACACTCCTCATTCCAAGACAATACTCGATCTTTCTTCAAAAGATCTGTAAGGGAAGCAACCCTCCTGGAATACCCCTCTACAAACTGCCAGTAATAATTGGCAAGTCTAAGAAACGAGTGTAGCTCGGTGACACTTCTTGGAACAGGCCACTCTCGAATAATATCTACCTTGGCCCTTTCCATCCTGATGTGCCCTTCTTCAATCACATGCCCGAGAAAGTTGATGCACTTCTGGGTAAAAGCACATTTTTCATGCTTCACGTACAAATAGTTTTCCCTCAACTTCTGAAATACCATCTGCAAGTGTTTCACATGGTCCTCCAATGTCCTGCTATACACAACAATGTCGTCTAGATAGACCACAACAAATTATCCAGATAGTCACGAAAAACATTATTCATTAAAGTACAAAAAGTTGCAGGAGCATTAGTGAGACCAAATGGCATCACCAAGAATTCGTAAGCCTCATAGTGGGTTACACAAGTAGTTTTGGGCTCATCTCCCTCAGCAATGCGGACTTGATGATAGCCTAAGCGAAGATCCAATTCGGTAAAGTATTTGGCACCACTCAGTTGATCAAACAAATTAGCAATAAGAGGAATGAGATAATGATTTCTCACTGTAAGTTTGTTGAGAGCCTGATAATCAATACACGATCTCAAACTCCCATCATGCTTCTTCTGAAATAAGATAGGAGCCCCGTATGGTACTTTCGATGGACAAATGAAACCTGCCTCTAACAACTCATAAAGCTGCTTTCTCAATTCTGCTAGTTATGGAGGCGACATTCTATATGGAGCCTTGGCAGGTGGCTTAGCCCCTGGGATCAGCTCAATTTCATGATCCACTGGCTTTCTTGGAGGTAACTCCTTCGGGAGCTTGTCAGGCATAATGGAACCATACTCCTTCAGGACATTCTGAATTACCTCCGGAATCTCAGCGTTCCCTCCATCCTCCTTCTCCGTCAAGACGACAAGGAATGTTGGCTCTTGGTGCTAGAGCCCTCGCTTCAATTGGAGCACTAAAAGCATCATTGCCCCAATGTTCTTACCACTGCTACTCCCATTACCAGCTTTCCTCCTCTGAACGGGCACAAAACATGGCTTTTCACCCATAAATACTAGGCAATCAGCTGCTGGCAAGGAAGCAACTCGAGCACTTCTCAGAAATTCTATCCCATGACTATTCTGAAGTCATTTAAAGGGACAGCAGTGAAGTTGAGATTCCCGCTCCAATCTCCAACCTTTACCTTCATGCTCTTTGCAACTTGCTAAACCAGACATGCCTTGGAGTTTACATCTTTAATTTGGCTAGAATCATTAGACAACACTAGCCCCAATCTGTGTGGTTCTAGCACATCAATGAAATTGTGTGGGCTCCCGAGTCAATCATTGCATTGGCAATCTTGCCATTGATGTGCAACTAAAAAAACATCAGTTCATTATCAGTCTTGTCTTTGCTGGGCTCTGTGGAGGCCTTCCTAATAGCTGACAACATGTGTAAAGCTCCTATCCTGGGCTGCTCTTCACAATCTTCCTCAGACTCCTCATTCGGATAAACACCCTCTGCTTTCTTCGTTAGGGCATTGAGTGCAGCCTTAGTTGGACATTCTGCTACCCTGTGAGGTCCGTTACACAGGAAACAAGCAAGTGTTGGCTTCTTGACACTGCTTGATGCACCATTTTTCCCCGTCTATCGAGAACCATAAAATTTCTTCTGACCCCCTCCATTATCGTGGTTGTTAGAACTTGAGGCTCCCCCACTTTTGGGTTTGTCCGACTTGCTAGACTTTCCACCATCGTGTCCCGATGACACACCTTTCCCTTTGGAATCATTGGTGTAGTGTATCAAGCGCTCAGCGGCTGTTTCCGTCTGAGTCAAATTCTCTACTCGTTGCCTCTACAACTCATTCCTAGCAAATGGCTTCAATCCCTCCAGAAAATAGAACAGCTTATCATCTTCACTCATACTCTTGATATCAAGTATAAGTACCGAAAAATCTCTAACATACTGTCGGATGTCATCACCATGGCGAAGAATTAAGTTCGCAACTCAGTCCTCAACTGTGCCCATGTATCTACATGTGCCATACCATTCTATATCTGCTCATATTTGGTGTGCCACCACAGCTTGGCATCACCTATTAGGAACATAGTGGCTATGGAGACCTTTGTGCCCTCATCAGTATGTCCCATAGCTATGAAATACCATTCCACGTCGAAGATGAAGTTCTCCAACATTTTGGCATCCCTCACGCCAGTGAATGGTTTTGGCTTAGGTACTTTAGGTTGAGTAGCAAGAGCTTGAGCATGGGCTTGGGCGGGAGCATTTGCAACAGCTAACGTCAATAATGCGATTTGCTGCCTCAACTCGTCTACTGTCTCTACAGTGGCATATCTCACCAACCCGTTTCTTAGCCCTTCAACAACTACCTGAGATTCCTCTCGATGAGTGGCAATAGCAACCCTGAATTCTTCAGCCATCTCACCAACCCTCGTGGTGATTTCTTCACTTGATGTCTCTACATTAGTCATCCTTTTATTCAGCGGCAGTGAAGCGTCAAGACGCCGAGAAACATCTGCTACCTGCACATCCAAAACATCTAGTCTTCGAGCAAACTCTTCTGGTCATGTCATGGTTGTTCCCACTAAGCTCTGATACCAACTGTCACGGTCCTAGGCTTTTCGCTAGCATAATGGAATTGTGTGGCGCTTACTATCCTACCATAGTAGTAGTAAGCAAGCCTAACGCAGTAATATTCAGTTAACGATCAACCTTAATATCTATAAGCAACACACAAAGGCAACAGTAAATAACCAACAATAAGTAAAAAGGGACGTTGGCACGAATCAATCTAAAAATGTATCACACTTAATTAATATCTCATGCACAGGCAGCAGTAAAGTGTGTGTGTGTGTGTGTGTGTGTGTGTGTGTGTGTTGGGGGGGAGGGGGAGGGGGGGGGGGTGGTTGTGTAAACTAGGATATCATTAACTGTGGGCAATCAACCGGTGAGTAAAAGCTTCTATCCAGAAGAGTACTCACACTCCCACAAAGAGCTTTATTAGCTTTTGTGGTTCTAGCAGGAGGAGACATTAAAATTGGTTAAGAGACAACACAAAAAATAAAATAAGCAAATAAAATTTTACAATAATCCCCCCATATACTCCTAATACATATGAGATTGTCACACTATTGCTACTATAACCTCCACCAACATATAAATCCTACTCTATGTAATATGTAATTATATCGAATCTCTTGCATATTAATAACACTTTTAAAAATAGTAAGTAAGAAAAAAATACTTACTGCATGCAACCACATATGATGTAACACCACACTCAATTTAATAAATTTAATGTAATATACAATCAACCATCATAACCCAAATTAATTAATTGTTTTCATTTAATTAATAGAAAAATAAAAATCAATTATTAGAACTGGCCTCCATACCTATTTAAGGAAAATTTAAGGACTTATAGGCACATTATCAAAACAAAACTTTTACAAAACAGGAACACTTGCTTAAACTTAGAAAACAGAAAAGATCCGCTTAATGAATCAGAAAACTAGAGACATTTGCTTATTGAATAAGAAATAGGAATTTGGTACTAGCACCAAAGGTGTAGGTTCCAAGAACAATTTTTACTAAAACCATACAAGGAATTTGAAATTACCAAAAATTTTCATAAAATCAAACTAGCTTTTATGTTCCAATATTTTTGCAAAATAATTTTCCCCAACATCACTATCAATAAAATAAATTATTTAATCACCGAATATATATTAGTTAATTTAATTCACTAATCCTACATGCAAAACCATCAAATAAAGCAAGCACATCTTAGCTAAATTATAATTCCTATGATAAAAGTAAAATAAACCTGTATCTGAAACTTAATCTCAAGAGATTACATTACCTAGTATCCAACTTATATCCAATTTTATGAAAAAATCAATTTTTACCCAAAAAAAAAAAAATATATATATATACTTAGGTTTAGGGATAAGGATTGAATTTTTGTCCACCGGGGGTCCAGGAAAGACAAACTGAAGTAAGACCAACACAGATAAGTTGACTAAAGGCAGTAGACATGACCAATTGATCGATCGGTTAATTGGCTTGACTCGACCATCTTCTCCGTTGCCTCCTTCACATGTGGAGCATCTTGAAACCCATCCTGGTGATAAGCCAACCAAGTTTTAGAGGTTTTTCTTTTTTATTTTCACCTGAAATCATTTCTCAAGTCGCTCTCATCATCTATTTCAACCTCCGATGTGTAATTATCCAATATTATATACTATCATAAATCAATCACCATTTGATATTGATATATAGTTTTTAGATATGATCTCATAGACATCTCCTCAGCTCGGTTTTGAACCGAAACCTAACCCAGCCACGTTGGATCCCCTTCAAGACCCACCCCACGAGGAGGGTCCAACCCGACTCAAAGGTTCGCTGTGGTCCACCGATCTTGGTTGGGTCTACCAATGAGACCCATGGACCCAGTGGGTCCAATCGGACCAATTTAAAAAATAATAAATAAATATTTTTTATTAAAAATACGAAAAAAAATAATTGATTATTAAAATAAGAAATATAAATAAAACTAGAATAAAAATAGTAGGAAAGTTAAAAAAAAAAAGAAATAATATTAAATACTGAAACTATTTTCCTTGTGAATAGAAATTATTCATTATTTATTCATAATATTTAATCCAGCAACACATGTAAGGAATGCAATTTAAAGTCATCTCATATTTTACATAGAGTTCTATTCTACTAAGAGAAATATCTTATATCTAAATAATATGGGAGAGTTCTATTCTACTAAAAAATATCTTATATCTAAATAATATGGGACTTTTTTTCTTTTGTAAACTCTATTTTTTGAAATTGTTACTCTTATACCACGTTGTCAATATTTACTTTAATGGAGAAGTGCTTGTGTATAAATAACCGTACCATCCTTGAAAGTCTTAAATAAATAAGGGCTAAATAATAATATACTCTTGGATGATAAGAGCTAAAGTGTAGTATACCCTTAGATGCAATTTAAAGTTTAAAATTTTTTATTCTCTTAAATCGAAAATAGATACATAAAAATAAAAGGAACAAAAAAGAAAAAAAAACTAAAATCACATTAATTCCAATATATATTCTATTTAACTTCAGTAGAATACTCAAGATTAAAATTTTAGAGCTAAGTTTAAACTTTTTGGAGTCATAGGTTGTGTGTGAGAGAGAAATTTGGCAGTCTTTTCTTTTTTGGTGAGTCATCTTTTTTAAAGTAGGTGCAATTGTTTTCTTCCCTTGTAATGCCTCGTTGGATTTAATTATAGTTATCTTAAGGAAGCGTGTTTGTTTATTCATACAATGATAGCGTATCTTTCTGGTTCTTCTAAATGTTTTTAAGGCTAAATTACAAAAACTAGGAAAAGGTAATTCATATTTTTATTTTTAAAAAAATTATCAAAATATTATTGGAATGAAAATAATCTCACATTTAAGCAAGTTGAACTAGTCTTTTGAACAGACGAGGTTATAAGTGATTGACAAGCTAGCCAAAAACAAAACAAATAAAAACAACGATGACACTCAGTAGGCGGAAGATTCGCTAGTGGATGAAGAAGGGAACCTTCCATCCTATAAAATATAGTATTAGCTCAACATTGTAGTCCCATCAAACCTCTTAAATGCTATCTATGTATTTCTAATGTGTTTGTTCTTATTGTTGATTGGGTTCGTATGGGTTAAGATCTAGAGGAGGAGCAACCACTAGAGAGTGAAGAATGTTCATAGGGGGATAATTAGGTCACAAATTGGATTGTAACAATATCTACTTGAATCTCTATGAATGCATTTTAGTAAGAAGCATAATCATTGGACAATTTAGCATTATGCAATTTTGGTGAATGAAAAGAATAGGTAAGGCTAAGAGGAAGTCTATGGAAACCCAAAGCATAGATGGAGATGATTTTGGATGAAAATGGCATCAAGTGAATAGGGTTAGTAATCTTTACATGTGAGTAATGGCAATAGATTAACATAATATCAATGATATCCTAAGCTTATGTAAGAGAGAATGTAAAACTCCAGGTATCCATAGTTAAGAGGAAAAAAATCAAATCAAATACATGGTGAGTGGCATCAAGTATAGTTACTTATCTAGGCATGGGGTGTACTCTAAAGGCACCTATGTTCCCTCATGAGCATATAGGTTAAGAGCTAGTGCTACTTACTAATGAGGCTAAAGCTAATGTACTCTAAAGGCATCTGTATTCCCTCATAAGCATATAGGTTGAGAGCTACTGCTATTTACTGATGAGGCTAAAGTACGCTAAAAGTGAAGAGATAAGTTGGACCTCTTAAACATACATCGAACTATGACAAAACCAAGATTGCTTTCATAATGGGAAGAACGATCTAAGAACATACTTAAGAGAAACCAGATAGAAGCTTGGTTTGCTATTCATATATGAGTTAATAATAGGAATTCAAGGGATAGTCAAGTAGACCTATTTTTCATTTATTATGGCTTGATATTAGGAATGGAATATATATATATATACATATATGATTTGACATGAGGATTTAACTTATTTTTGTTATGCATTAGCCTTGTAAAATAGTAACCCGAATGAATAAAATGATAAACCTTATAAAATCAAAACTATTCTATTTCTCTTATTTATTAGTACTCAATAAGACCAACAAGTAAGAACATTCGGAATGACGGTCACAAATAGTTGCAATTGTGGTATGGTAAACAACTGTAAATGGAGGCAATAAATTAAACTACCAATTGCTAATAGACAATAAACCTAGTATATAGTTCTTTGAATATAGGTTTATTTAAGCCTCCATCTCGAGAGGAACCATCCCAGACCCATCAAGTCACTGATCCAGTAAGGCCTGGCCTAAAACTAGATTAGTCTAGGGCAAGACTAGCTAGTTTCGGGCCTACCGCTAGTTCATGAGTCGATTCATAGCTTATTGAATTAGCCAAATTCTTTTTTTTTTATTTATTTATTTAACCATAGCTAAGGAAAAATTGTGGAAAAAAAAACACAAATAAAAATATACAAAATAACTTTCAACTTAATATACAGCTGGGTCTAAGAAAAATATTTAAGTAAATTATATAGTAATGTATTAATGTTTAAAAGAAAGTTCATTTAAGGTATCAACGTTTCAAGTGGTTAAAAAAAGGAATCAATGTTTTTTAAAGTGAATCAAATAAAGTATCAACATTTTAAAAGTTCATTTAATATATCAATGTTTCAATTAGTTTCAATTAAGTTTCCTTACTTTTCACTAGTGGCCAACTTATTTTATAAAACGTTGATACTTCTTTTTAATTACTTGAAATGTTGATAATGAATTTATCCCTAAACGTTAATTTCTCTTTTTAATCTTTCAAAATGAATAATAAGATCTAGCTTTATCCATTAATTAATATGTTGTTTTCAAGACTAGGAATGTCAACGAGTCAAGTCGAGATAATACAATATTAAGCTTGAGCTTAACTAAGCTTAAAGTTTAAGCTCGAGTTCAGTTTGATGTAATACCATATAAATTCAAGCTCGACTTCATTAAACTCTATTAGTTCGATTTTTTAAAAATAATTTTTATTTTAATTAAAATGATATTAAACTCAAACTCGATTCAAATTCAATTAACATTTATACTCGATCGAGCTCAATTAGGCTTGTAAGCTAATTAATCAAATTAAAAATATGAAGCTCGAATTTAACTTAATAAATTATTTGAATAACCCTAACTCAAATCAAGCTTAAGCTCGACTCATCTATTTTCAAATCGAAATTAAATAAAAATCACTAGAAACTCAAGTCATTTGCATTTCTACTTACCAAGGGCAAGTGTAATCATTATAAGGGAGCTCTTAATTTCCAAATCTTGACTCTTAACCCAAGGACAAGGAAATGCGCGAGGCCGATGCGTCTTCTAGTTACACAGCATGCGAATCAATACTTGTGTTCAAACGAGACGGGCCTGAACCTTGCCTTGAGAACTTTGAACTTCCTTTTCCATCTCTCGCTCCTTCTTCTTCATATCAGGAACTTGAAATTCCAACTCGTTCACTTTTGTCCTTTGGTTAAGGATGTATTCTTTAGTGGCTCGGTATTTCTTCATCTCAGTATTAATGGGGGCTATCGTGTAGATCGTCTTGATTTCTCTTGTCTCTCATTTGGCTTGTATCTGTAAACCCTAGAAATTTTCCACATTAGTACACGACTCTACAATAGAATGTATGATCTAGTCAATAGACTTAGATCCCAATAAAAACCTAAGAATAGATCAATACCTGGTATTTAATTAGATAAAGGATTCAGAAATCGAATAAAGTTTCTTTAACCCTAGTTGATACCAAAACAAGATTTCGTATCTTGAATGGATAATTCGAGATATGATTAAAAGAAAATCTAAAATTCAAAACCGAAACTTGTTATTCAAATAGATTTAAATAGCAAAATATAAATATAAAGATTAAATGATTGCTTTTGAACTTAACAATGATTCGAGATTAGAACAAGGAATACACTACTAGAAAACTAGCCTTTAGAGACAGAAAATTTGCGACGGAAAATTTCTGTCTCTGAAAAAATGAATTAGAGACAGATTTGCGACGGATTTGTGATGACATAAATTATGAATAATCTTCTAATATTTATATGCTTTTGCAACGGAATTTGCGACGGATTACACATTGATTTACGACGAAAATTTTTCCGTTGCAAATTTGTCTCTGATTTTAGAGGGAAATAAATTATTTTAGCGCCAATTTCTATTTTTTTTAATTGTGTTGCAAATTTGTCTCTAAATTAAATTATTACATATATGTATATATAATTAATTATGTTTAAAATTTAGTTTTAATTATACATATCTAATATAATATATATAATGTGCATTATATAATAAGGACATATATTATATTTGTAAATTAATTTTATTATATAATAACTATAATATGTATAATCATATGTTATTTACAACTAATTATATATATTTTATTTATAATATATTTAATATTACATTACATATTTATATATTATAAAGCATAAGTTAAAAATAGTACTTAAAATATAAATATTATATTTATATCTTATTATATATTCTTTTGCATAATAACTTATATAAAAAATCAAATTATATAACTTAATAAAAATAGTGTATAACAATAATATAATATGTTATATACAAGTAATATCATAAAATACTACATACAAATAAAGTATATTTCAATAATAAAATATGTAAAATAAAATAATTAATATAAAATGTAACCTAGTATATTTAAACATATACAAATATAAAAATAATATTTATTTTAATAATATATTAAAAATATATAATTCATATTATTTATAATTTTTTATTATATATTTATTATGAATATTCATATGTTTTTTAATATAAAAAATTTATTATATATATCTTACATAATTTATATTTACATACTATATTTTATTTAAAATATAATAACATATTTGGGGAAAAATAATATACTATGTAAAAATATAGTATATTTAAGTAATAAAATATATAATATGTAATAATTAGTTAAATATATTTAAATTGGTATTATATATTATTTTATTAATATATTAATGAAAAATATATTTTTATATTGTTTATATTATATTATAATTTATTAAGTGTAACAAAACGAAATAAAAAATAAACACATTAATTAAAAACATGCAATTTATTAAGTTAATATAACATATTAAATAAGTAATGTAAAAAATAATTATATATATATCATTAAATATATATAAATTTATATGTATAACATTATTTAATTTGCATAATATATAATATTTTTAAATAATAATATCAATTTGGAAAAAAAATTATAATATACTACTGAAAATATTATATTTTATAATAATATATAATTTAAAATAATTATTATAAAATGTAAACATTGTATATATTAATATTATATATTATTTTAATAAAATATTAATTAAAAATCCTTAATAAATAGGTAAAGTGAAATTATAAAATAAAAATAAATTATAAAAGATATGTAAAATGTTTTATAGTTATAATATTGTAAATTGTGATATCTCTTAAATAAACAGTAATGGAACTTTATTTATGAAGATACGAATTGGTTTATCGGTTTAGTGCTTGTGAAAACTTCAATGTTAAGTGTGCTTAGTATACAGCATTCCATGATGGGTGACCTCCTGGGAAGGATAAATAAGAGGCAAATTTGTATTTTTTTAATGATTTGTCTTAGAATCAAAGACAGATTTGCGATGGAATAATTTTATTTAATATTTACTAATTGGATATTTTAAAATATCTAATTATAAAACAGGGACAAATTTGCGATAGAAATTCCGTAGCAAATTTGCGACGGAAAATAAATCTGTCTCTAAAAATTAGCGACGATGATTTTTGAAACAGAAATTTGCGACGGAAAATCTGTCTCTGAAAGTCTTTAGAGACAGAATTTTCACTTTCAGAGACAGAATTTTTTGTCTCTAAAGCCAAAATTTCTTGTAGTGATAATAATAAGCCTATATTTGGATTTAAACCCTAAATTCAAGATCCTTAGGTAGTATTAAACTCTACTAATAATATTTCATGTTATGTATCAAAACTAAAGATATAGATATAGTTTAGTCCCTATATCAAGTGCAATATTAAGTAGTTGATTAACTACGCTTATAGATAAGAAACGATAACCTAAAGATAAACCGTTAGGATTATAAATACACAACGAAAATATAAATTGATAAATAACTCAAGATCTAAACTCCAAATAAATGATTAAATCACACTTTTTTTCTAATTATGGTTTTCTTAAGCTATTGGAGCCTAAAACAAAAATTGACCTAATGAGTTTCAGAAATCTTAATCACGGAAGATAAAATTATACAAATAATTAATCACATTATATAACTTAAAATTGTATTATTTGATTATCTAAGTATTTTGTATAATTCTATAAATATATTTTTGTACAAAAACTCTCAAATATTAACTAATTTATATCCGTATAACTTGTTAAATTATCCTAAAACTAAGTTAAAATAATTAACTAATATATATAATATATATATGCATTCGGTGGAGAAGTTTTCGGCTGCAAGTGGATGCTTGATTTCAAAGGAAGAAGAGGAGCCGAAATTGCTCCAATAATTCACCAATTTGTCAACCAAATCAACTCTAAAGACCAATTAAATGATGCCAACTCAACCTATCATTAATGAGCATGAAAACAACAGATTAAACTCAGCCAAATGAGAAGAAAATTCGGAACAAATTTGTAGCAAATGGCAGCTGCAACCTTCTTCTCCTTCTCTCTATAAATATATACACATTTAAGACTCTTAATGAGGAAACCAACAAGCCTTGAACACCCTTGAAAATTCCAGAACGAATCTACTCTTAATTAGCAGCCAAAGCAACCTAAAACATAACATAAACAGATCAAATCATCCAAATACAAATCAAAAAGAAAACAATACGAAAAACCCTTGGAAACGAGTTCAAAGGTGAGTTGATGTAATTCGAATGATTTTCTTTCAAATCTAAGCATTAGAACTGATTTTTGATAATCATAGGAATGTAATCAACACAAAAACAAGCCTCGTGTTGCGTCAGATCGGCTCAACTGAGGTAACAATCTGAAACCCTAGCTATATTTTAGTAGGATCGAAATCTAAGATTATATGTATGTAGAAGTGTTAAGAGTTGTTTACTGTTTACATATAAGATATAGAAACACTTAGGAACGGTTTAAGAAAGTTTTTAACGTGGAAAATTTAACAAATATGAATCGGATCATCAAGGAAGATGATGAACAGTGCCAACACTGTCTATAAGCCGGCAGTGTAAACGTTCAACGTCGGTGGCTTACAAGGATAGGCCGGTGGTGTAGAGATGGCTTATACTGAGCAGAAGCTACATAAAATTTATTTTCACGTAAAAATGAATGAAAGCCGGACATCTGGGATTCTACGCCGGCAGTGTAGGATCGGCGTATGTTGAAAGTCGACAGCTTTCAAAGCCAGTGCAACCAATATGAAATATGATGCAAAACCAAATCAACACTGGCACCTAGGTTTCAAAGCCGGCGGCTTTGAGCCGACGTACACCTATAATTCTTTTACGGAAGTTTGTTTTGAAATAAACAGAATTTATATAATATACATATATATATATCCTAAGCCTACTGAACAGATTATATATATATATATATATGATAATATAAAATTTATTAAGTAACTAAGTAAATACAAATACTTAGAATATTTTGATTAATGTTTGATAATTCTTAAAACCCTAGAATTTAAGAAAAATATTTAGTGTTAATAAAAGTTATAAATCATCAAATATTTGTTTTAAATAGATAAAATAGGTAAGAATGAAAATTGAAATAAGTTAAATTTTTTAGTAATGTGACTTCTAAAAATAACAAAATAATTATACGAGATAAATTAGGAGAAACACGACAACACTAAGTAATAATAAATAAATAAATTTTCTATATTAAGTTCGGTATAAAATAACATAAAATTACTATTAGCCACTACCAAAGCTTGATAAATATCAAGTTTAAGACACTAGCCAAGTATAGGAGTTTAGTTATACAATTTATATTATATTGATGAATACCTTATTCATCTTAATAGGTGACTTTGAAACACTAGAAGATCTTCCAGCTGATTATTATGATTGAGTCAGTATGAGCAGGTGAATAATTCAGTCATATTGTACCGTTTGTGCTTATAAGTAGTTGAATATATAATGCAAAGATAATTAAACAAATGATTTGTTGAAAGTATGTTATGATCTGATTGTATGATTGTTAATCTATCCTTACAAAAGTGATAATACAATGATTTGATGTTGTGAAGTAGTATGATAATGATTGTGCGTAATGTATGATCACCATGAAATTGATTAAGAACTATTGATTTAATAAAATAATCTGATCATGCATTGCACGAACTGCATTATTGCATATATAAACGGATGACAGCCTACTACGTATTAATATTTCGGTTCTCTGTTAATGCTTAGTTGTTCTAATGTGTTAGTTCTTCCAAGGTTTTCTTTGTTCCGTTGGTTCTACGGGAACTAAGTGGCACCGAAGAACGCCGCCCGTAGTATCACTTTGAAATGATTAATACTTAGGGAGTTTCTAAGGTGGATGCAGGAGATGGTCAATTTAATTGATTATATTCAAAGTGATAACCCTAAAACGAGAAATCGTTGATTCTCCTGTAAACGTAGTCTCTCTTAGGCAGGTGGGTCATGGAGTAATGGTTCTTCAACCCTTAAAAAGAGGGCGTAAATCTTTTTCTTGTTTGGATTCTAGATCATCCAAGCTTGTATCTGTGCATATGATTGAGTGCTTGCATTGCATATGATTTGCTAATGACTTGTGTGATGTATAATATGTCTGGTTATTCACTGAGCTGTGGTTTCGCTCATACTCTAACAACCTTTTCAGGTTTACCTACGACCTTGGTTAGTCACTTCCAGGAGCATGGCTCTGGTAAGAGCTTAGTAGCTGGAAGTCTATGGTTATATTTGGGAATAATGGTTATGCTTTCTTAGAATAGATTAGTTAATGCTATTATATCAGTTGTGAACTTCAAGAAGTCTACTTGGTTTGTAATAGTTCTGTAATGTTTATGATTAAGATAGAAGTTATTTACCAGTTTATTTCTTTCATGTATTTGTCATTTCTTATCAGGCAACTAAAAGATCCCGTTGTTTTGAAAACCTGCCACTCACTGAAGATAATCTAGTGATAGTATTCAAGTGAGTCTTGTATACTACTACTAGGGTACCCTCGGGGTGTGATAGTATCAACCCTAGCCTTCTCTCTCTTTGTGCCAAAGGAATACTTGGGTCATCATATTCCATAGTAAACTCCTTTAATGATAGCTTGCTAGTTATATCTTGAAGTGCTCCATATTGTCTTATCACACGAGCCGGATGATATCCTGTGGACCCAGTCAAACCAATCAAAGGAATTGTCGCATACTCCGTACAATCGGTTATTGCCGTATGAGAATGGAACCACTTAGCAACCTAAAGGAAAGTGTGAGCTTCTAGATCTTGGAGTAAGTGCACCCATTCATCGGTCCTTGGAAGATCTTGTCACGCCCCGAAGGGTACCTTAAACGTGGTAGTCCATCGTACACAATATTAAAGCCTAAGAATGACCACCTCAGTCACGCGAATGCTTCCATACTATGTATAAGGCGTCTAACACATAAAGGAGACACATTGGAATGATACATTTTATGTTGATACGATTGAGTAACAATGCAA
This sequence comes from Combretum micranthum, assembly GCA_024138025.1. NCBI lineage: Eukaryota > Viridiplantae > Streptophyta > Magnoliopsida > Myrtales > Combretaceae > Combretum > Combretum micranthum. Next base: position 48,628 of record JAMXBD010002459.1, on the reverse strand, counting down.
AGGAAATACAAATTTACTATACTTCAGATACAAATCACTATACTTCAAAATACAAATCATTCAACTTCGATTAGATTCATCCACTGACTTCCCTACATAAACTATTACAAGACAAATCATAAAGTAGCTGATAACTTCAAATATTCGTATTCTTTGCCAAAATCCTGGAGTCATTCCCGGCTCCAATCAATTCAGTCCCCACTTTGCATTCTTGAGATAACCTATTCATTTAAACAACTATAGGGGTATAAGCTACACTAGCTTAGTGAGAATTCCCTTAATTCCGTTCCATAACAAGCAAGTTATAATCAACCACATGCTATGCATGAACAAACACATGAGCAAACAATTATGTATGGGTATCCGGAACCCACACACAGAACGGATTTACGCCCTCTGTATCTTGGGTTATGGATGGTATTGAAGTCTACACGATCGCTGCTAGTCCCCAAGCCCTCGGCTCATAGCACTCGCCTCGGCTCATAGCACTCGCCTCGGCTAGGCTCACACATGGAATGCATCCCCAATGCGCCTTAGTTCCTTATGAATGAGCTATGATCTCGGGTCTCATTATCCAAACAAGTCCTCGAACCATACCGATCGACCTACATAGGAGTAGCACGCTACCAAATGCAATATGTCCGATGTGATGCATGATCAATTTACTTTTTGCTTAGGTCAAAATATTTATACATTCTTTAGAGTGACCAGTCAATATCATACACATAACAAAAGTAATATGAACAGTGCAGTTATCCAATCAAATCGTGGTTTCGATATGCTTTAGTATTCTTTGGCATACATTCATCACAGCCTCATCATATATCCCGTCCCCATTCATATCGATTTTTATCTTGTTCCTAGAATTTAATGCAACTAACTACAAGCACAATCAAGGTAACAAAACAAGGAGAAAACTCACTTGGTCATTGGATCACCGGTCTTCTAGTAATAGTAATTCGGTGGTAAGGAATCATCGATCTTGGGATCTCCTAAAAAGGAAGAAATACTCTAATAAGTATTTCAACTCAAACTAATCCAAACGATTTTATACGAATTATCAAATTCGTAATTCGCGTCCTAAGCGGGAATTCCAACTTAAAACGGCCATAACTTGGTCATTTTAACTCGGAATCTCGCAAATTATATATCGATTTCTATCTACTTCGAAAGATCTATCTATTTCTAATATTATGTTTAAGTTTTGAAAATGATGAAGCTCTGAAAACTTCGGATCAGATTAGGGCAGCAATAATTTCAATTTCTGAAAAATAGTTTTGTAAATGTTTGAAATGTTCCTACTGTATAACTTAACTATACATGCAATATGAGTGATTTCCTAACATGAATGACATGAGATGAACCTATTGCATGCATGATCTTGATGATTTTGCTATAAGGAAATTTTATAACTTTTTATTTTGCAAGATCATAATGACAACTTACTTATGAAAAATCTAGTTTTCTAACTTTTATCATTTCCATTTGTTTTGGATTTGTTACTTAAGAAAATAAAATTATTTTTGTCAAAATTGAGTCTTCATTATATATACTACTTATGACCTTCATTTCTTCATAAAAATTTCCATTTTACACTTGGTAAATGTAAACCCCTAAATTTTTGGAATCGGTTTAGCATAAAACCCTAAATCAGAAGTCAAACGAAACCCTAAAGGTCAACGAAACCCTAGTTTACAGTAAACAATTAAATCCGGCATTGCCGTTTTCTTTGGCCCTAAAAAACGAAGTTGAAATAATTAGCTAGAATAGTTCGTAATAATCATAGGTTTTATAAAAATATTAGTTTTGCGAATTTCAGGTGTCCTTCAAACCCGATCGGACACAGTTCTCGAAAAGCATGTTCGGGAGCCTGAAAAGTAAAAATATTCCGAATACACCATTAGACTCGTAACAATATAAGGTTTTCAAAAATATCAATTTCAAAATTTTTCGGTAGCTAAAAATAATAGATATAGCTATTATACGCGTATTTTCTTACTACCGGTACTTTATTAGTCATATCTATCTTACATTACACTATTCATTACTATTCTACACTATTCTTTTATCTCTACTTTTTCTTACACCTATTTTTACACACTCCATAACCTATAACCTTTACTTTGTACCTTTCCCATAACTTTATTTCACATCTACCTTACACATTTCACCTTTCATTTAACAAAAAGTCAAAAAAATAAATCACATCCTTCCCTCCTATGCTATGGCTGGTGCCCCTCTCTCCCCATTCACCATCAATTTGTTTCAATTTTCTTTTATTTTAATCACACAAAAATCTCTCCACATTTTCCTATAAATACCCCCCTCCTCTTTCACTTCTTTCACACATTCACTACTCACAAATTCTTACCAAAACTCTCAATTTCTCCTCTCAAAACTCTCTCAAAATACCATCCCAAAACTCTCTCAAAATATTTCTACAACAACTTCTACCAACAACTAAAACCCATAACCCATAACCATACCAAAGTTTCTTTAGGTAACCACTTCATATTTCTTTCTTCTTCTTCATGTCATGTAACTTTACATGACCATAGTGTGAGTTTCCAAAGACTACAAGTTATGGAAACTACATTATGTTCATGTATTGTTCTTGTTCATGCCAATCCATTTATGTTTATGTTGTTTTATTATTGTTAAAATATTATTATCTATATATATACATATTCTTTAGAGCATATAAGCTCACTTGCAATTTATTTATTTCATGCAAAGCAATTTATTTATTTATTCATTGCAATTTATTTATTTATTCCTTGTTGAATTAAGACTAGCCTCTAGTCTTAGACTTGTCCTCATCAAGTCAAAACAAGTTTTTCTTTCTTACATTTTATTTTGTTTTGGGACTAGTCTACTTCTTAGTCCCGGGAGCCTTGAAAAAGCTAAGACTCCAATACTTGACTTTATTATTTATGTTTTATGTTATTTTGTTTACTATTATTCTCATAATCATGTTCATTTAGATTGTTGTCCAAAAATTTTAATTTCTAAAAATAAGTAAACAAAAGAAGAATTTTGTCACTTAGAGATAAGTTTATGTAAAGTATAAAATCTATAAGATAACAAAAGATAAACTCATTTCCTTTCAAGTTACAAAAAGAACTCACTATAATTTTAGAAACTACTTTTACTTTAAAAAGCTACTTAAACCTTTATTACTCCACTTTGTTTTTCAAAAGAAACTATTTGTTGATACAAAAATGGTTCTTTTTATAAAAAGATAAACAAGATGAATGGCTAAGGAATTTTCAAGTAAAGACCTTTACAAACAAATAGGCAAAGAAAATCTATGGTTTGAAAACAAAAATAAAGTTATTTCTTTTCAAGTTACAAGAAGAAACCACTAAAATTTTAGAAACTACTTTACTATAAAAAGGTTTCTTAAGTCACATATTGATCTACTTTGTTTTTATCAAGAAAATAAATTTTTATGCATGGATGATTTTTATGAAAAACATAAGACATGAGGAAAGAATGAGAAATTTTCAAATGAAGATTTTTGTAAACAAATAGACAAAGGAAATTTGTACAAGAAAAATAAATAGGAAGAATAGTGTGTTTTCTAAAATAGTAGAAACTAAGAAAATAGAAAATTTATTTCAAAAAGTTACTTAGGAAAAATAATAAAACCAACGTAAAGCCTTTTTAGAAAACAAAACGAAACAAGGTATTCATTTCAAGAAATCTACAAAAACAATTTTTGAAAACTATATTTTCTAAAAACTTCAAACCGACATTATTTTACTCAAGAAAAATAATTGGACAACAAAACACTTGAGCATGCTTAAATATGAGTTATATAGTTATAAAAAGAGAATTTTTCAACTATATAGATAACTAAGTGTTTATCAAGCAAATTTTGATTTCTTGAACAAAAGTTGTTTTGTGTTGGAAAATTCGTGGTGAATTTTGTCGCCATTGTTTCGGAGCCTATATGGCTTTGTTTGTTGAAAATAATCTTGGAAATGGGTAGATCTTTTCGAGTAGGTAGAAATCGATATATTATATGTGCAATTCCGAGTTAAAATGACCAAGTTATGGCCATTTTAAGTTGGAATATTCATTTATACGAACTTTAACGTTCTTTTGACATTGTTTTGTCAAAATTCAAGAAAATCATCAAGGAATACTCATTGTGGGTATTTTCTTTGGCTAGGTGACCCCAAGAAAGGATTCCTTTATCCCGAAGATTATTACGATTAAGTAGAGTGTGCGAACGACTCATCCGCTTAGAGGAATAGTCGACATGGCATCGTGAGTTTATTTCCATTAAAAGCTATACTTGTTGTGCTTGTAAATTAGTTGCATTAGAATTAGGAAAAAGATAAACCGATATGTATGTAAAATAATTCTTTGAAAGAATTTTTAAGAATATCGAAGCTGGAATTGTTTTAAATGATTGTTTTAGTGTAGTATTGATTTGTATGAAATTCCTTGATCGCTTTAAATTTAAAAATAATTATGCTATGACTTTAAAAATAAATGAATTCATGCATACCACGAAGTGAGTCACATTGCATTTTGGGTTATTATCCTTGGGTGAGAAGGATAGTAAGCTCATGTCGAAAGCAACACTTAACGGGAGATCCGAAAGCAATTGCTTGGCGGCTTAAGGGAAATGCTTGGCGGAAGATCCAAAAGCAAGGTCAATCAAGTAGATTTGGAATGCTTGGCGATGAGTGCTCGCGAGCATAAAAACTTTTTAACTAAAACTACTTAAATTGAGGTTATGTATCACCAAACCCCGAATGGAGGGCGCAAATCCATTCAACATATAGTTCCCGGAAAACTATATGCTTGTTTTGCCCACGTGCTTGTTGCATTACATTTGTTTGTTTAATCAACTTGTTTGAAATCTTATTATACGAAGTTATTTATGGAAATAGTTCTCACTAAGCCTATTAGCTTATACCCTATAGATATCTTTTGCAGTTTCCTTACTTATGGTTAAGGCCACGAGAACCCTGCGGACAGGTAATTTCTTATTGGATACTAGAAATAGAAATAGAAATAAAGTGTAGCATTAGTATTGATGTACAAATACTTATGTAATAGATTAGGGATCAAAGGGATATATCCCTAAGTTTGCAAAGCCATTGATATGAATGAATGATTATTATGAATCATCTTTTCTTAATGTGTTATTTATATCTTCTTAAACTTCATAATTCCATATATGGTCCTCTAAAGTTGTGAAAGCACGTCTTACACTTAATATAAAAGCTTTTGGGAATAACTAAGGTTGTCATACTTAAACTTTAATATTGAGTGTGGCGGACTGTCACGTTTAGGGTACCCGTTGGGGCATGACAGTAAACATGTTTTCACGTGGGGTTGATTCCAAAATCCAAATTTGGTAAAAATTGGTTTTTGAGTGATTCCTTTAAGTAGAAATCATTGATATTTAGAAAATTAGGGCTCAATCATACATAACCACTAAGGACTTCATTCTTACACAAAAATTTGCATTTTACACTTTGCAAATACGTTTTCTAATATGATTTACTCAAAAATCCGAATTTTAGAAAATCCACTTTTTGAATGATTCACTTGGGAAAAACTTGTTTAATGCATTAAAATTTAATACTTTACTACATCTATTGTCTAAGGACTTCATTTAACACATAAAACTTGCAATTTGAGCTCAAATACTAAGTGATTACATATGCATCATCTTAAATTACGAGTTTGACAATTTGATCACTAACTCAAATTTCCATTTTAATTCCTTTACTTGTTTTATACATTACTCATGCCTAAACTCATTTTAACTTGTAAAAATCATTGCTTAATGATATCTATTACCTATATACTTCATTTTTCACATAAAACATGAGTTTTGGAGTTGACAAATGAGTTTTAAAAATTGGTCTTGGTTGGGATCCGAATTTACAAAATTCATTTTTGGTTATATCTTTTGATAAAAGCTATCTAAGCTCATGAAAATCCATTCCTTACATATCCTATCCTAAGAGCCTTTCATTTCTTAAATAAAAACTTCATTTTTGACTTGAAAAACATGTTTTTAAAATAGGCCTTGGCCAAAATCCGAAAATAGAATTTTTATTTTGAAAATAACTTTTGGAAATCACTTTTGATTCTTGTAAAAAGAAGTCTTGATGATATACATATATTAAGCCTTCATTTTCTCAAGTAAAAATTACATTTTGATACTTGGAAAGTGGTTTTCAAATGGGCGTCTTGCCAAAATACGAATTTCACAATTTTGTTTGAGTTCATAACTAAGATCTATACTTAATATGAACATCAACAATAAAACAAATGCATGGTAATAACCTATAAACATCATGGATCTAAACTTTACTTATCAAAATCTTTCATTTATGGTATCTATACCCTAAGCCATTCATTTTAAATGAAAAATATACATTTTGAAGTTGAAAAAACCACTTTTCTAAATATGGTTCCATTTTCATCCGGATTTTCAAAAGTTGTTTTTGTTGAAAATAAAATAGATCTTGAGATTTCTAAAACATTCCTACTATCATCATGCTACCACAAGTTGCTTATGAACATAAAATAAAGATCTAATGCATTTATGAACCCAAAACACTAGATCTAGTCTTCTAAACTAGTTTTTAATGCATTAATCACTAAGATGAACATGTGGATGATAGATCTATGCATAAATCATAAGAAATAACAAAAATAACAACTTAAATAACAAGATCTATGGCATAAACAAAAATCAAAGCTAGAAAAATTTAGATCTACAATATATATCAACTTTAAACAAGAAAATAATTGAAATACAAGATAATAAAAGTAGAGAAAAGAAGTGTTTCATTTTTGGCATCATCATCCTAAGCTTTTAAGCTTATGGAAGGTCATTTGATGCATGAAACCTTCATTACACTTTACCTATATCACCTATGGAGGCTTTGAGGTGAAGATTTGCATAGAAATCTTCAAGAAATATGGGTGGAAGCTAATGGAAGATGTGGGGGCAGCTTGGTTCTTGAAGAAATAAGAACAAGAGAAGAAGAAAAGAGAGGAAATAGAGAGAAAAGGTTAAAGAATGAAAGAGGGAAAGTGAGTAAATGAAGGAGTGAGAGAAAATGAGTGTTTTAATGAATGAAAGAAGAGAAAAAAAATAAAACAAGGCAGCCAAAGATGCCCCATGCTGCACGTGAAAGCCAAGGAGGAGATAGAGTGAATTTCGTTTGAAATTTGACTCAAATTTGAATTGTATAATTAATGTATAATGTAACTTTTGAAGAAATATTGAAATATAATTAATTTTAGTCAAAATAGGAGTAAATAAAGGAAAATGGCAGCCATGAAGGAGTCAAAAATCTGCCATCAATTGTGGGATAATGTGTAGAAAGATTGAAGTGAAAATGAAATGATATGTGTAAGGTGTACTTGAAGGTATGGGTTGTAAAAGTACTTTATTAATAAAATAAATTAAAATAAAATAAAATTAGAAAATTTATTCCAAATATTTGTAGCAGATTTTTCATATTTAAAATTAAATAATTATTTGAATTATTTTAGTATTTTAACAATTATGTTACCGATATGATCAAAATACGCGAATAGGGGCTATAAATGATATTTTTATAACCCGAAAAATTCTAAAAAATTATTTTATGAAAATAAAAATATTTTTAAAATATTTTTCAATTATTAAATTAATTTATTTTATTTTTAGTATCGGGTCTTAAATAGAATCTGATCCCGTAAAGACCCGAAACGAACTAAAATTTAGAAAAACAAAATTTTCTATAAAATATAAAATATTTATCTAAAAATATAAGACTTTATAAGAATAATAAAATTTTTTAATGAAATAAAAATGAATAGTGCAAAAGACTAATCAATTATCGGTAATAATGGAAATACGATAAAAAGATTATAACTGTAACTTTTATAACCCAAAAATTCTATAACTGTTATATTTGGAAATCTTATGAAATTACGAGTCTAACGGTACTATTGGTATATTTTTTATATCTCGAGCCCTAGGACATGCTTTTCGAAGTTTGTATCCGAATGGGTTCGAAATAGGTCAAAAATTTACCAATCTGATAATTATAAACGAACTTATATTACTATGAGTTATTCTATATATTTAAACTACATCTCGGCCTCTAGGGTTAAGGGCGCTAGATTGCCGAACTTACACTATTGTATTCCGGTTAGGGTTTCCAGGTGATTTTCCTGTTTAGACCTTTGCCAATTTAGAAACTGATATTTATGTTTATATAACATATTTAATTTCAGAAATTTATTTTAAATTTTTTTTTAAGTATTTAATATCTCTTAATTTTTTCGAAATTCTTGAATTGAATTATATTTTTGAAAGTCAATCGTTATTTGCTTTTTAATAATTTGTTTTTGGGCTTTATATTACCTTTTTTTATAAGCCAGAGTTAAATATGGAAATTTTTGTACGTAGTGGTTTTGAATTTGAAGACCATTGAGTTCTTATTTTATTTTTAAGGATTTTCATTTTCTCATGATTAAGAAATTTTTGGATTCATTCATGATCTAGGACTTATCAAAATTCGATTTTAATTTTGAGTGATTTTTAAGGTTTATTTTCAAAGTTCATTTTGGAATTATTTATTGAAATTTTCTGGGGCTTGCAGATCTTGAATGCGAACTCTTTCACTAAAGCTTAAAATGAGATCATAACTGTCTCTAATGTGGCAAGCCGGACTCAAATTGCTCCCATAATCTCTAGTGTGGCTTGCAAACCATACTATCAAGAGTGCCATACTAGACTTGAACTTCCCATGCCCTCTTTTCTTCAAATGGTTGAGAGATCTATTTTGTTCAGCGAGCAAAGCCGGGATATAAGACTTTCCCGCTAAAAACTGGTCCACTAATTCCACTACCCGATAGTAGATGAAAAGATCCCCATTCGGGAAAAGGATAGTACCGAGTACTATAGCTATAAAATTCATTGATGCAATTTTGCTCCCATGCTACTATACCTCCATAGAAGATAGGCTTATTGTCCTTGTAACTATTTGGAGATCCAAACCACTTCAATAAATCAGAAATCCGAATGGAGACCAAATTACAATTCTTGAGAGCTTTAGACACATCAATCTTCTTAATCCCTAAAAAGGAGTTGAACAAGTTGATCGGCCCTTTACTAAGTTGAGGAGCATATATTCCTGCATGAGTTGGTGGAGCTTGAAGAAGTCTCGTGCATTCCTCAATAGTGGGACTCAAAGTGTGCTCACCAAGGCAAAAGGCGGCCTCATCAATATTCCATAAGTAAACCAAGGCCCTAAAAAGACAAATGGGGGCCTGAACCTTTGGTAGAGAAAGAATAGGTCCCAAACGGTCTTCAATAAATCTTATTTGTTCTAGCTTGAAAGTTAGTAACCACTTGTTCAAAATGGGCATCGGACTAGTAGGCTCATGAACATGGATCTCGGGAGTAAGACGGGCCCATGTGTAGTCATTATACATACTATCTGCCATTTCCTTATTCTACATATGACAAAGAGATGTGTTACAACACGGTATATACATTTACATGGTACACTAAAGTGAATACATAGAACAATACGAGGTTACGAGGATTTAGAAGACACATTTACATAACGGATTACAAGGGAAAATTAAATCCTATAAATTCAGCTTTTGTTCTGTAAAGAAATTTTGAAAAACATTTTGATTGGCTACAAAGATTGATCATCATCTCCTTCATGTAGTGAATGCAAGAAGGGTGGGTTCTAAAGGTCCCTCAATTAATGGGCCATGGGCTACATTAACCGAAGTGCGAGGCTAATTCATGTCTCGAATGGTGGGTAACCACAACACCCGAGACTTACTGGTGCCTCCCGTCCTAAGTTACCTAAGGTGGCCCGGGTTTGACCACATCTAGCACACATTTTTTTTCAAAAAATAAATATCCCCTCCAATAACTCTATATAGATAATATATGCACATGCGCACGGTTAGCACAAATATCTACAAATATACAAGATATTTAAAAAAAGAAAGTAATTTATATATAAAAAGCATAAAGTGGCTAGCCCTCTAAAAATGTCTCAAGTGGAGTCGCCAAGCTGTCGAGACTTTGCTCAGAAATCACATTGGAATTACCAGAATTATTGTCGTTGTTTCTAGCCATTCTGGATTTGGACCTAGAGATGATCGGATTTTGAGCTGGGTCTGACTGTTTAGGAGATATCTTTTAGAAATTGTTTTGTTCAAAAACAAAATTTCCATAGTTTAGAGAGAAAATGTATATATTATTATATGATTCTCAAAAAAATGAGCAAATGGTTAGCAATTAATATATACAAAAAGCAAATAAACGGGTAGCAAAGAATATACAAGAACATGTAGAGACAAGAATATATATATATATATGTGGAAAAGAAAAACGCATGCGCATGTAAATTGAGATGATGAAGAAGCTTTGTAGCAAAAAACCATTTTATTTCATTAAAGCCGAATGGAGACCAAATTACAATTCTTGAGAGCTTTAGACACATTGGTCTTCTTAATCCCTAAAAAGGAATTGAACAAGTTGATCGGCCCTTTACTAAGTTGAGGAGCATATATTCCCGCATGAGTTGGTGGAGCTTGAAGAAGCCTTGTGTATTCCTCAATAGTGGGACTCAAAGTGTGCTCACCAAGGCAAAAGGCGGCTTCATCAACATTCCATAAGTAAACCAAGGCCCTAAAAAGATGAATGAGGACCTGGACCTTTGGTAGAGAAAGAATAGGTCCCAAACGGTCTTCAATGAATCTTATTTGTTATGGCTTGAAAGTTTGTAACCACTTGTTCAAAATTGGCATCGAACTAGTAGGCTCATGAACATGGATCTCGGGAATAAGACGGGCCCATATGTTACCATTACACATACTAGCTGCCATTTCCTTAATCTACATATTTCAAAGAGATGTGTTACAATACGGTATATTCATTTACATGGTACACTAGACTGAATACAAAGACAAAAACGAGGTTACAAGGATTTACAAGACACATTTACATAACGGATTACAAGGGAAAGTTAACTCCTATAAATTCAGCTTTTGTTTTGTAAAGAAATTTTGAAAAACATTTTGATTGGGCACAAAGTTTGATCATCATCTCCTTCATGTAGTGAATGCAAGAAGGGTGGGTTCTAAAGGTTCCCCAACTAATAGGCCATGGGCCATATTAATCGGAGTGGGAGGCTAATTCATGTCTCGAATGGTAGATAATCACAACACCCGAGACCTACTGGTGCCTCCCATCCTAAGTTACCTAACGTGGCCCGGGTTTGACGACATCTAGCGCACATTTTTATTCAAAAATAAACATCCCCTCCAATAACTCTATATAGATAATATCTTCACATAAGCACACGGTTAGCACAAATATCTACAAATATACAAAATATTAAAAAAAGAAAGCAATTTATATATGAAAAGCATAAAGTGGCTAGCCCTCTAAAAATGTCCCAAGTGGAGTCACCAAGCTATCGAGCCTGGTTTTTGATTTTCAGTTCAATTTCCTTTAATTTGATTCGTATTAAACCCTAACCCATTCAATATGAATCATCGACTATGAATTAAAGGAAATTTTGAATTTTTAAAAATATTTTGGAGTCGCCACTCGACTAAAGTCGAGAAAAAAAAAAACAAAACCAATGGGTAGGTTGATTTTGGTTTTGCTACTGATCTGCAAAAACAATCGTTTTGAAAACGAGAATCAGAAATTAACTTGAGTTGGGGGGCTAACCTATTAAAACGTAAACGGTTACCACTTTAACTTTCCAAATTTAAATTGCTTTTTTTAAACCCTAATTTCAAAATCTAAACTATTTACCAGGATCTAATTAACTAAACATATGTCTAAAATGCACAAAAATACTAATCAAATTCCATCAATAATCATATATAATCTAAAAAACTCGAAATATTCAAATTAATCAAATCTTATCAAATTCTATCAATATTCATATATTCTAAACTAAACTAACAAATCAAACAAATTCACAAAAATAATTTTTTACATATTTAAGTCATCCATTTAGGTGCATACATACCCGCTAATCGGGATCAGATCACACGTAGTTCTTTTAGAAAAATTTAATTTGTTGGTTAATTTTAGAATTTTTTGAAATCTTTTCACTTTAAATTTATTAGATTTTATTAATTTTAACAAAATTAATTTTTCGATATGGACCCTAAATCTATCAATTTGAAGTTTTTTTATATAAAAATTGGACTTTTCTATGTGACAAAAATTTTGAACAAGAAATCATAACCACGTATGATGCATATCAATTGAAACTACATATCATCAAGAATAAAAATATTATAAGGAATATCAATATTTAACAAGCTAATTTTAACAAAACAATATCATGGCATAATCAAGATTTATATATCATTGAAATTACATTATGAAAGGCAAGATTTCAATATGGTTTCATATATGGTGAAATCATAAAATTCAATGTTATTACAATTAAAGTCATCACTCTATTATAATAAGGCAAAATCATGGCATAAAAGGAATCTTAATGACTATCATTATACATGATCACATAATTTCAAATGTTGTAAACCTAAAACTCTAAAAAATTTCATATATTCCTTATGATTATGGTATGATTATAGTTATATTATCAATGACAAGATCTTAATGTAATTCTACGAACAAATACCTAACATGATACATAAAAAAAAAAAATCAATAAGATCATTACCATATTAATGCAAAAAGATAGAACATTCATAATCATTTATTATTCTTAAACTATTTAAGAATAATAAATATAAGAATTCCTATAGGTTTAATTATAAACCCATAATATATTTCATTCGTTCTTTTGTGTGTGACCCTGTAGGTACACCCAATGTTGGCAGTAGCCTTTAAATACCTTTTAAGGCCTATAAGACATAATTGGTCTCTAGCAAGACATTATGCCTACCCAAATTAAGTGAAGATCGGTGATCCGACTTTACCTATTAACAGTCAGTTATTCAGTCCCTTTGTCACATGATATCTTATGATTAATCATAAGGTGTGGATCAATACACACTTATATTGATTAATCACTGACTGATTTAAACAAATGATATCGATAACTCTTAAACAATTCATTTAAGCACGGCCATGCATTTCTCAGTCTTGCTCAACAAGGGGCCCAAAAGATATCTCTCTCAATTAAATGAGAGGGAAAATTCCTTCACGAACACTCACATTCCTCCACATAGCTTATTTCATATCCAAGAACAGTCTTACAATCACTCGATCAAAGATGACAAAGAACTGAATTAAAACACGGAGCTTGCTATGTAGGAATCCATGGTGTCATCAGGTCAAAGGACTTAAATAACACTGCAATGAGAAATACTTATCATATTGATCCACATGGTATTCTCATAATTGGTCATTCCAATACAATGTACTTTTACATGTATTTATGTGCTGAAATGATACCTTATATCCATGATCAGTAAAACGTGACCACCATCCAGCCTACATACTAATCTTAATTCATTATTTTTCCATATAATGAACTATTAGGGATAATTTAGAATGAAGCTATTTTTCCTCTATGGTTTTACTATTAAAGTCACATACTTCAATGACATAAGGAATAGCAAGTTCACTCATGGAATTATTTTATCAAGGTAAAAAGGCCAATAATAAACCTCGATAAAAAGGAATGGCTCAAATAAAGATGATAAATATTCACATGACACAAAACCATATGGCCTAGGGCACATCACTAAGCACTTTCAACATCGCGAGCCCATATTTGGATTTGTGCTCGTCCAACTTTAATGCACAGGTTCATGTGTATGCATCTCCACTCCCTCAGACATTGGACACTTTAACGTTCAAATTTTGTAAATAGTTAAAATCAGGTGCCTTAGATGATAGCTTGCACCCTTACTTCTAACATCTATAGTAACATCTTAACTGTTAAGATTCAAATGAATCTGGTGAGATATGTAAATAATATTTGCATTTTTTCCTATTGCTACATTTGTATGATGGATTTTACAGCCATAAAACATGGGTTGAAATTTCAAAATTTGCATGCATTTAGATGATAGCCTACATGCTTGTTTTCTCTTTTTGAAAATTGGTCAAATGTTGCGGTTATGTCCTTCTTTTTCCTTTTTTTTTTTTAATTTAAGGTTGCAGGTATGACCCATCGGTTCTATGGGTCAAGAGTCGTACGGTTCATGACCAACTTGAAACAGCAAGTTCGACAATCTACCTACACATGACCTGTTAGACCCAACGGGTTGTTTGGCGGGTCTAAAATGACTGGGCTAGGTTAAGTCGATTCCTAGGTAAAACCCGACCCATGATGATGTCTAATTACCCATAAATTAGCTAGAGTTCACCACTATCAAGTATTAATATGAACATGATTTAAGCATTTAACCCTACAAATAGTGTTTAGGGTTTGTAATGAATTTTCTTATAAGTGATGAGATAATTCTTTTTAAACATAAACCATAATGAGGACAAATTTGTCCATAAAACATATTCATAGTCATCGGCACCAGGTCAAACCGGCCTGGACCCTGGGTCACGGGTACGGCGAACATAGAGTCGGCCTAAGTATGGAGCAAGCTTGTCAATTCATGCAATCAAGTGATTGTGGGCCAATTAATGGCCCGTTGAACCACCAATTATCATTTATATTTTTAATTTATTAATTTAAAAAATCAAGAAATAAAAGACGATTTAAAACTAAATTTTAAATTAACATAATTAATTTTTCAACTTAATACAAATAAGCCAAAGATTATATTTTTTTAGCCCATTTGTTAAGAGATTTGCTCAAGGTCTATATTTATTTATACGCAAATATATCTAATTGTGGTTGTCAATAAGCAATGTGGTAATAGAAAATACTAAACACTCTCATAAAGACAAAGAAAAAGTCTCACATTGCTAAAAAACAACACTTAAGAATTTAACGAGACAACTTTTTAAACGTATTTATTTCTTGTGTTGTTAACAAACATATATACCATTATAGTTCATCAAATTATCATATGGAAACTGTATTTAAGCTAAGATGATCTCAATAAAAAATGAGAAGGATTAATTACAAAAACATGACATGTGTTTTGATCAATTTGCAAATACCTAACCTATGTCTTTTTTTTTTTTTTTTACGAATAGGTAACCAAATTTTCTTACAAAAGTACCATTATTACTATTAAAGGGATATATGTTAGAGTCTTATTAGTCTTATTACTAAATAAAATTAAAAAATAAAATATAAAAAATATCTTTTAAATAATTAAAAAATTGAAAAAATTAATTTATGACCAATTAAATATTGACATTTTTCATTGCAAAATTATTAAATAATATTGACACTGTTTCTCTACTCACCTATTTATTAAAAAATAATAATAACAAAGTGTTTACAAATTGATGAAAACACATGTCATATTTTTGTAATTAATCCAAATAAAAATCCAGCATAGAGAACTCTTATTCTTAATGGTGCTCTCAATGAAAATAATATCATTCTACTTTCTTTTTATTCTTTTTCAAATAATCTCTGAATGGAAAACGGATATATTGATACGAATGATAAACCCATCTCCAGGGACTTCGAACACAGATTAAGCAACATATCATTCAAGTTGTAGAAATTCCAGAATCCAAATTGCATTCAGATGAATAAAACAGAGATTCCATAGCTAGGTGTTTCAACCAAACTACATAATCAACCATTAATCAATTAATCCACCTTTCTTTAATCCTTTCTCATTGTATTAGAAAAGAATTTTCTCTAATAAAAAAAACAGCCATCTTGCTGAGAAAGATATGCTGTTCACTCATCAGCACAAACAAAATTCTTCTAAAATTGACCATAAACAATACTAGATTTTGGCATTAAGTTTACACTAAACTTGACAGACTGCATTAAGTGCCTAGTTTTTACTATGTGCAGCAACACACACGACAAAAAATCATGCAATCAACTTTTCTACTGTTTACACCAGTTTTTTTTCCCCCTTCTTGTTCACTTCCGGATTCATTCAAAACAACATATCTGAATCACCATATAAATAATCAAGTTTATCTGTGTAGCTATGAGATTACTAACGTGGGACTACAAGACACCCTCTAATAAGATAATAAAAAGTCTCACATTGCTAAAAAAAACCAGAGATCATTTTAATTAGAAGCCAATAAAACCTATCCAAGCAACCTTTTATCCATATTTAGGACTATTTGGATTGTTGGATTTTATCTGTATCGGTTCGGAATCTATTCAGTATAAGCATCGATTTAGCAGTTGGTTTTTTTCATTGGTATCATATTTTGTCTTCTTGTTGTTTAAACACATTTAATCTTATAAATAGTAATAAATTTCCATTGTTCATAAGAAAAATAGCTTAAACATTCTTTTATTTATGTTTTTGCATTATTCTTTTTTCCTTTTATTATTTTATTATTATTTATTATTATTATTATACAGGATGATCTGACGAATTATACGGACTGAGGCCTAACCCAGCTTTGATCTGGAAACCTGTTGGCTTAATTGGCGGGTCATGACCTGTATGACTGGATTAGATTGATGACTCATGTGTGCTGTTGCGAGGCCAGGCCAGATGAGGGTTAGACTCGGCTTGTGTGTAAATCTACTACTTAAAAATACTGAGCTTAAATTGCATAATGCAGGAGGATCAGCCGAATGCCTAAAACGAGTTTAAACACATGGGATTTCAATGGCAGAGGAGTTTTTAGAGGCAGTACTCCATCTTTGGAGGAGAATAACACTAAAGAACATTCAGATCAATTTCTCGAAAATTGCTATCATTTTTTTTTTTTTTTTGTCCAGAAAATTGCTATCCATTTAGAAATTATATTATCACCAAATAAGCTTCAAAAGTAATTCACAAAATTTAATCTAATCAATAATATGCTATATATACATCTAGAATGTGAAAAAAAAAAAAAGCTCACTGAATTAGACATTGGTATGGATACTGCTTTAGAATGGGACTACTACTAGGTACATGTATACCTTACTTGTTGCTTATGGTTATTTATGGTATAATCTTAAATGGATTAATTAACTATCCGACTAAATAAATGTGCTTGTTGTTTGCATGTGGCTATTGGTAATAGATAGAGAGTATCAACGCTATTATCGAGATAACTCAATGATCCATGTGTGACAATATCTCGAGTGGAGTTATGTATGAAAATGATTTGGATAGATCTAAGTGTTTTGGTTTCGAAAATATCGAAGAGTACCCAATATTCATGTTTTGGACTCTTGATGTCGGAGACTACCCAACATCATATATATATATATATATTATTATACTTACGTGTGGTGGGATATTGAGTTATCCCTATTTTGATTGCATTACTTAAAACAAAGGTAATAAAAATGTTAGTTGTTGTATTGTTATCAGTCCTGTATGTAAATGTGTGTTTGTGGTATTTTGTATTAGGCTCTGACTTACTCTTTTCTTTTTCATGTACAAGTAACGATCCTGTGGACCATTGTGTTGTTAATTACTATTGATTAGTGAGCTGGGAATAGCGCTAGGACCAAAGTCCCTCTAAGTGAGGCTTAGGGAACATATGTAGATTAATGGAAAACATAGACTGTAGTCATGTGAAGTTAGTCCAAAGGAAATAAGAGCTTAGTATCAACTTTAGTAACTTTTAGTAGTAATTTGTAGTCTTTATAATGGATGTTTAATTAACTCTTAAATATTACTAGTAGATATTTACGTGGTTGATTATTATTGTAAGTGTGTAAGCGAATAATATTTGAAGTTATTAACACGAGCAACTTTGAAGTATTTATTATGTTTATTATACATTTGTAGATCTATATATGATATGAACACGTGGTAATTGTGTATACATATATAAAATAAGATATACTATACACGTATATAGTTTAGATGCGTCACAATAATACGTATATATACATTTTCATACACATGCATGTCTTTGATTCACAGCTTCAATAAATTGAAATAGTACCATCTCACAATTCCAAATGACAGAATGGTGCAGACAAATGGACAGCTGTGTGTCAGTAAATGAGTCTTGTCTTCTTCCCAATTTCATTTTGCAAAGCCAGTACATGCTCATGTGAAGATGTTGGACCTTTAAATGTGTGCGTGGATCTTGCAGTTTCAGCACGTTGACGTTCATACGATATTTAGTGTACTAAGATAAAATTGATATTTTATTTTTTTATTATAAAATAATTATTTTTTGATTTGATTTATATAAAAATTTATCAAAAAAATATCTAATCCATATAATACAGAATAAATAAAAAATTTTCATTCTTTCTTTTTATAAGATAAATGATTATTTTTTACCAAAAAATATAATTTGTTCCAAAAATACTTCTAATGATAAAAGAAGGAATTACAATTCCTTTCCAATCTCATTCTGTTCCAGTAAACCAAATGTAAAAACCAATTATATTAGAGATTACGCAAGGTCGTACAATTATATGCAGATTATGAAGGGTCGTACAATTTTGTTGGAGAAGGCCAACTATCTTTGGATACGTTTTCGAAACCTCAATATAGCTTAAACGAAGGATAGAGTAACTTGATTAATAATCCAAAGATTGATACGTGTAGAACCCATCAAAGTCTACCTATCTAGAACTAACTCATTTCTTGAATATTCGGTTGATGGCTTGAACTATTTATCACGTTAACATGTTGAGTTAATGCAACATTTGATACCTGAATTATTTTTATTGTAAAATAAAAAGTTAATGGACATGTAAACCACTTGATTTATAAGAGAGAACTTTTTAAGAATGGATGCAGATTTGTTTTTTAGGGAACAAAAAGAAAAACATTGGTCCGGTATCTATTTGAAGTTGTAAGTACTCTATTTTGAAAATGGGGAGTGCTCGTGTAATTACAATAGTTTTCATGGATAGGATAGTCCATATAATTTATATATCTATATATATGTGCATTGGTAATTGTTTTAGCATAGATTATATTAATGGGAAATAGAAAGGAAGACATATAATAAATAATTTTGATATTATTTTATAATAGGAGAGGCTCAGAGGCATAATAATAATAATACTATTATTTATGTAACGTTAGTAACTATGAGAGTTATAGAATATACACATCTTTTGCTTTTGTGAAATCCTTAGAATTAGGAATGGATAGAAAACATATAAAACCGTAGGTCACTACCTATCAGAGAATTACAAGTAGTTTTTTTTATTCTCTCCCTCTCTGTTTTTTTTTTTTTTTTTCCGCCGAAGAACTACATGTAGCTGAAATGTCCTTTTCATGATTTTTTTTTTCTCTCTATTTTGCCTCCTTTTTTTTGTCACCTAATAACTTAAAAAATCCTCTTGGTGTTGGTAGACCACTACGACTACAAACAAGTCGAGTTATTCACAAGCTACTTGAGCTAAAATCACTTCAAGTTCAGCTTGGCTCGACTTGAGCTTGATTAGTAAACGAGTCAAGCTCAAGTCCAAAGTAAAACTCATTTATTTAAACGAACCGAGTTCGAGTTTTGGTTTAGTCTTGCGAGCTAGCTTGTGAACAAGCTCGTTTAGATTCGTAAACAGGCTTACGACTAGGCTTGTTATTAAATTTATTAATAAGTTTGTTAGCAAATTTGTGAAAAAAATTTTATACATGATATATTATTTATAACTACACAATAAAAATAATAAAAATTAATTTCTATTTTTTGCACGAGCCAAGTCTAAGCCGGTATAGATTGCTCCTGCAAACATGAAAAGAGATGTTAGAGGGGCATCGGGGATTGCCTTGTGCAATCATTTCGACACTCAAGTCAGTTTGTGGGTAAAGATAAGGATGTACTCTATGTTATTTTTCCTGTTCACTCTCTGATCTTGTCCCCTTACCAAGGGGATGGATATTTATAGGTTTTTTAGATCATACCAAGATACCTAGTACAAGGCTTTGTACTAAGTATGAAAGTGGTACCTGGGTAGGAGGGCTTGGCATCGTGGAGTGCGGCCAAGCTTTTGGTGTCCCCCTAGCCATGAGATGTGACTAGGTCGTGAGATGAGGATATAAGGTCGAACTAGGTCGAGGACGAGTTGATTGACCCTGCGACCTGATGAGCTCGAAGAGGTGTTTTGAGATGTTATGTTCTTCGAGATTAACTGAGCTATTTCTTCCATGGGCTACCGAGGGCAAAGGTTCTTGGCCCCCAAAAAGATTAAGTGGGCCTAAGGCTATATTTTACTATCAACATTTGTCCCTCCACCCTCAATGTGAGAGCAAAGAGAGTGTATACCCGCGAGATTATTGTCTTTAAGGAGTTTAGGTCGGGGCGAGCTGAGCTTTCCATTTAAGCTACATCCACCCTTAGTGACGTCTTGTTATGAGAAACATTGAATTTCTTGGTGGAGTATTGTAACTAACACGCTTTGCAATGTCCGAGGGGGTATGTTATTTTCAAGGGGACCTATGGATTTGAAAGGTCTTGATAATAATTGCGTCTGGCTCTAATAGTCATGGTGATTGGTCGTGATGCCAGAGCCTTAAAGCCTACTCACAGATCTTGAGGGTGTTAAGCTTTTCCACTTTCCCCATTCTTCTATAAGTACTCCTTTTTTGTGAGGGTTTCTTGGCAACATTTTCTTTTTACTTTCCATTGAGAGATTTTCTGAACGTTTCTTTTGTCTTTAGTTCATAGGCGTTTTCCAAGCTTCTTTAACACATTCGCTACCTAATCTTTCTTGCTCGACTTGGCCGGCAGGGTTCAACGGTTCACTCATGAGGTGGAGAGAGAAGAGGGAGATACTGCGTCAAGGTCCAGTGGCTCGGAGTCGAGTGATGGGAACAAGTTAAAGAGTGGAGGCTCTGCTTTCGTTGTGGTCATGAAGAGAGTCTCCGAGGTCAGTACCGAGGTGCTTCTAGTGTAGTTCCCTATTCTGAGTTGGCTAGGAAGTTTATCAGGGACCTAGGGATATGTATCTTTCTGACAATCTGGAGAGGACATCAGTCGTCTCTTTATACTTGGAGGCGACACAAGAAGATGGCCCCGAGGGTAGCCGCCCACATGGGATTCACAGTAAGCTATCAAAGGGAGAGATCTAAGCTGTATTTGAGTAGGAGATGCGCGATACTCTATAGGATTGGGTGATGATGATTCTTAGGAAGTCAGATTGCATGTGCGTCCTCAGTAGTAAGATATTTGCTTTGTACAAGAAGTCATTCGAGTTAGAGCTGAGAGCGCACTTCTGTCTTTTTGAAAAGGAGTTTTTTAACTTTCATCATCTATGCCCAGCTTAGTTATTGCCTAACGCCTGGCGAATACTGGTGGCTTTTGAGGCCATTTGTCTCAGCGTATCAGTGCAACCTACTCCGATCTTGTTTCGACACTTTTTTCTTTACAAAAGGTCACCGAAGGGGTAGTAGTACTTCACCAAACAGCCTAAGTGTCCTCAGCTGCTTGCAGGTATCATAAGTTCGAGTAAGTTTGATTGAAAGCGTGAGTTCTGGATAATCAAGCTGGAGGACGGAGTGCAACGGGGCTTTGATTTTTTGGTCAAATGGTGTAAGCCCATTAGTGAGAACTCCCCATCCTTAATGGCGCATGATACTACTAGGCTGATGTTGTTAGGGGGTGCCTTGCGAGAGCGAGGTGGAAGGCCATATGATGTTGTGCTTGTTATAAGGAACTTTGTGATCGGGAAGTCAATAACCGATGGAGGTGCGACCTAGTTGTTCACGGCATCGAGCTATCTCTCTCTCTCACCCCTTCCCCTGAATGACCTATCGAATCGAGCTTTGGAGGAAAGGTCCTTTCTATAGTCAAGGGATGCGGACTATTAAGCTCGACTAAGCAGGTATTTTACGTCAATGCTAACTTAGTTATTTTTTGTTTTGCAGATTCTGTGATGCCCGTGGTAAACGTAGCCGATGTGTTGGCCAGTCCTTTGAAGAAATGAAAGAAGCCATCGGTGAAGAGATCAAGAGTTGAGTACCAACCTATTGAGGTTGGGGGTGCCACTGAGTTCACCTTGCCCATAATTGATGTTGACGAGCAGGAGCGGAAAGCTGGAGTAGGGGCTATGGGAGATAGAGGTATAAGTGATGTCGATGGGTCATTGTAGGGTTGGTGGGGCCAGTATTGGTGTTGGTGTTGGTGAAAGAGGCATGAGTTCGGCTCGTTTGGCTCCATCTCGGGAAGAACGTGGTTCAACCTAGCTGTCCCCCATGTCTGCATGGGTTTGACCTCTTATTCATTCTGGTGAGGTCAGTGAGACAATAATGCTAACACAGAAGGTTAGATGTTAGTCTGCAATTATAGGAACCAGCCTGGGAGGGATGTCACTAATATGCCACTTGATTTCATCAAAGGGAAGGTGCTGAAATGGAGTGACATTATGGTGAATTGGTCATGCTTCGATGAGATTGGTCACTCGATGACCATAGGAAGTTGAAGGTCTTCTATGATGAATTATCATCGGTGGATGTGGCTGTAGATTTCTCCGCTTGGAAGACTTACAAAGTAACGACATTGTTATGTTTGTTGAATTTCGTAGTTATGCGAAACTGAGTTATGTTTGGCAAGCTATGTTAAATATTCTTTATTGTAGGCTCTAGTGACTGTCACTAAAGCCTTTCGGCTATTGAAGGACAGCAGTGGGGTGGTACGTCGTATTTTATTGCTACTTTTTCTTTTCTCTATTTTCTCATTTCCTTTTTATTTTTTTACATGTCTCATTTACGTAGGGAACTACTAAGCTTGAGGCATAAAGCGCGAGCTTAGAGAAAGAGCTTACCAAAGTGAAGCAAAGCAAAGTACAGTTGAAGAGCGACTTGATTGCTCTAATCAACAAGCATGATAAGCCGCATGCTGAGATGGAGGATAAGATCATACAAGCACGGGCTAACGTAGGCGATGCGAGGAGGAGATAGGCATCCATGGAGACGGCGATGAGTGAGTTTAAAGACAAATGGAAAAATGTAAAGGAGGAGCGAGATAAGCTTTCTCGTTTGGTGAATGAGATGGAGATCGCCATGAGGAGGCAAAGATGGGAACTTGAGGTTATTGCCCAAGAAAAGAGGAAGCTATTAAAGCGCTTGCACTCGCTAAAGGGAGATTGCGAGAAGTTGAAGGTAGGGTTGTCTTGATTTTTAGTCGCGTCGTTCATTGTTGTTGTAATAGGTTCCTTTTGGCTAATTATTGCTATTTTCATAGGGTCGTGTCATGGATCTTTAAAGTAGTCAACTCATTCTTGAGGTGACTAAGAAGCAGGTGATTCATGAGTTGTTTAAGAGCTGGGAGTGGAAGGATAGTCAAGTTAAACTTATCCCAGACACCATGAAGTTGAAAAGGAGAAACTTATTGGAGAAGTATTCGGACTTAGATGTTAGCTTCTTAGTGGCTCGCTTGGGGAAAGTTTTCGAGGAAGGCTCTGGCGACGAAAGTGATGGTGAATGGGGTAGAGAGGTTATTGCTGAGGGCGTAGTCAAGATTACTACAAAGAAATTAGCTTTGGAAGCTACTAAATTTAAAATTACACACAAATATAGCCAAATTGTATTTACCATGATCAAAATGTTAGGATGAACATGATTTAAGCATTTGATTTTACATATAGTGTCTAGTGTTTGTAATGAATTGTCATATAAGTGATGAGATAAATTTATTTTAAACATAAAACATAGTGAGGCCAATAATATGTTATATAGACATTTAGAAAGTAAAAATAAGTCCATTGAATTAGACAACGGTATGCATAGATTATACCAAAAATCATGGTAATTATATATATAACTTACACCAAAAATCACATTGTTAAGTACTTTTATAAACCAATCATCTGGATTTTGTTTTTTGACAAATATATAATTTGTGTTTTAACATTTAATTTTGACAAATAAATAATACATGAATTCTATTTTTGATAAATATATAACTTGTCTCTCATACTTTTGCAAAAAAAAAAAAAAAGAGTTTTGTTTTTTGATTTTTGTATTAATAATAGATAAAACATATGTTATGTATTTGTTAAAAAGGAAAACTCTAAGTTATTTTTATGTAAAAGTGTAAAAATGGATCATGCATATATTTGTCAAAACTAAGATTATTTGTTTTTCAAAATATAAAAATATGAGTCATGTAGTTATCAAAAATGAAAATAAAAATTATTTGTTCGTAACAATATTATACCCATGTGAAGATGTCGGACCTTTAATGTGTGCAGGCTCGTACAGTTATGTGAAAAAATACTGACTGTCTTAAAATTGTTATTTTCATTCTGATTCAATCAATAGATATATAATACTCGTCAAATAAATTTAAATAATAAGTTATTTTTAAAATAAATCAAATAATTACCATTACTCCATATATGTATATATCCTAGTATTATTGTTTGGAACAGAATTAAAAGTAGGGTGAAAAAGCAAAACTTTTTCCCACTTATATCATGGAAGGCCAATTAACTTTTGATACGTTTTCGGAACCTCATTATAGCTCACAAGAAAGGTAGAGTAATTAATGTTACCTGTAGAACCTATCAAATCAAACTCTACCTGCACTTCTCGTAACTTTGGTAACCATTTCGATTTTCCCGGAACTAGAACTTCGGTTGATGGCTAGAACCATTTATCACATTATCATGTTGGCTTAATGCTATTTTTTAAAAGAAATGAGATCACTAAATTTACTCTTCTACAAAGTCACAATAGTGAATGAAATTAATTCTTATGCGTGTGTGTGTAAATCAATTATGCTAAACAAAACTTTCAACCTTTAACAATTCTGAATGAAATAACCTATAAAGCACCTTAATCAAGATGCAAAAGACTTGATTTAAAAAAAAAAAAAAAAAAAACTGTTCATATTATAAAACTCTTCATGCATCTTGTCGAATTAAAGTAAAACAGGACTTAATCAATGGCCTTTACCAGCAGCCCACCACCGTAGCATAGACATTAATTAAAACCGAAAGACTCGGGGCAAGACAATGTGAAAAGAAAAGTTGTAAGGTTTGACTAGCAATAGGACATTGGATTATTCGCTATTTGGACCCACTACGCACAAGACTTGAACGAAACCTTGCAATTTTTAAGTCTTCTGCCTTGAGCAAGATATTTTTTTTTTTTTTTTTCACTCTGAAACCATCTCCTTAAGAGCTTACACACAAAAATATATATCTCCCTGCTGATTTTCTAATCGGATGGGGGTTTTAGCTGATATCATGGCTCCCATGGTGACTTCATTGGTGGAAGCAGTTCGTAGCCTTCTGTGTGCTCCGTTATGTATTAAGATGAAACTTCCATGGATGTTCTCAACGCGCCTGAATCGTTCTCTAGAGATTTAAAGGAGCTAAACGATTTGATTAACAACATTAAAAGTTTGAACAGCTCAAGTCACATAGAGGGATGACTTTCAAAGGTCATATAAATAAAATATATTTATATATATTATTTTGATATAAATACCAATTAAGCATTCATATCATATCCAGCCAAAACACTTTGATGACCCATATTTTAAAAATTTCACACGAATTATTATAATACTACACAAGCATGTCGTATTACACAACACACAACACTTACAATCACTTAAACACAATCAATCAAAAATCAAAATAAACCTTGTTTCACACATAATGTAGCCTAAAACTAGATGAAAATGAAAAATAAACAAATAAATAAATAACATAAGTAAGTCTTAGGAAATTACCTAAGAATAAATGGAAAGATTCAAGGTTGAGTATGAAGATTGGAGGAAGATAACAGGGTGGATTTGCGTTTGCAAAATGGGAGTTTGAAAGAGAGAGAAGAGTGTGTTGTACATTGTTTTGAATTAGTGTGTTAATATTTTGTTTTAGTTTTGATATTTTAGGTGCAATGAAGGCATTGTCCTTCGGTACAATAGCTTTCAATACAAATATTGTTGTACTTAAGGCGTTGTTAAGGATAATGCCTATAGTGTAACATCGAAGAAGTTGTCCCTCATGTAGCTTCAATGTCCATTTTTGTCATATCTTTGCTAAGTGCATTATTTTCATATTTATTTTCAAAATCTGTACCATTATGGTATGAAAACCTTATAATTTAGCTCCTTTTTTAAAAAAAATTTAACTAATAAGATTTATTGCATTTCTTTAGCTCCATCTCGATGAGAAAATTTTCATTATATCACTAGATGGCATCAGCTATTCGATTCTTAACTGTCTTCAAGGGAAAATCACACGCCTTTTGTTTCTTCATGCAAAAAATATTCGTAGTTATATTAAGCTACTCATCAAGGCCCTAAAGGGGGAAATACCTAGCTCCTTTTAAAGAAAATGCCTCTCCTTTGATCTCATTTTACTAATTTTCTAACAATAAGTGAAAAGAAAGGAAAAATCCAAGACGTGTCTATCATTTGGTGGGTGGAGAAGGCTATGTCAAAAGAAAAGTAGGATAAGGTTTGATTAACAATAGGATATTGAATTATTGGCTATTTGGACCCACTACCACAAGACTTGAACAGGACGTTGCATCCTTAAGTCTTCCCCCACTAACTTCCTATCTTGAGCCAGGTTTTTTCAACTTTGAAACCATCCCAAGAAGAAACTATACATAAAAATACATATATCCTTACTGACTTTCTAATCCGATGGGGTTTTAGCATATATTGTGGCTTCTATGGCGACTTTAGTGGTGGTAGTGGTTGGTAGCCTTCTATGTGCTCCATTATACAATAAGATGAAAGCTTCGATGGATGTTCTCAATGCACCTTGCAAACATCTTATATTTGCCAAATTAAGCTTAAAAATACATAAATAAGAATATTTATATATTTTAGTATATGATGAAAATAAAATATCATATTAAACCCAAAATTCACATGTCAATGTTTTGAGAAATAAAAATGGCATAATAATTTAATTTCATGAGCCTTATAAAAAGTGTTTGGGTTTAATATAATATAATTTTTATCATGGATTTAATTTAGGATTCATCTAATAAATTTATTAATTTGAATGAGCCTAAAGCGTTAGCATGGGCAGCATCCAAACCGTTAACTCGGGAAGCACTCAAACCATTTGCAAGAGTTCAATAATTGCATCGCTGGAGAAAGTTGAAAATACGAAGTGGGTCTATTTTGTAAACAATAAGAAAATAAAGTTTCTTGATTGTAAGAAAGATTTCCCTAGAGGCACTACCCTTCTAATTTGTACAGAAGAGGGGCTACATGTTTCCGAAGAGAGTTTCTAAAAGTTTAAATGATATTAACCAAGTAACATGTCAGTCTAAATATCTATATCCTTTTTAAATATTTATCTAACCAAAAACAAATTTCAGAAAGTAGGATTTCATGCCATTTTCGCTGATAACATACTTTACTATTATTCTAGGCATATTCTAATTATCCATAGGATTTTATTGTGAGTAAAAAAAAAAAAAATATGATGAACACTTACCTTTAATTAATAATAGTCATAAATTTGAAAATTTCTCTTTGCACATTGAATTGCAATGGATTTTCCATATAGTAATTGAAAGGCACCTCCATGTAAAATTCTTTTCTTAAAGTCGCAAATAAATGTTTTTTCCCCCCATAAAGGAAAATTTGCAAGTTGAATAATTATCCTTTTCTTTTTTTTTTTCCTTTTTCTTTTGAATAATTTGAAGGATCTAAGAAGGAACATGAGGCCATGTTATTCATGATAATAATAAGCAAAAGGACCTACGTCGTGGCCTATTTATATCATACCAATCCTTCGCACATATACATCACTCGCTCATACATACTACTTCCCATAGAATTCTTCTTGCTTACATTTAAAAATCTCTCGTTACTCCAAACTTTCCACACCGGAGACTTACCCTTCCACTCGACCTGCCAATTCATTACTTCCTTTTTGAATTTATCTATTTCTGATGGTGTGTCTCAATTTCACGTCTTGCATCACGTCTCTCGTGGTTTCACTGGTGGAAGCCATAGGTGGGCTCGTATGCGGCCCCTTTTGTGATGATATTAAAACTTCTTTTCAGGCTCTGGCCACACCTGAGTCCCTGTTTGAAGATGCAAAGAAGCTAAGGGATTGCTGGACCAGATTGAGTACTGGATGAATCGGAGGAGATAAAGAAATGGAAGAAGAGGCAAACGATATCTTGCACAAAGTAGAATCATCTAATCGTAACGATGATCGGCTGTCCTGCTGCTGCTTTGGCGATGCATGCTCCCTGTGTCGGTTACATAAAGATGTTATGAAACTGATAACCCGAGGGAAGGGAATCAAAGACCGTGCTAATCTCCTGAGAAAGCCAGTTGAGGTCATGCCTAACGTCCCTAATTTAAAAAAAGAAAGCGCTGCTGGAATAAATTTGAGAAAAGTCATGGGCATGCTCAGCGATGATGGAGTTTGGAGCATTGGAGTGTGTGGACCGGGTGGAGCGGGTAAGACCACTCTCGCAAGGGCACTCAATAACGAGCTGAAGAATTCTTCATTCAGCTTGGTTAGGTTTGTCCCACTTATCAAGGATAGTGATGAAAATCAAGTGCAAGAGGCCATTGCTAAAAAGTTGGAATTAAAGGTGGATGGTCTGGACTCTGAAAAAATTGCACGTCAAATACGCAATAAACTCCGAAGGGAGAAATTCCTTATTATTCTAGATAATGTTTGGGAATCTATTGATTTGGCACGTATTGGCGTTCCTGAGAATCAGAACGGTTCGAAGGTAGTGCTCACCACACGACGTGAGAATGTGTGCAAGAGGATGAAAGCAGAAGTAATTAAAGTTGATTACCTAAGAACCGCAGAAGCTTGGGAATTATTTGCTGAAAGGGCTGGAAGGGAGGTTGTGAATGATGAAAGAATCCTACCGGTAGCAAAAGAAGTTTGCAAAGAATGTGGAGGTCTGCCTCTAGCACTCGTTACTTTGGGATCAGCCATGCGAGGACAGACAACAATTGAGGTGTGGAAGAATGTTCGCAATGAGCTTCGATGTTCCATCCCCCCCGTCGAGGGCATCGACTCCGAAGTTTTCAAACCTTTGAAGTGGAGCTACGACTCACTAGTAGGTACTCTCAAGTCATGTTTTCTATATTGTTCCTTATATCCTGAGGGCTATGAAATCAAGATAAGTGAACTTGTACAGTGTTGGATGGCTGAGAATATAATTAGAGACAAGCTAAGCTATGAAGAAGCATATTGTCAGGGGGTGCACTTGATTGAAAATTTGAAGGACTCCTGTTTGATGGAAAAACCAGAGTATGGGGATGGAACAATAAAGATGCACGATGTGGTACGAGATGTGGCAGTATGGATTAGGAAAGCGAATGGAAATACAAAGTGGGTATCTTTTGTGGATAATAAGAAGATTGAGCTTCCTGAAGATGAAATAGATTTCATGAAGTCACTACTCTTCTAGTTCATCCAGAAATGAGGGAAGGGGATTCTACAGAGTATCTTTCTGAAGAGTTTCTAAAAAGATTTCAGGCACTTAGAGTGATGCGTTTGTGGTGTGTCGGTCTTTCTTCATATTCTCTTCTTCATCTAACTCAACTACGTGCACTTATTTTAAGGAATTGCCGTTCTGATTTGGATAAATTGCAATTTGGTTGCCGTTCTGATTCGGATAAATTGCAATTTGGAGAAAAACTCATGGTACTTGACTTTTCTTATTGTCGAATTTGTAAGTTGCCAAGAGGAGTAGAGCAACTAACCAAATTAAAGGTGCTACTTTTGCGAGAGACTTCGTGTTTAAGTACTATTGACGTTGATGTTATACTTAATTTAAGTGCACTGGAGATTTTGGACATGAGAGGTAGTGGCTATAAATGGTCTACCATGAGAAGATCAAAGTCGAAAGAGATAGTGTTGCAAGACCTGTCAAGACTCAAGTCGTTGAAGGAAGTCCATCTTAAATTAGCTGACGTGGAAGCCACTTATGAAGATTGCAACTGGTTGGAAAAACTGAAAACGTTTCAATTTTGTTATAATTCTGGGGTTCATGCCGCACAAAAGCGTGTTTCAATCGGACGTTTTAGAGGGAATAAGATTGGCTCTTTCGTTCTACACGCAGAAGAACTTTCATTGGTCGACGTGTCAGGAAATGTGAACGAGATATTTGCTAACCTTAACCCAAACAATCAGTCCATCTCTAAAGTAAGGTCTATGCAAATTATATCTTGTTCCTTTCCCAAAGAATTAACAAGACTTGCTCCCGAATCCAGTGCCCTTTCGAATTTGGAGATTCTCAGTCGTAATGTTAACGAACAAGTTAGGAGCTTATATCAAGTAGCTAATGCTCTTGTGACAACATTTCCTAAATTGAGGAGTTTGTATATTTGGAGGTATTCACACCTAGAAAATGTCTTTTTTTCTGATTATCCCCGCATGGTACTACCCGAACTGGAAGAGATCAAAATATATGATTGCAAGGATATAGCAGAGGTGTTCCATGGCAGTCCACCAAAAAACCAAGTCGCTGTTCCTAAATTGAAGCGTCTTCATCTTCGTCGCCTTCTGAACTTGCGAAGCTTGTGCAACTACGAATCAAGTGAGCAGTTGCAATCCCTGGAGATCCTCGAAGTGTTTGAATGCCCTAATCTGAAGAAATTACCTGACATGACTTCTATAAAAGAGATAAGAGGAGATGAAGAATGGTGGAACAACTTGGAATGGGATAGCACAGAAACCAAGGCACGCTTCAATAAATTCTTCAAGCCATGGTCGTGGGAAGAAATCGTGGCACGCTTCAATAAATTCTACAAGCCATTGTTCCAGTGAGTGTGTGTGTAAGGGAGATTTGGTCTTTAATCATATCCTTTGTTTATATTTCCAGATTGTATCGGGTTTTTTCCCGTGTATGTGTACGTGTATGTAGCTTTTTATTTTTTCCCTTATTTTTTTTATTTTTTATGTTTGAGTGAGTCATCTGGCAATTGTTCTTTTCCCCATCTTTGTAATGGCCCGTTGGACTTAGCTATAATTGTGGGAATGAAGTGTGTTTGTTTAAGCAGAGGATGTAAGCTTTTGTTTTGTTGCCGCATGAATAAAAAAGCGTGGTAATTTTACAAATCCATGATTTATGGGTTTTTCTTACGAAGAGTTAAAAAGTATTATTTTTACTTAATGATATTATACTAATATATGTTAAAAGTAAAATGTATTGGTTAAAATGATAATTGTAATTAAAATTAATAATTAAACATATTTAAATAATATTAAAAATTATTTAAGAAATTGGAAAAAAAAAAGCACCCACACCACAATATCTCCATTTTCCACAACAATAAACCGTTTCCTTATTATTATTAGTTAATGATATTATAAACCACTAAATATTTTTTAGGTTAAACTACAAAAGTTGTATTGGCATTTTACGAATGCATGATTCAGGGTTTTTCTTACAAAGAGTTGACCAATATTTAATTAAAAATTATTATTATTATTATTATTATTATTATTATTATTATTATTAATGATATTATACCAATATATGTTAAGAGTAAAACGTAATGGTTAAAAAAATAATTGTAATTAAAATTAATTATTACACATATTTAAATAATATTCAAATAATTTAAGAAATTCAAAAAAAAAAAAAGACCCACACCATAATATCTCCATTTTCCACAACAATAAACCGTTCCTTGAGTACACTCCTCACAATACCATTTCCTCGGAGCTGGTTGTGCTTGTGGACCATTTCTTTTTTTCTTGGATTTTTTAAAATTATTTTGCATATTTTATTTATTCAAATATATTTAGTTTTTTTTAATTATATTAATTATTTTTAACCAATATGATTCTGACATGTGTTTGTGCAACATCATTAACTAGTATTAACACTTTTTAATTGAATACAAGTTACCTTTTTGTGAAAAAATAATGGACATCACCTTTAGTGAAATAGCAAAAACAAAGACAAGTAGGGATGCAAACAAGCTGAGCTAAGTCTTTTAAGACTCAGGCTAGACTTATTTAAAATTTATCAAGCTCGAATTTGAGTTGAGGTTTTTATCGAATATAAAATTTAAGCTTGAATTCAACTTGTTTAGTTAAATGAGTTTTTATTTTAGTTTGAGATTAGTTCACTTACTAATCAAACTCGACAGCCAAGCTTTTATCAAGTTAGAATTTAAACTTGAGCTCGACTTGATTAGATAGCCCGTTTTTCTTTTCTTTCAAACTTAAAAATGATATATAGGAGTTACTATAAATATATCTATATAAATATTAAATAGAAATTAGTAAACATTTATATGTTATATATCATAAATTACATATTTTATAATTGATAAACATAAAACTCACAAACATACTAATAAAACTACTCATGAGCTAGCTCGCAAGCCTAAATCAAATTTTGAGCTAGACTCATTCAAATAAATGAGTTTTATTTTAAGCTGAATTTATATTTATTTGCTAATCTAGCTCAAGCCAAGTCAAATCTAAAGCGAGTAGAGTTAGCTTGGGAGTAATTTGACTCATTATAGCCCTAAAGATAAGGTTTTTGTAATTTACCCTATCTTTTTATTTACCACAATAAAAATTCTACCAATGATATATCACAACAATTACATAACATAAAAAATACAAACATTAAATAAGCAACATTAAATTGCGATCATAACTTAACCTACTCCAACGAGTTCTCTATAACTCACCATCCTACAAATTTTTAAATATGTTTTATTGTAATTTTATTGACCTAAACTCTAATATTAGCTAAAGTTATTACACCTTGGACCAACGTACCATAGAGTTTCACTATGTGTGTGCGCGTGTGTCAAAGTACATGCATATAAGAGTACTAAAACTGACACTCATTAAATTGAAAGTATAGATCCAATTCATGAAAAAAAAAAAAAAGAAATTATGTTTGGCAATTTCATAATCTAGTTTTTCAATTTTTAATTGATCCTTGAAGAGAAATCATGACAATATATGTCCTTTCTTGAATCCTTCATTGAGAGGTAAGAGATTAAGACCTTTTAAGAAATAAGGCTTTTGCTTGGACAAATCAAACCGAGGATCCCCTAACTAGAAAGGGAAATCATTCTTTTGTAGATTATCTAGAATCACAAATAGAACTCCAAAATCTCTCAATCTGCAAAAACTATTATATAAATCTTCAAAAATAGAATTTTTAACAAAATTACACTATAATTATAATCTAAACATAAATTTATAAAGTTCCTCAAACATAAACTAGTCTAAAACAAATCTTTATCCTAAATAGTAAAAGTAATCATCTTTAGCCACACTATTTGTCACGGTCCTAGGCTTTTCGCTAGCACAATGGAACTGTGCGGCGCTTACTGTCCTACCTCAGTAGTAGTAAGCAAGCCTAACGCAGCAATATTCGGTTAACGATCAATTTAATATCTGTAAGCAACACACGAAGGCAACAGTAAATAACCAACAATAAGTAAAAAGGGACGTGGGCACGAATCAATCTAAAAATGTATCACACTTTATTAATATCTCATGTATAGGCAACAGTAAAGTGTGTGTGTGAGGGTTTGTGTAAACTGGGATATTATTGACTGTGGACAGTCAACCGGTGAGTAAGAGCTTCTATCCAAAAGAGTACTCACACTCCCACAAAGAGCTTTATTAGCTTTTGTGGTTCTGGCAGGAGGAGACATTAAAATTGGTGAGGAGGCAACACCAAAAATAAAATAAGTACATAAAATATTTACAATAATCCCCCCATATACTCCTAATATACAAGAGATTGTCACACCCTCCCTACTTAATCTATTGATGTCCTCGACAAGGTGTGCTGGAGCTTGATCCTAATGCTTGAATCTTCCTTGCTTGAATCTTCCTTGTTTTAACTGCTCTCCTCTCAGCTTGAGGCATAAGATCTTCTTTTATCTCCCAGCTGTTGTCTTCTTCTCCACGATCTTTCCACTTCACTAAGTATTCAGTATGTACTGCTCCAGTGGTTGGATCTTTGACACTTCGTTCAGCAAGGATGTCTTCGACGGCTTATCTAACGTTGAAGTTGAACTTGATATCCGGCCGCTTTGACTCATTATGCTTTGGGTCTTCCATGTCAGGGTAATATGGCTTCAAAACACTTACATGAAAGACAAGATGAAATTTCAACCCTTTAGATGGCTCCACTTTGTAGGCGGCTTTTCCAATATTGATAATGATGGGAACTGGACCAACATACTTCTGCATAAGTCTTTTGTCTTTATGCTTCAATGGTCTGATCTGGTCTGGAAAAAGCCTGATGAGGACTTGATCTCCAACATTGAATTCTCTGGGTCTTCGCTTCTCATCTGCCCATTTCTTCATGTGTCTGGAAGCTTTTTCAAGATAGGCCTTAGCAACTTCAGATTTCTGCTTCCAATCCATCCTTTGCATAATGTAAGCCTTTGGGCATTTCGTTGCCACTGTGTGGGGCAACAGTGGTTGCTGACCCATAACAATTTCCATAGGGCTCTTGTTAGAGGAAGAGTTCCGCTGGATGTTGAAACAGAACTGGCAATATCCAGCAAATCCACCCAATTCGTCTGGTTGGCACCAACAAAGTGCCGAAATACTCCTAGCATCCCATTAAACCGCTCTGTCTATCTTCACTCTAAGATGGTGGCTGAGGACATACTGAGTTTGGACCCTAAAATGCTGAACAATTCGATCCAAAATTTCCTTGTGAATCTGGCATCCCGACACTCACAATGTTTTGAGGCACACCCCAAAACTTCACAACATGCTTGAAGAAAAGCTGATAGTCTCTGTAGCATTCGAACTTTTCGTGGTTAGAATGAAGGTGGCATACTTTGAAAATCTGTCTATCACAACCAAGATGGATGAGAGTTCACCTACTTTAGGTAAGCAAGTGATGAAATCCATGGAGACACTCTCCCATGGAGGAAAGGCACCGAAGAGGTTCCAAACCACAGGTTTTTGCCCCTCGATCTTGTCCTGTTGACAAGTTAAGCACGTTCTGGTGTAGTTCATCACATCTTCTTATATTGGCCAGTAATAACCCTGCTTAACAAGCTCATCATCCTCTGCCTATCGGGATGACAGCCCAATGTATCATGGCACTCCCTCATGAGCGCCTTCCTCAAGTTCCCCACCTTGGGAACATACAGCGTCGACCTTTGGTGTAGATTAGATCATCTTCAACCAAAATCTGTGAGTCTTACGCCCAATCAACTGCTTCAAGTTCTTGGCTAACAGGTCTTGGCCTAAATGTTCTTTAATCTATTCTGGATAGTACCGGCAACTCGACTGGCAGACTGTTGGGCTATCTCGACCAAATAGGCCAAATCTGCTCTTCTACTCAAAGCATCCGCTACCTGATTTGTATGCCCACTGCGATACACAATCTCCATATCAAACTCTGCAAGGAATTCCTGCCATCTCGCCTTTTTGGCTGACAGTTTTGGTTGAGTAAGAATATGGCTAGTAGCAGAATTATCAGTTCTCACAAGGAACTTTGACCCTAGTAAGTAATGCTTCCACGTTCTGAGGCAGTGGACAATAGCTAACAGCTCCTTTTCCTATGCTGAGTATCTTCGCTCAATGGGGTTTAGCTTCTGACTCTCATACGCCACTGGATGGCCTTCCTGGATCAACACTCCACCTAAGGTGATGTCAAAGGCATCCGTGTGGACTTCAAAAGGTTTGGAGATGTCCGGTAGGGTAAGGATCGGCTCCTCTATCACAACTCGCTTCAACTCTTCGAAGGCAGCTTGACACTCCTCATTCCAAGACCATACTCGTCCTTCTTCAAAAGATTGTAAGGGAGCAACCCTCCTGGAATACCCTCTACAAACGCCAGTAATAATTGGCAAGTCTAAGCAAGCGTAGCTCGGTGTCACTTCTTGGAACAGGCCACTCTCGAATAACATCTACCTTGGCCCCATCCATCCTGATGTGCCCTTCTTCAATCACATGCCCAAGAAAGTTGATGCACTTCTGGGCAAAAGCACATTTTTCACGCTTCACGTACAAATGGTTTTCCTTCAACTTGTGAAATACCATCTGCAAGTGTTTCACATGGTCCTCCAACGTCCTGCTATACACAACAATGTCGTCTAGATAGACAACAACAAATTATCCAGATAGTCACGAAAAACATTATTCATTAAAGTACAAAAAGTTGCAGGAGCATTAGTGACACCAAATGGCATCACCAAGAATTCATAAGCCTCATAGCGGGTTACACAAGTAGTTTTGGGCTCATCTCCCTCAGCAATGCGGACTTGATGATAGCCTGAGTGAAGATCCAATTTGGTGAAGTATTTGGCACCACTCAGTTGATCAAACAAATCAGCAATAAGAGGAATAGATAATGATTTCTCACTGTAAGTTTGTTGAGAGCCGATAATCAATACACGATCTCAAACTCCCATCATGCTTCTGAAATAAGACAGGAGCCCCGTATGGTGCTTTCGATGGACAAATGAAACCCGCCTCTAACAACTCATCAAGCTGCTTTCTCAATTCTGCTAGTTCTGGAGGCGACATTCATATGAGCCTTGGCAGGTGGCTTGGCCCTGGGATAGCTAATTTCATGATCCACTGGCTTTCTTGGAGGTAACTCCTTCGGGAGCTTGTCAGGCATAATGGAAGCCATTCCTTCAGGACATTCTGAATTACCTCCGGAATCTCACTTTCCCTCCATCCTCCTTCTCAGTCAAGACGGCAAGGAATGTTGGCTCTTGGTGCTAGAGCCCTCGCTTCAATTGGAGCGCTAAAAGCATCATTGCCCCAATGTTCTTACCACTGCTACTCCCATTACCAGCTTTCCTCCTCTGAACGGGCACAAAACATGGCTTCTACCCATAAACTCTAGGCAATCAGCTGCTGGCAAGGAAGCAACTCGAGCACTTCTCAAAAATTCTATCCCCATGACTATTCCGAAGTCATCTAAAGGGATAACAGTGAAGTTGAGATTGAGATTCCCGCTCCAATC
Source organism: Combretum micranthum (assembly GCA_024138025.1). Lineage (NCBI taxonomy): Eukaryota > Viridiplantae > Streptophyta > Magnoliopsida > Myrtales > Combretaceae > Combretum > Combretum micranthum. The sequence goes on along the minus strand of JAMXBD010002459.1, from coordinate 11,713 downwards.
TCCATCCTTCACCTTCACACTCTTTGCAACTCCCCGAACCGGACAGGCTTTAGAGTTTACAGCTTTAATTTGGCTAGAATCATCAGACAACACTAGCCCCAATCTCTGTGGTTCTGGCACATCAATGAAATAGTGTGTGGCTTCCAAATCAAACATTGCATTGGCAATCTTGTCATTGATGTGCAACTAAACAAACATCAATTCATTGTCAATCTTGGCTTTGTTGGGCTCTGTGGAGGCCTTCCCAACAGCTGACAACATGTGTAAAGCTCCTATCCTGGGCTGCTCTTCACAATCTTCCTCAAAGTCCTCATTCGGACAAACACCCTCTACCTTCTTCGTTAGGGCATTGAGTGCAGCCTTAGTTGGACATTCTGCTACCCTGTGAGGTTCAAAACACAGGAAACAAGCAAGTGTTGGCTTCTTGCCACTGCTTGATGCACCATTTTTCCCCGTCTGTCGAGAACCATAAAATGTCTTCTGGCCCCTTCCATTACCGTAGTTGTTAGACCTTGAGGCTCCCCCACTTTTGGGTTTGCCCGACTTGCTAGACTTTCCACCATCGTGTCCGATATCACACCCTTCCCTTTAGAATCATTGGTGTAGTCTATCAAGTACTCAGCGGCTGTTTGCGCCTAAGTCAAATTCTCTACTCATTGTCTCTACAACTCATTCCTAGCAAATGGCTTCAATCCCTCCAGAAAATAGAACGGCTTATCATCTTCACTCATACTCTTGATATCAAGCATAAGTGCCAAAAAATCTCTGACATACTGCCGGATGTCATCGCCATGGTGAAGAATTAAGTTTGCAACTCAGTCCTCAACTGTGCCCATGTATCTACATGTGCTATACCATTCTGTATCTGCTCATATTTGGTGCACCACCACACCTTGGCATCACCTATTAGGAACATAGTGGCTATGGAGACCTTTGTGCCCTCATCAGTATGTCCCATAGCTATAAAATACCGTTCTATGTCGAAGATGAAGTTCTCCAACATTTTGGTATCCCTCACGTCAGTGAATGGTTTTGGCTCAGGCACTTTAGGTTGAGTAATAGGAGCTTGAACATGGGTTTGGGCGGGAGCATTTGCAACAGCTCGCATCAATAACGCGATTTGCTACCTCAACTCCTCCACTGTCTCTACAATAGCATATCTCACCAACCCGTTTCTTAGCCCTTCAACAACTACCTGAGATTCCTCCTGATGAGTGGCAATAGCAACCCTGAATTCTTCAGCCATCTCACTAACCCTCGTGGTGATTTCTTGACTTGATGTCTCTACATCAGTCATCTTTTTTTAGCGGCAGTGAGGCGTCAAGACGCTGAGAAACATCCACTACCTGCACATCCAAAATATTTAGTCTTCGAGCAAACTCTTCTTGTCGTGTCATGGTTGTTCCTACTAAGCTCTGATACCAACTGTCACGGTCCTAGGCTTTTCGCTAGCACAATGGAACTATGCGGCACTTACTATCCTACCTCAGTAGTAGTAAGCAAGCCTAACGCAGCAATATTCGGTTAACGATCAACTTTAATATCTGTAAGCAACACACGAAGGCAACAGTAAATAACCAACAATAAGCAAAAAGGGACGTGGGCATGAATCAATCTAAAATTGTATCACACTTTATTAATATCTCATGTACAGGCAACAGTAAAGTGTGTGGGGGGTTTGTGTAAACGGGATATCATTGACTGGGCAGTCAACCGTGAGTAAGAGTTTCTATCCAGAAGAGTACTCACACCCCCACAAAGAGCTTTATTAGCTTTTGTGGTTCTGGCAGGAGAAGACATTAAAATTGGTTAGGAGGCAACACCAAAAATAAAATAAGTAAATAAAATATTTACAATAATCCCCCTATATACTCCTAATATATAAGAGGTTGTCACACTATTGCTACTATAATCTCCACCAACATATAAATCTTGCTCTATGTAATATGTAATTATATCGAATCTCTTGCATGTTAATAGCACTTTTAAAAATAGTAAGTGAGCAAAAAATACTTACTGCATGCAATCACATATGATGTAACACCACACTCAATTTAATAAATTTAATGTAATATACAATCAACCATCATAACCCAAATTAATTAATTGTTTTCATTTAATTAATAGAAAAATAAAAATCAATTATTAGAACTGGCCTCCATACCTATTTAAGGAAAATTTAAGGACTTATAGGCACATTATCAAAACAAAACTTTTACAAAACAGGAACACTTGCTTAAACTTAGAAAACAGAAAAGATCCACTTAATGAATCAGAAAACTAGAGACATTTGCTTATTGAATAAGAAATAGGAATTTGGTACTAGCACCAAAGGTATAGGTTCCAAGAACAATTTTTACTAAAACCATACAAGGAATTTGAAATTACCAAATATTTTCATAAAAGCAAACTAGCCTTTATGTTCCAATATTTTTGCAAAATAATTTTCCCCAACATCACTATCAATAAAATAAATTATTTAATCACCGAATATATATTAGTTAATTTAATTCACTAATCCTACATGCAAAACCATCAAATAAAGCAAGCATATCTTAGCTAAATTATAATTCCTATGATAAAATTAAAATAAACCTGTATCTAAAACTTAATCTCAAAAGATTACATTACCTAGTATCCAACTTATATCCAATTTTATGAAAAATTCAATTTTTACCCAAATAATATATATATATTATATATATACACACTTAGGTTTAGGGATAAGGATTGAATTTTTGTCCACTGGGGGTCCAGGAAAGACAAACTAAAGTAAGACCGACATAGACAAGTTGACTAAGGGCAGTAAACATGACCAGTTGATCGATCGGTTAATTGGCTTGACTCGACCATCTTCTCCATTGCCTCCTTCACATGCGGAGCATCTTGAAACCCATCCTGGTGATAAGCCAACCAAGTTTTAGAGGTTTTTCTTTTTGATTTTCACCTGAAATCCAATCTCAAGTCGCTCTCATCATTTATTTCAACCTCCGATGTGTATTTATCCAATATTATACACAATCATAAATCAATCACCATTTGATATTGATATATAGTTTTTAGATATGATCTTATAAACATCTCCTCAGCTCGGTTTTGAACCGAAACCTAACCCAGCCACGTTGGTCCCCTTCAAGACCTGCCCCCACGAGGAGGGTCCAACTGACTCAAGGGTTCGCTGTGGTTCACTGATCTTGGTTGGGTCTACCAACTAGACCCATGGACCCAGTGGGTCTAATCGGGCCAATTTAAAAAAAATTAATAAATAAATATTTTTTATTAAAAATAAGAAAAAAAATTATTTATTATTAAAATAAGAAATATAAATAAAACTAGAATATAAAATAGTAGGAAAGTTAAAAAAAAGAAGAAATAATATTAAATGTTGAAACTATTTTCTTTGTGAATAGAAATTATTCATTATTTATTCATATTTAATCCAGCAACACATGTAAGGAATGCAATTTAAAGTCATATCTCATATTTTATATAGAGTTCTATTCTACTAAGAGAAATATCTTATATCTAAATAATATGGGACTTTTTTTCTTTTGTAAACTCTATTTTTTGAAAGTGTTACTCTTATACCACATTGTCAATATTTCACTTTAATGGAGAAGTGCTTGTGTATAAATAACTACCATCCTTGAGAGTCTTAAATAAATAAGGGCTAAATAATAGTATACTCTTGGATGGTAAGAGCTAAAGTGTAGTATACCCTTAGATGCAATTTAAAGTTTAAAATTTTTTATTCTTAAATCGAAAATAGATACATAAAAATAAAAGGAACAAAAAGAAAAAAAAAACTAAAATCACATTAATTCCAATATATTCTATTTAACTTCAGTAGAATATTCAAGATTAAAATTTTAGAGTTAAGTTTAAACTTTTTGGAGTCATAGGTTGTGTGTGAGAGAGAAATTTGGCAGTCTTTTCTTTTTTGGTGAGTCATCTTTTTTAAAGTAGGTGCAATTGTTTTCTTCCCTTGTAATGCCTCGTTGGATTTAATTATAGTTATCTTAAGGAAGCGTGTTTGTTTATTTACAATGATAGCGTGTCTTTCTGGTTCTTCTAAATGTTTTTTAAGGCTAAATTACAAAAACTAGGAAAAGGTAATTCATATTTTTATTTTTAAAAAATTATAAAAATATTATTGGAATGAAAATAATCTCACATTTAAGCAAGTTGAACTAGTCTTTTGAACAGACGAGGTTATAAGTGATTGACAAGCTAGCCAAAAAAAAAAATAAAAACAACGATGACACTCAGTAGGTGGAAGATTCGCTAGTGGATGAAGGAGGGAACTTTCCATCCTATAAAATATAGTATTAGCTCAACATTGCAGTCCCATCAAGCCTCTTAAATGCTATCTATGTATTTCTAATGTGTTTGTTCTTATTGTTGATTGGGTTCGTATGGGTTAAGATCAAGAGGAGAAGCAACCACTAGAGAGTGAAGAATGTTCATAGGGGGATAATTAGGTCACAAATTGGATTGTAACAATATCTACTTGAATCTCTATGAATGCATTTTAGTAAGAAGCATAACCATTGGACAATTTAACATTATGCAATTTTGGTGAATGAAAATAATAGGTAAGGCTAAGAGGAAGTCTATGAAAACCCAAAGCATAGATGGAGATGATTTGATGAAAATGGCATTAAGTGAAGATTTTGGATGAAAATGGCATCAAGTGAATAGGGTTAGTAATCTTTACATGTGAGTAATGGCAATAGATTAACATAATATCAATGATATCCTAAGCTTATGTAAGAGAGAATGTAAAACTCCAAGTATCCATAGTTAAGAGGAAAAAAAATTCAAATTAAATACATAGTGAATGGCATCAAGTATAGTTACTTATCTAGGCATGGGGTGTACTCTAAAGCCACCTATGTTCCCTCATGAGCATATAGGTTAAGAGCTAGTGCTACTTACTAATGGGGCTAAAGCCAATGTACTCTAAAGGCATCTGTATTCCCTCATAAGCATATAGGTTGAGAGCTAATGCTATTTACTGATGAGGCTAAAGTAGGCTAAAAGTGGTGAGATAAGTTGGACCTCTTAATAATACATTGAACTATGAAAAAACCAAGATTGCTTTCGTAATGGGAAGAACGATCTAAGAACATACTTAAGAGAAACCAGATAGAAGCTTGGTTTGCTATTCATATATGAGTTAATAATAGGAATTCAAGGGATAGTCAAGTAGACCTATTTTTCATTTATTATGGCTTGATATTAGGAATGGAATATATATATTATATATATGATTTGACATGAGGATTTAACTTTTTTTTGTTATGCATTAGCCCTGTAAAATAGTAACCCAATGAATAAAATGATAAACCTTATAAAATCAAAACTATTTTGTTTCTCTTATTTATTAGTACTCCATAAAACCAACAAGTAAGAACATTCAGAATAAAGGTCACAAATAGTTGCAATTGTGGTATGGTAAACAACTGTAAATGGAGGCAATAAATTAAACTACCAATTGCTAATAGACAATAAACCTAGTATATAGTTCTTTGAATATAGGTTTATTTAAGCCTCCATCTCGAGAGGAACCATCCCAGACCCATCAGGTCACTGATCCGGTAAGGCCTGGCCTAAAACTAGATTAGTCTAGGGCAAGACTAGCTAGTTCTGGGCCTACCGCTAGTTCATGAGTCGATTCATAGCCTATTGAATTAGCCAAATTCTTTTATTTATTTATTTATTTAACCATAGCTAAGGAAAAATTGTGGAAAAAAAAACACAAATAAAAAATACAATTAAAATTATACAAAATAACTTTCAACTTAATATACAGTTGGGTCTAAGAAAAATATTTAAGTAAATTATACAGTAATGTATTAATGTTTAAAAGTAAGTTCATTTAAGGTATCAACATTTTCAAGTGGTTAAAAAAAGGAATCAATGTTTTTCAAAGTGAATCAAATAAAGTATCAACATTTCAATTAGTTTCAATTAAGTTTCCTTACTTTTCACTAGTGGTCAACTTATTTTATAAAACGTTGATACCTCTTTTTAATCACTTGAAATGTTGATAATGAATTTATCCCTAAACATTAATTTCTCTTTTTAATCTCTCAAAACGAATAATAAGATCTTGCTTTATCCATTAATTAATTTGTTGTTTTCAAGATTAGGAATGTAAATGAGTCAAGTCGAGATAATACAATATTAAGCTTGAGCTTAACTAAGCTTAAAGTTTTAAGCTCGAGTTCAGTTTGATGTAATACCATATAAATTCAAGCTCGACTTCGTTAAACTCTTTTAGGTTCGATTTTTTTAAAAAATAATTTTTATTTTAATTAAAATGATATTAAACTCAAACTCAATCCAAATTCAATTAACATTCATATTCGATCGAGCTCAATTAGGCTTGTAAGCTAATTAATCAAATTAAAAATATGAAGCTCGAATTTAACTTAATCAATTATTTGAATAACCTTAACTCAAATCAAACTTAAGCTCGACTCATCTATTTTCAAATCGAAATTAAATAAAAATTATCAGAAACTCAAGTCATTTGCATTTCTACCTACCAAGGGCAAGTGTAATCATTATAAGGGAGCGCTTAATTTCCAAACCTTGACTCTTAACCCAAGGACAAGGACATGCGCGAGGCCGATGCGTCTTCTAGTTACACGGCGTGCGAATCAATACATGTGTTCAAAACGAGACGGGCCTGACATTTTATAAAATTTTATCATTTGTTGTCATGATTGATTAGATAAATCTATCTTTGCTTCATGATTGATTAGAAATCTTCACCACAGCCCATACCTTTTACATTGGAACAAGAGAAATAATGCTGGCAGAAGATATGTACTTTTCAAATCCTTAATATATACCTGGGAGAAATTCCTCGTTATTCTAGATAATGTTTGGGAATCTATTAATTTAGCAAATATAGGCATTCCTGAGAATCAGAAAGGTTAAAAGGTAGTGCTCACCACACGACTTGAGAATGTGTGCAAGAGGATGAAAGCAAAAGTAATTAAAGTTGATTACCTAACAACCGCAGAAGCTTGGGAATTATTTGCTGAAAAGGCTGGAGAGGTTGTAAATAATCCAAGAATCCTACCGCTAGCAAAAGTTGTTTGCGAAGAATGTGGAGATCTGCCTCTTGCAATCGTTGCTGTGGGATCAGCCATGTGGGGAAAGACTAAGATTCATGCCTGGGAGAGTGCTATCAAAGAGCTTCAACGTTCCATCCCCATCGAGTACATCGAGTCCAAAGTTTACAATTCTTTGAAGCTGAGCTATGACTCACTAGCAGATGATGCTCTCAAGTCCTGTTTTCTATACTGTTCTTTATTTCCTGAGGGCTATAACATCAATATAAGTGAGCTTGTACAGTGTTGGGTAGCTGAGAATATAATTGATGAGCAACTAAACTACGAAAGTGCATATAGTAAGGGTTTTGATTTGATTGAAAATTTGAAGAACTCTTGTTTGATGGAAGAAAGTAGGATGGAGAACCAAATAAAGATGCATGATGTGGTTCGTGATGTTGCAATATGGATTGGGAAGTTGAATGGAACATCCATTGTTTTCTTTGGATATGGGATTTCCAAGAGTTCAACAACTGCATTGCCGGGGAAAGTTGAAGATATAAAGTGGGTCTCTTTCGTAGACAATAAGAAAATAGAGCTTCCTGAATATAAGAAAGATTTCCCTAAAGCCACTACCCTTCTAATTCATACAGAACGGCGAGTACATGTACATGTTTCCGAAGAGTTTCTAAAAGGATTCCAAGCACTCAAAGTCATGCATTTACAGGGTGTCTAACTCAACTACGTGCGCTTTTTTTAAGGTATTGTCATTCTAATTTGGAGGAATTGCAATGTGGAGCAAAACTCATGGTACTTGACCTTAATTTTAGTTCCATTTATAAATTGCCAAGAAGGGTAGAGCAACTGACCAAATTAAAGGTGTTGGTTTTGCAAAACACTGAGAATTTAGAGACTATTGAGGTTGATGTTATACTAAATTTAAGTGTGTTGGAGATTTTGGACACAAGAGGGAGTGGCTATAAATGGCCTACCATGAGAAGATCAGAGTTGAAAGAGATAGTCTTGCAAGACCTATCGCGACTCATGTCATTGAAGGAGGTCTATCTAAGATTAGATGATGTGGAAGCCACTTATGAAGAGTGTAGCCGGATGGAAAGACTGAAAGGTTTTCAATTTAATCATGGTAATGATTTCATAATTTATTCCACAAACCATATAAAGATCTTTAACATCAGAGATTTTAGAGGAAATAAGATCGAGCCTTTCATTTTACATGCTGAAGTACTTATATTGGCTGATATATTGGGAAATATAGATGAGATATTTCCTAAATTTAACCCAGATAATCAATCCATCACTAACTAATGTTTTTGTCTATCACAAGTTGTTCCTTTTCCAAAGAATTAACAAGACATGCTCCAAATCTAGTGCCTTTCCGAATTTGGAGGTTCTTTCTCTTCAAGGGATTAAACATCTTAGGAGTTTATATCAAGTAGCGAATGCTCTTGAGACAACATTTCCTAAATTGGGACACTTGGCTATTGTCAGGTGTTCAGAATTAGAAAATGTATTTTCTTCTGAGTATCCCCATAATACTACCTGAACCAAAAGAGATAAATATGCATAATTGTGAGAATATAACAGAGGTGTTCCATGACAGTCCAGCAAAAAACCAAGTCATCGTTCCTAAATTGAACCGTCTTACTCTTGATGACCTCAAGAGCTTGCGAAGCTTGTGCAACTACAAATCAAGTGAGCAATGGCAATCTCTAGAGATCCTCAAAGTGAAAAGGTGCCGTAACCTGAAGAAGTTGCTTCACATGAGTTCTATAAAAGAGATAAGAGGAGATGAAGATTGGTGGAACAACTTGGAATGGGATAGCATAGAAACCAAGGCACATTTTAATCCATTCTTCAAGCCATGGAAAATATGAGGTCTCTATATATGCAATTTTCTCAAAGTCATTTTGTATTTGATGATTCAAAGTAATTCTGGGTTGCACGCGTGTGTGTGAGGTATTTGGTCTTTGATTATATTTTTTTTTTATTATTTTTTTAATGAGTTACTTAAAAGAATTCTTCCCTTGTAATTTCCTGTTAAATTTGGCTACAGTTATCACGATGAATTGTGTTTGTTTATTCATAAGATATGAGCTTTCCTTTGTTACTGCATGAATGATAATGTGTGTATGCGTGTGTGTGCTCGAGGAAATGGTTTGCATTGGTGAAAAATGGAGATACCTGAGGATTGCTCTAATAGGTTTTAGAGCAACTTTAATAGTGGTTCCTTATAGAGTTGCTTAAAATGCAACATCAACATCTTAAACAACTCTCATTGTTAAGTAAATCTACATTTTATCCCCGAATTACTTCAAAAGAGTTACGTACCATTTTTTAAATAATTTTTTAACAATTTTTTACTTTAAGTAAGTTAATGAACTCGCTTTTTGAGTTGCTTAATTAAGCAAATTTAACATTGGTTCTTGTGTCAAAAAACCTTACTATATTGGTTAAATAGAGTTGCTTGGCTTAGGTCCTTGTACCAAGCAACTCCAATAAAGATAGTCTTATACATCACGTGTAATATACACATGATGACTATTAATGGTATTTTAACACGCTGTCATATGGCGAAAGATACTTTGAAAATTATATGCACATTATTCATGTATTAAAGCATAATTGGTAGTTGCATACCATGTGTATAATTGAATATTTTTCCATGCTTTTGGACTTCTTGATTTTTTTTCCTTTAACATTTTAAATTATTTCGAATATTTCATTTATTTAAATTTATTCAGTAATTTTTTAATTAAATTAATTATTAGCTAGTATTAACACTTTTTAATTAAATACAAGTTACCTTTTGTTAAAAAAAAAAAAAGAACAATATGTTAAATGGTAAAAACATATACAATATTTTGTAATTTATCATATTTTCTATTTACCACAAATTCTAGGACAAGTTACAAACTGCAAAGGCAATGACATATCACAACAATTACACAAGGTAAATAATACCAACATTAAAGCAACAACAAATTATTATAATAACTTAATCTACCCTTGCCCAATCTATGTAGTTCACCATCCATAAATCATGAACATATGTTTTATTGTAATTCCAACAACTTAAATCCTAATACTACTAAAGTTGTTAGACCATGGATAAGGGTACACGAGTTTCACCATATGTATATCAAGCAGTAAAGGTATCCTAAACGTAGCAGTGTTACACTCAATATTAAAGCTTAAGAATACTATCTTAGTCACGCAAAAGCTTTGATATTAGATGCAAGGCATACTTACATGACAATAAGAGACTTATCATTGGGATTGAGTAGTTTAAAGGTGATAACAATAAATAGCATTCAAGAATAATAAAACATAACTTTATAACTTAAAGATCAAAACTTACATCTTATGGGGGTATGCCCCGTCAAATTATAAGTTTATACAACCCAAAGATTCTTTCATAAACAAAGACCAAAACTAAATCTATATAAGAAGATTTTTATGGAAGTCTATGCTAAAACTATCTCGTAGACTTCTTTCAAAAGCTCATTAATCTCCTTGGTCATTATTTGGTAAAGATCCCTCTTAGATAAAGCCATAGGTACTCATGCTGCAATAAAAATCTATAAAGGTATAAGCACAACTAGATTGGTGAGATAAATTCACGCAAAACATATTCATAAAATAAGCAAGTTTTTTATACAAACATGTGAAATGCATCATTCATATGAACAAATAAATACAGTAAAAATCATGTGTAAAATGGATTTACGCCCTCCATATTAAGGGTTGGAGTTGTTGCAGGCTCATACGACCATCATATTTTTATAGATTTTCAGGCTCTTATTTGCCACCACTACTAGTCTTTATTCCCATACGAAAGACTAGTAGTGAAAATGATGCGACTCGCTTCGTCTTATGCATGATCAAATTTATTAATCAACTTTCGATAAAGTTTTGCCAATTTAAAGGGTGACCATCCAAATTCATATCAATATATCAATCATAATATCAAAACAAGATATCAATCAACAATTTGAGTTTCGATATGCTTACTTTCCATTTATCAAGCACCACAAGAAATCATGCATAATCCACATGCAATCTCCATATTGTCCTTTCCTACTTTCTAGTGCTTCTACATTACAAGAATGTGCAAGAATACGAAAAACAAAGAATTAACTCACTTAGCCATTTGTCGAAACTCCTAGTCAAAGTAATCCTTAGGGAAAGGATTGCCGATGTCCTCATCACTTGGGCAAAAGAAATACACAAAATGAGTATTTCATACTAGTTCTACTAAATTTTCTAATTCTATTTGCGGTAATTTCCTAGTTACTCAAATTAAAACTTAAAATGACCATAACTTTCTCATTTTAACTCTAATTTTTGCTTATGAGTAGTCGATTTCTACCTGCTTTAGATGTTCTATCCATTTCTAAGGTTATTTCAAGCATTTAATACCATTTTGATTCCAGAATCATGCGGTACAGAATACGCCAGCATGTTTCAGATTTGGTTACAAGTTTATTTTCGACACTTTTTGCAATTTTTATCTCATGTAGACCTTCTAGGACAAGTTTATAATTTATTCCTAGACTTAAAACACATTAGAGATTTAAAGATGGCTCATAATACATGTATGATCCTAGTGATATTGCTTGAGGAAA
>JAMXBD010002458.1:0-194242 GCA_024138025.1 Combretum micranthum | reverse complement strand
AACGGAAGATGAAAGAATGCCGAATTGGGGAAATTGTATTTTGATGGAGCAGCTAATGTGTTATGGATGTGGAATAGGGGCATCCTAATTTCACCCTGAAGGAATCAATACCCAACAGCGGCTAATTAATGTTCCCTTATACGAATAATATAGCAGAATATGAAGCATGCATTTGGTTTAGAGATGGCAATCCAAATGGAAATTCAAGAGCTCGAAGTTTTTGGAGATTCGTCCACTTATTATTTTTCAAACTCGAGGAGATTTAAAACAAAGGATCCAAGTTGATTCCTTATCATAATCACTTGGCAGAATTGATAGAAAGATTCAGGGAAATCTCCTTTGTATATGTGCCAAGAACTCAAAATCAGTTTGCTGATGCTCTGGCTACTTTGGCCTCATTGATTCAGTTTACTGAAGGAGCAAGAATCCAACCTTTGCAAGTCCGGGTGAGAAGTGAACCCGCATTCTGCACCATGATTGAATCAGATGAACCCTGGTTCCAAGATATTAAAGTTCTTTTGCAAACGGGTAATTATCCTGAAGGTGCTACCCAAGAAAGATCAGAAGTCACTAAGGCGTTTGGCCAGTCATTTTTTACTAAGTGGAAATACGTTATACAGAAGATCATTCGACACACTTTGTTGAGATGTGTAGATGAAAAAGGCCCAGAAGCTCATGGAAGAAGTTCACGAGGGATTTGTGGTCCTCATATGAGTGGCTACATGTTAGCCAAAAAGATTATGAGATTAGGATACTTTTGTTAACCATGGAATCAGACTGTATCAAACATGTGAGATCTTGTCATTTATGCCAGTATCTATGCAAACAAGATAAGTGCCCCTCCAAAGAATTAACAGTTAATGTCAACCATGGCCGTTTTCAAATGGGGGATAGATGTTATTGGGCCAATTTCACTAACAGCTTCAAACGGTCATCGGTTCATATTGGTTGCAATTGATTACTTCACTAAATGGGTAGAAAGCCACTTCCTATGCAAGTGTAACGAAGTCCGTGGTTGTGCGGTTTATCAAAAGAGACATCATTACTAGATATGGAACTCCGGAAAGTATCATCACTGATAATGGTACGAATTTGAACAACAAAGAAGTAACAAATTTATGTCAGCAGTTCAAGATCAGCATCGGAATTCACTCCGTATCGGCCACAGATGAATGGGGCAGTTGAAGCTGCCAATAAGAACATCAAGAGAATTATTGAGAAGATGACCATTGTCTATAAAGATTGGCATGAAATGTTACCGCTCGCATTAATGGCGTATCGACATCTGTAAGAACATCAACGGGGCAACACCATATTCCTTGGTATAAGGAATGAAGCTGTTTTACCTGTAGAAGTTGAAATTCCATCACTTCGTATATTAGTAGAAACCAAACTAGATGAAGCTGAGTGGATAAAACAAAGATTTGAACAGTTGAATCTGTTAGATGAAAAGAGGCTGACTGCAATGTGTCACGGCCAGTTATATCAGCAAAGAATGGCTAAAGCATTCAACAAGAAGGTCAAGCCAAGAAGTCCAAGAAGGTGATTTGGTTTTGAGAAAGATGTGCCAAATGTACAAGATTCCAGGAAAGTTCACACAAACTATGAAGGACCGTATGTGTGTTAGAAAAGTATTGTCGGGAGGAGCATTGATTCTTTCCCAAATGGATGGACCTGATTTAAAGGATCCTGTAAACTCAGATGCTGTAAAGATGTATTATGAATGATCAATAAAAATTTGTCATTTTCTGTGTTCAGATTGATTCATTTTTAGTTTTTACAAGCAATGTTGATATTCCAAAAACTTTGAACTGAAGTCAAATCTCAACCCGTTAATTAAATCATTCACCAAATAACAAAAAATTCTCAAAACAGACCAAATCTCAACCCGTTAATTAAATCATTCAAACAAATTTCCAAAAATTCTCAAATCAGACCAAATCTCATCCCATTCATCACCAAATAACCATAAATTCTCAAACCAGATCAAATCTCAACCTATCACTTAAACAAATTCCCAAACCCAAATTAAAACTGTTGGAAAGTAATTTGAGCATCTCATTTGGCCCTAAAATGCATATATGTAATTTTATCTGGTAATTATTTGCACAAGGTAACTAGTTTTTAAACACGGTTATGTGAACAACGGAAAAAACACTAAACACATTAACCGACGAAAGACCAAGATTCTTCAAATGGATCAAGAAGTTTAAATTCTCCCGAGTGGATCAAGATGAATAAGTTTTCTCAAGTGAATCAAAAAAGATCAAGTTTCCTCAAAAGAATCAAAAAGATCAAGTTTCCTCAAATGGATCAGCAAATTAAGTTTCCAAGAAAATCAAGATTCTCCCAAATGAATCAAAAAGATAAATTTTCCTAAAGTGGATCAAGAAGTTTAAATTCTCCCGAGTGGATCAAGATGAATTAAGTTTCCTCAAGTGGATCAAAAGGATCAAATTTTCTCAAGTGAATCAAAAGATCAAGTTTCCTCAAAAGAATCAAAAAGATCAAGTTTCCTCAAGAAGATCAGAAAGTTAAGTTTCCAAGAAAATCAAAAGTCCCCAAGTGGATCAGAAGATCAAGTATCCTAGAAGATCAAGTTTCCCGGAAGATCAAGAACTCCCAAATGGATCAAGAAACCAATCTTTAAGGTTTCAAAAATCCCCAGTAAACCAAAGCCCATAGGTCCGGCAAATGACCAAACCAAAGCCCATAGGTCGGCAAATGACCAAACCAAAGCCCATAGGTCCGGCAAATGACCAAACCAAAGCCCATAGGTCCGACAGATGACCTAGCATTTTCTAAATCTAGACCCGACAGACGGTCTATCAGTTTTTTAGTCTAGGCCCGACAGATGGCCTATCATTTTCCAAATCTAGGCCCGACAGATGGCCTATCATTTTCCAAATCTAGGCCCGACAGATGGCCTATCATTTTCCAAGTCTAGGCCCGACAGATGGCCTATCATTTTCTAAATCTAGACCCGACAGACGGCCTATCATTTTTATCTAGCCCGACAGATGGCCTATCATTTTCTAGTCTAGGCCCGACAGATGGCCTATCATTTTTCCAAAGCCTAGGCCCGACAGTTGACCTAGCAAATCTTAATGTCTAAACTCGACAGATAGTTTAGCACAAGATAAAAATCTCTTTGTTTGACAGGAGAAATTAAGCAAAAATTGGCTATCCTTTTGTCTTTGTGGCAAAAGTTTTGTTCAAACTTTACCACAAAGAGGGGCAGCTGTAGACACCCAATTTTTGCCCAATTAAAAATTAGGCTTAAGTTTAGAATAAATTAATGTCATGATTGAGTTCATTAAAAATATAAATATAATAATAAAAATAATAAACAATAGTATAATAAAAAAGAGAAAATAGAAAAAATAAAAATATAGAGGAATAAAATATGTATAATAAAATAATTAAATGAATAATAGTAATATAAATAAAATATATGTAAGAAAAATTAAAATAAATAATTATTTAAGCTTAATATAATATATATTTTATTAGTCTTAAGTATTAGTGGGTTAGCTATATGACCAAGGCACAGGCCAACGGCCTAACGGATCAGACCATGGACACAAAGCAAGGGGACCCAAGTTCGAATCTAGCCTAAGGCAGATTTTGCCTCTTTTTTGTTCATTTTTTTTCCCAAAAGACACATCGGTTCATCCACTTTGAGACCTCATTTGAGCAACGAATCTTTGTGTTTTTTCGAAATTGATTGTACAGACACGAACTAGGCATGGGATACATCACATCACAATTCGTGCATTATTTCATTCCAAAAGACACATTAATTAAGGCATGAAAATTGGGAAAAAATTCGAATGGACATGATTTTTCAAATCTTAAAATTGGCCGAATTGTGTTCTTTAATCAAATTAAACACACTTAATCGAAGAGTTGTGATGTATAAACATAAGATTCGTGATCAATTTGAACCAACAATCACGAATCGAGTCCCAATTTTGAATCGTTTTTATTTGAAAAAATATAACGATTCGTGATTGTAAAATTGAACAAGTACGAAGCTTCGAAATGACAAATTGTTTCGAAATCTATAAATAGGATCACCCCACAAGCAGAAAGCACAATTCAATTTCACAAAACACACTACACGATCGAGATCTGAAAATAGAGAGAAAAGTGTTCGAATTGCAAAATTTGCAAATTCGAAGTGATTGAGAGGATTTCGATCCAATTAAAGAGTGTTAGGATCATCTAGGAAGTGTTCTTGATTGATTATAGTGTTTAGATTGCTCGAATTTGCATTTGGAAGTTCTGCAAATTTTGATTTTTTTAAACCCTCGCCGCCGAGCACCACCACACGAACCGCCACTTCTGGTGGTTCTGGGAGTGAACCACCACCCAGCCGCTGCAGCACCCAATCCACGTCGGGCCGACAAAGTTGGAGGCTTCGAAAACCACCAGGAACGGCCGAGGAACGCTCGAAAACCACCGTGATCGTCTTCTTCACCCGACGGGCACCGAAATCCGACCCGAAATCCGAATCCAACCCGGTCGGTCGTCGGTCAACGGTGATCGGTCAACGGTCAACGGTCGTCGGTCAAAAGTCAGCAGATCCTGTGGTCCAGATTTGATCAGAAGATCCTGTGGTCCAGATTTGATCAGAGGATCCTACGGTTCAGATTTGATCAGAGGATCAGACGGTCCAGATTCGATCAAAGCAATCAACGCTCCAGATCGAAAGTCATCAGATCCTGCGGTCCAGATTCAGTCTACAGATCAGACGCTCCAGATCTGATCCGAGAAGATCCAACGGTCCAGGTTAGTCTTATTATTAAATTATTTATTATATATATTTAATTTCGGAAAATAGGAAAAAAAAAAAAATTAATAAAAATTCGTAAAAAATCCAGAAAAATTCAGAAAAATCCAGAAAAATTAGAATAATTATTTTTAATATAAATTTACATGTTTTTTGATTTTTTGATATTTTTGAATATGTATTTGCATATAGATTGATCTTTAAATATATATTTGATGCATGAGATGTTTTGTTTTTGTATTTTAATTTTGTTATGATATATTTTGAATATGTTCTGAACATATGTGATGATTATTGAATTTTGAAAAAAATTAATAGATTTTTTAAACCAAAATTGTTGTTGAATAATAAAGATAAAAATTGTTTTTTTTTAAATCATGATATTAATTAAGTTTTTATCAAAATTATCTTTATAAATTTGCTATAAAGATAATACTCAAAGTTTTCAAAATTGATTTTCATGTAGCATTAAATTAGCCATGAATTATCATAAAGTTTTTTTTTAAAAAAATGATTTTTGGACTTAGAAAATATATTTTTTATGAAATAAAATTCAATTGATTAGATCATAGGATCATCAAAATTGGTTTTCATAAAAATTCAAAATTTAATAAACTTAAAGTGAGAATATTTTAAAAATATAAAATTGATCAACAAACTAAGTTCTTTATAAAAGAACTACGTTTTGTCTGATCTCGATTAGCGAGTACGTAGGCACCTACGGGGCGACAATAAAATTAGAAAAAATATATTTTGTTTTGATAGTTTGAAATAATCATTTTGTACATATTATAAGTTTTTTTTTAAAAGGAAAAATACAAATGTTTGTTGATATTTAAATCCTAAGAAAAAATACATAAAAATAAAAATGCATGATTAAACTTGTAGATATTTGTTTTATAAATGTTTTGTTTGAATTTTTTAGTATAGAAAAGGATAAATTCTAAATTTTAAATTTAAAGTGGTAACCGCTTAGGTTTTAATAGGTTAGCCCCCGAACTCAGATATCTGGTATTTTTAAAAATTTGATTTTTAAATCAAACTTTTCGCAGACTAGTGGCTAAGTTAGGATTAACCGACCCATTAATCCTGGCTTTCATTTTTTCCCGATTTATATCGGGTGGCGACTCAAAATATTTTCAAAATTAAATTTCTTTTAACCCCTAGTCGAGGATTCATGTTAAATGGGTTAGGGTTTAATATGAATCGGGTTAGGAGAAATGAACCGGATGATTTTCAAAATCCAGGCTCGACCTTGCAATTTATCCACTTTCAAGTTGTTTTAAGACTAGTCTTTTTAGTCTTAGACTTGTCCTCATTAAGTCAAAACAATTTTCTTTTTCTTTTGAGACTAGTCTATTCTTAGTCCGGAAGCCTTGAAAAAGTTAAGGCTTCCAATATTTGATAGTTATTATTATGCTTATTTATTTCTTATGTTCTTCATTACCTTATCTTATGATAATTTTTTTTTGGCTTTTATAAACTACATGATCATATTCATGCATGGATAATAAGTTGTTGTCCAAATAGGAAAATGAATCTTTTTGATGAAAGAATAAAATTTGATCAAAATTCTTCCAAAGACTTAGAAAAATATTTTCAAATAAATCTCTTTTGAAAGTTTATGTAAAACATATCATGAAATTTCAAACTATTAAATGAAGTTTCTTTAAAGTCTAAAGATATCTCCTTTTCAAATAAAGTCTTGATATATAGATAATAACTTGGTACTATTTTTATCAACTTTCTAAACCAAAAGCTAAATAAGTTTTCAAGAAAATCAATTTACAAGGAAAATGAATTTTCAAAGAATAAACTTATCAAGTACGACTAAAGAAAACTTTTGGAAACTCTATTTTTCAAATCCTAGAAATAAATTTAGTAGATAACCTCAAAAGACCAAACTATATTTTCAACTCACTTTTGTTAAACTAAAGAATCAAAATATAGTATATTGGATTTTGATAAATCCAAAAATTTTATAAGTTACTTCACCCACATAAAGTAAAGTCTAATAAATCCAAATTTTCCAAAACACTAGAAAAAGGATGTTTTAAGGAAATAAATTAAACAAGACAACACCTATAGCTTCTTGCATAAATTATGAGTATATTTATGTACATAAGGAATTCTTTAATATATATATATATATATATATATATTTGAGTTTTACTTAAAACTTTAGTAAATGAAAGATTAGAACTTTTTGTTTTTCAAGGGTGGAATTTTTGTATTAAATATGTACCCCTCTAATCCAAGACCCAAACGACCTTTTATAGTAAAATTAACCTTAGAAATGAATAGATCTTTTTGAGTAGGTAGAAAACAACATATAATATGCAAAATTTCGAGTTAAAATGAACAAGTTATGGTCATTTTAAGTTGAAACTTCCTTCAAATCCGATTTTACCGCGAATTCAAGATAGATTTAGAATATTCAAAATAGGAATTCAATGAAATACTCATTTTGGGTATTTCATCTTGTTTAGGTGAAGAAGGAACTGATATCGCCTTCCCGGAAAGTTACTTCGACTAAGAGCTATCGTCATGGAGTGAGTTAATCCCTTACTAATTATATTTCCTTGATTGTTCTTGTAAGTAGTAGCACTAGAGAGTAAGGAAAAAGGTAAATGAATAACCGTTGTGTGATTTAGATTCATGATTGAATAATGTGATTGTTGAATAAAAGCTAAGTATATCAAAAGAGGAATTGATAAATAACTTAGTTTTCTTACAATGTATGATGAATATTGTTTTTGGTCACCTTTAACTTGAACTTGACATAATTGAATAACCAATATTGAAAACAATTCATGCATAACATATTGTGAGTCATATTTATTTTTCGTTATTATTCTTCGTGTGGAGAAACGAGGAGTCATAGTGGTGGTTAATAGGAGCCGGAAAGTCTATATGGGCTAATAGGAGCTGAAAAGTCTAGAGGGCAAGTAGGAGCCGGAAATTCTAAAGGGCAAGTAGAAGCCGGTAAGTCTGCAAATATGATGGTCATATGGCCGGTAACAACCCAACCCCGACATGAAGGGCGTAAAATCCATGCTACACATGGTTTTCGGTAAATTGTGTGTATTTTGTTTACTCATGTGATTGATGCATTCCCATATGGTTGTTTAAAATACTTGTGTGTGTTATGGAAATGTTTTGAAGAAGGGAGTTATCTCACTAAGCTAGATTTTCTTATACCCCTATAGCTTTTTATTATAGTTTGATTACTCGTGGTTGGCACCAAGGAGCCCCTTTTGTTAGGTATGAGCCATAGCTACAAAGAGTTTTTGGATTAAGGTTACATATTTAGTTTTGACTGTAGACTTCTAAGAAAAATCTCTATGGTAGACTTATGTTATATTCATGTATGTTATTAAGATGGCTTAGACTGGCAAGACTTTCAGTGCGAGGGAATGCCCCTAAGAAGTAGTAAGAAACTTTTATCTTAATGATAATTACATGATTATCTTTATGAGTTCTTGGATGCTTTTATTATCTGCTTAAACATAATACCTCTTTGAGTCTCATACTATCTTGGAAGCACGCCTTGTACGTGATATCTAAGCTCTTACGTGACTACGGTTGTCATTCATTAGCTTTAATATTATGTGCGACGGCTGCCACGTTTAGGGTATCTAGGGACGTGACAATTCAAATTCTCCATCGTGGGGTAGTAGATGGCTGTGGAAGAGGAAGAGGGAATGTGTGTCACTTGGTGTGTGGTCGTAGAGTTGGAGATTATGAAGATGATTTTGATGATCATAGTGATGGGCGTAAGCTTAGAGGATTGTGTGGTATAGAGACTGTAAAACTAGAAGTACCATCTTTTGATGGTACAGGTGGAGCAGATAAATATTTTGATTGAGAAAATCGAATTGAAAAGTTTTTTGATTATCATGATTGTGATGATGTATGGCAAGTTAACCTTGCTGCAATTGAATTTAAAGGCTATGCTTCACATTGGTGGAAGAATGTATTAGCTAGTAGAAAGAGAAATGGAGAGTGGAATGTCACCAGATGGGTTGAGATGCGTAAGTTATTGTAGTAAAGATTCGTTCCAGATTACTATAGCCAAGAATTCTTTATGAGGTTGTACATTTTATAGTAAAAAAGTAAAAGCGAGGTTGAGTATATTCAAGCGTTTGAGATCCTCATCGTATGAAGTCAAATCATGGAAACTTCAAGTCAATCAATTGTTAGAATCATTGTAGGTTTGAAATCTAAAATTCAATTGCTATTGAGATTCAACGAATTGATACTTTGGAGGAAGCAATGTTGATGGAGGAAAAGATTGAAAGACAACGCAAATTTCATAAATCCTTGGATAACTCTTTTAATATGAAAGTAGTAGGAAATCTTATTGGCATGATGATGAAAATGAGAGCATTAGCAATCATAAGAATGATGAGAAACATGAGTACAATCATGGGAAATCTAATGATGAGAAGGAAAAATCGGTTTCTAAATTAAATGACTCTAGTAGTGCTGGAAGAAAACTAGAGAATTTAACTGTTTTAAATACTTAGGTCTTGGACATATGGTTGCTCAATGTTTGAACAGACGTGTTGTTTACATTTGTGGAGATTGTTTGGAGATTGATGATGAAGTGAAAAAAGTCAATTATACTAATTCTAACAAGGAAAGTGAAGACGAGGTGCCAACTAAACAATTAATAGGGTCTGCTATACCTTTAAATAGTGTGCTAAGGAGGAGTTTAAGTGTGACACTAGCGATTGATCATGGATAGTGAAAAAAAATATCCCATATTAAATTCTTAATGAATGGGGCTATTTATGTAGCCACCTTGATTCAGGTAGTTGCAATAATATCTTAGCAACAACACTCGTAGAGAAGTTACAACTTCTAACCACTCCCCATCCATAACCATATCGCTTATATTGGCTCAATGACAAAGCATCTAGTAAGGTCACTAAGTAGATATCGGTTCACATTTCTTTACCTAATCATTACACTAACAAGGTTCTTTGTGATAACGTGCTAATAAATGCATTCCATATTCTATTGGGGCATCCGTAGTTGTTTGATTGAGATGAAAACCATAATGATAGGGACAACACTTATTCTATTTTGCTCAATGGAAGGAGAATTAAATTATATCCTATTAGTCCCAAAGTTATACGACAAACATATGTAGAGTTGAATACTTTATGAAAAAATCATTATTGTTGCCACCAGAAAGAGCTGAGAAGAAACTTGCCAGTGGGCAAACAAAGCACGCATTATATGTGAGACATAATTTGGAGATAAAAAGTGATTATTCTATTCGAGATAACTTTGATCAAGATTTGAAAGTAAATCTTCATGTGCCCTAGGGAAATGATAGGGATCATGGATCGCTTGGATGACCACCTGATTTAGAGATGAAGATAAGTATTAGAGATGTAGTTTCAGAGCAGATTATGGCCTCTATATCGCCCATAATCTTACTTGTGATGGAGAAGATACCTATTCTCAAGCCCATGATAGAGTCTGAATGTGAAGATCGAACTCTAGTAGAGATCACGAACCCTATATTAGCAGTGATTGTAAACCCCCAAAGTTTTACGATCGGTTGTGCATAAACTCTAATTAGAAGGTCAATCGAAAACCCTAAAGTCAACAAAACCCTAATCAAATGCAACCGTTTAAGTCCGGTAAATCCGTGTTCGTAACCCTAAGTGAGTAAGTAAGAGATTAATATGTAGAATAGTTCATAATAACATGAAAAAGCTTAAAAATATTAGATTAGTTAAACCACGATTCGTTTTGAGCTTGATCGGATACAGTTTTCGAAAAAGCATGTCTTGAGGCTCGAAATAGTAAAAATATTTTGAATATACCGTTAGACTCGTAAAGATATAAGGTTTTCAAAAATATCAGTTTTATAATTTTCTGTAACTAAAAATATAAGATATCGTAATTATACGCGTATTTTCTTACTACCGGTACTTCATTTGTCATATCTACTTTACATTACACTATTCATTACTATTCTACACTATTCGTCTATCTCTATTTTTCCTTACAACCTACTCTTACAACTTATACACCTATTTTCTTATAATTTTCATTTCTACTATAACCTAATATCTTTCACATCTTACTTCTCATTAACAAAATAAATAAATAAATAAATTTTCTCTCCCTCTCAATTTTGCGCTGGCTCCCTTCCCTTTTTCCCTCAATATATTTTATTAACACAATTTACCTTCACATTTTCCTATAAATACCACTCCTTCCTTCTATTACCTTCACACATTTCATTCACTATAATTACTCTCTCAAAATCTCT
The DNA here is from genome assembly GCA_024138025.1 of Combretum micranthum. NCBI lineage: Eukaryota > Viridiplantae > Streptophyta > Magnoliopsida > Myrtales > Combretaceae > Combretum > Combretum micranthum. The sequence continues at coordinate 183,152 of JAMXBD010002458.1, read as the reverse complement.
CTAAAAGCTCTCTTAAAGTTTCTCTAGTTTTCTTCTTTTTAGTATATTCTTAAGCTTTCCTTATGTTCATTTGCTTAGTATGAGCATAGTGTGTGTTTTCTAAACCATGGAGATTAGGAAAGCAACAGTATGTTCATACTTTTCTTGTTCATGAATCTATTTTTCTTTATGTTTTTTTTATGTATATCTAACTAGATATATCTATGTAGTTATATATATTTTAGAGCATATAAGCTCATTTATTATTGCAATTTATTTATTTACCTTGTAATTTATTTACTTTCAAGTTTGTTTTAAGACTAGTCTTTCTAGTCTTAGACTTGTCCTCATCAAATGAAAACAATTTTCTTTTTCTTTTGGGACTAGTCTATTCTTAGTCTCGGGAAGCCTTGAAAGAAGCTAAGGCTCCCAATAGTTGACAATTATTTATTTTTATATTCCTTACTATCTTATCTTGTGATATTTTTTTTTCAGCTTTTAAGCTACATGATCATATTCATGCATGGCTAATAAGTTTTTGTCCAAATAAAAATGAATCTTTTGATGAAAGAATGAAATGTGATCACTAGAGAAATGTTTTTTTCCCAATGGCTTAGAAAAATATTTTCAAAATAAGTTTCTTTTAAAGATTTATATAAACTCATCATAAAATTTCAAACTAATAATAAAGAAGTTTATTCAAGTCTAAATATACTTCCTTTTCAAATGACAAAAGAAATCTTGATAATAACTTGATACTATTTTGATCAAACAAGAGCTAAATGAGTTTCTAGAAAAATCAACTTACAAGGAAAATGAAAAAAATAAACTCATCAAGTACTACTAAAGAAAACTTTTGAAAACTCTATTTTTTCAATCCTAGAAATAAAATTGATAGATAACCTCAAAAGACCAAATCTTATTTCCACTCACTTTTGATAAACTAAAGAATCAATATATAGAATATTAGATTTTTGATCAAACAAAACTTTATAAGTACTTCCACTACATAAAGTAAGGTTGAACAAATCCAAATTCTCCAAAACACTAGAAAGGGTTGTTTTAAGAAAATTAATTATATAAGACAACACCTATAGCTTTATGCATAATATGAGTCTATTTATATACATAAGGAAATCCTTTTAAGTATATAATACTTTTAGGTTTTACTTAAACAAGTCTTAGTAAAGGAAGAATGAGAAAATGTTGTTTTTCAAGAAAAGAATTTTCATGTTAGATCTGTACCCTTCTAAACCGTGACCTAAATGACCTTTTTTATAGTAAAAGTAACCTTAGAAATGGATAGATCTTTTCGAGTAAGTAGAAAAAGACATATACTATGCAAAATTCCGAGTTAAAATGAGCAAGTTATGGAAATTTTAAGTTAGAACTTTCTTCAATCCAATTTTACCGCAATTTAGAATAGATTTAGAATTTTAAAGTAGAAATTCTATGAAAGAGTCATTTTAGGGTATTTTATCTTGTTTAGGTGAAGATGGAACCAATATCGCCTTCCCAGGATATTGTTTCGACTAGGAGCGATCGACATGGAGTGAGCTAATCCCTTATTAATTACATTTCCTTCATTGTGCTTGTAAATAGTAGCATTAGAGAGTAAGGAAAAAGATAAATGAATAAATGTTGTGAATGGATTCGTGATTGAATGCTGTGGTTGTTGAATAAAAGCTAAGTATATCGAAAGAAGAATTGATGATATTGTTTTGGTCACCTTTAACTTGAAATCAATATAATTGAATAAACCAATATCAAGAACAATTTTATGCATAACATATTGTGAGTCACATTTATTTTTTGCTATTATTCTTCATGTAGGAAACATGGAGTCGTAGTAGTGGCTAGTAGAAGCGGAAAGTCTACATAGACAAATAGGAGCCGGTAAGTCTACAATCATTGATGGTTGTATAGGCCAGTAACCACCTAACCCAGATATGGAAGGCATAAATGGTGTGTATTTTGTTCACTCATGTGATTAATGCATTCTCATATGATTGTCTAAATACTTGTATGTTTTATGAAAATGCTTTGAAGAAGGGAGTTATCTTACCAAGCTAGTTTACTTATACCTTTATAACTTTTTGTTACAGTTTGATTACCTATGGTTGGCACCAAGGAGCCCCTTTTGTCAGGTAAGAGCTAAAGTTACTAGGAGTTTTTGGAAGAAGTTTACATATTTTAATTTTGAGTGTAGACTTCTAAGGGAAATCTCTATAGTAGACTTTTATTATATTCATGTATGTTTTTAAGATGGCTTAGACTAGCAAGACTTTAAATACAGGATGATTATTACATGTTTACCTTTATAAGTTCTTGCATGCTTTTATTATCTGCTTAAATGTAATACCCCTTTGAATCTCCTACTATCTTGGAAGTACGCCTTACATGTGATATCGAATCTCTTACGTGACTAAGATTGTCATTTATTAACTTTAATATTATGTGCGATGGACTGTCATGTTTAGGGTACCCTCTGGGGCGTGACTGTGATCCTGACAATAATCAGCATCACGTTCGTTACAAAGGGCATTATTCACATCATCGTTAGAGGAATTGAGGACCAGAGAGATGACGGGCTCCATCAAGCGCGTGATGGCAGCCCATTATAAGCCATATCATTCCTGTGACAACTTGAAATTGAAAAATTAATTTGATCCAGAGAGGATCATGGCCTGAGTCACAGCAGTGATCAATAGGGTGATCTTATCATTGTTTTTACGCTGTTTGAAGCTTTAGTTTTCTATTTTATTTGTTTATCTTGTAGTTTTCCATTTTTGCCTTCGCTCGACTTATGGGAGTATATAAGGGCTTATTAGTGATTTGTTTGGTAGTTTTTTTTTTTTTTTGCTTATTTTACCCTCGGTAAACTTTGAATGTCCTTTGTGACAAATTGCCTGCTTGAATAAGATTAAGTTTTCTATTCAAGATTATTCTATGTTGTTTCTTATCATCGTATGTAATATTGATTGAATAGAATAACTAGTTCGATTTTATCTTTGGTGCATCATATCTAAGGATTAATTGTTCATATCTTTAGTTTTTTTTGTTTCTTTATTCATAAGAACAAAAAAAAAAAAATACTATAAAACCTAAATCGTAATTCAAAGCACTAGATTCGTAAATTACTCAAATTCTCCCATCTGTATCAATTACTAAGAAGGAGCTACTAGCAGTTGTGTTTGCTTTTGATATATTCTGCCCCTACATCATTTTGTCAAAGGTGATTGTTTATACTAGTCATTTAACTTTGAAGTTTCTATTGTCAAAGGCTAATGCTAAGAATAGGCTCATTAGATAGATTCTACTACTCTAAGAGTTTAATTTGGAAACTAGAGAAACAAGGAACATGGAATTTAGTTGTGGATCATCTTTTAAGACTTGAAAATCCACATCTTGAGCAGTCACACGAAGAGCACATCTGCGATGAATTTCAGAGGAGAGGCTATAGGCTATATGTGTTATGGATGACAAAAGCATTCCTTGGTTCACTGACATGGTTAGAAGAGTCCTTCCCCAAGACTTAGATTATCATAAAAAGAAGAAGTTCTTCTTGAACTTGAAATATTACTTTTGGGAAGCCCTTTCCTATTTTGAGTTTGTGCCAATCGGATTATAAGGTATTGTATCTCTCACGAAGAAGTGCAAAGGCTTCTATTTCATTGCCACAGTTTCCTACTGGTGGCCTTATAGCACCGATTGAATTACACAAAAGGTGCTACACGCCGATTTTTACTGGTTAAGTTTATTGAAAGATGTTTAAGCCTAGTTTCAACTTATGACTGATGCCAAAGGACCAAGAATATTTCTAAGAGAGACGAAATTTTAGAAGTTCATTCTTAAATGTAAGTTTTTATTAGTCCTTTTATGAGCTCATTTTGCAACAAATATATCTTGGTGGCCATAGATTACGTCTTAAATGGGTTATAGCCCAAGCACCAACTACTAATGATGTCAGGGGGGGGGGGGTCACAAGTTTCTTAAAGAAGCTTTCTCCATATTATCTTAAAAAGAAGAAGTTCTTTTTGAACTTCAAATATTACTTTTGGGAAACCCCTTCCTATTTTGAGTTTGTGCTAATCAGATTATAAGGCATTGTATCTCTCACGAAGAAGCGCAAAGGATTCTATTTCATTACCATAGTTTTTCTACTGGTGGCTGTAAACCTCGAGAATTTTTCACATTAGTACAAGACCTTATAATAGATTTCATGAACTCGATAATAGATTAATATTTAGATTTTGGAATAGATGAAGAATTTAGTAACTGAATGAAGAAATTCTCTAACTCTAGTTAATACCAAAAACGAGATCTTGTATCTAGAATAAATAATTCAAGATATGATCTAAAATTTAGACCCGAAACCTGATATATAGATAGATTTAAATAGAAAATATGAATATCGAGATTAAATGATTGTTTTTGATCCCGATAATGATTCAAGATTAGAATAACGAGTAGTAATGAGTTTATATTTAGACTTAAACCCTAAATTAAATATTTCTAGTTAAAATTTAAAAACTACTAATAAGATTTCATGTTTGGTATCAAAACTAGAGATATATATATAGTCTGGGTTCTGTATTAAGTCCAATACCGCATAAATGAGTATTTACGCTTATAAACAGAAAACGATGATCTAAAAATGAATCGTTAAGATTTTAAATACACAACGAAAATACAAACTGTTAAATAACTCAAAATCTAAACTCCAAATAAATAATCGGATCATGCTTTTGTTCTAAACAGAGTTTTCTTAAGCTATTGAGGTCTGAAACAAAAACTGACCTAACGAGCTTAAGAAATCCAAATCGTAGGAGATAAAATTATTCGAATAAATAACTACGTAATATATAACCTAAATTTGTATTACTTGAAAATCTAAGTGTTTTGTGTAACTTTATATACATATTTTTGTACAAAAACTCCCAAATATTAGCTAATCTATACCCGTATGACTCGTTTAATCAACTCAAACTAAATTAGAATATTAAACTAATATATATATATATATATGTTTTTCGGCTGAGTTTCAGTGCAATTATGGAGAGGAAGAAAGAAGCCGAAATTGCTCAATAATCAACCCAAAATTGTCAACAAAAACAACTACCATACCAATCAATTGTTGACAACTCATACCAGCATTTATTGGCTTGAAAATAACAGTCAAAAGAGAACAAATTCAGAGGAAGAATCGGAGGAGAAACAGCAGCCGAAGTCCTCCTTCCCTTTTCTATATATATGTGTGTTTAAAGCCATTAATGGAGAAGCAAACAAACTACATTAACTCTTAACATCTTCAGTCCGAAAATACTCCCAAATAACAATCAAAACCAACTAAAAACAGAAAACAAATCAAACAAAACAAGTGAACTCGGATCAAAGGAAAAACAAAGCCAAAAACCCTTAAATACGAACTCAAAGGTAAGTTGATACGATCCAAAGGATTTTCGTTCAAATATATGAATTGTAACTGACTTATAATTATCTTAGGAACTTAATAAACACAATCACGAGCTTCGGATTGCATCGAACAAGCTCCAACAAGGTAAAACTTCAAAACCCTAGTTTTACTTTCACAAAATCGAGATCTATATATATATATATATATATGTTTTTAAACGTGTTGAAAGTTGTTTTATATACTTATATATGATATATAAACACTTAGAAATAGTTTAAGTATGTTTTTAACGTGTGAAAATCAAAGAAAAAGAATTGAACCGATGAGGAAGATGATGAACGGTGCAACACTGCCTCAAGGCCGGCAGTGTAAACGTTGAACGCTGGCGGCTTACATGAATAGGCCGGCGACTTATAGGCGGCTTACACTCAACAAAGGCTACGTAAAATAATTTTTCACGTAAAAATTCAACGTAAGCCGGCTTCCTGGAGATCTACATCGATGGAGTAGGGCCGGCGTACGTTGAAAGCCGACAGCTTTCAACGCCGGTGCACTCGATATGAAATAACTTACAAAATCAAATGTACACCGGCACCTGGAAATGAAGGCCGGCGGCCTTGAGCCGGCTTACCGTCAAAATTTTCCAACAAAAGCTTTTTCAAATCCAAACAGAAACTATATATATATATATATAATGTCTCTTAAGCCTATTTAGTATATTATATATATGTGTGTGTGTGTACAACAATATAAGATTTATTACCAATGATTAGAATAACTAGATTAATATCTATTAACTTTTGAAACCTTAGAATTAAGAAAATATTTAGTATTAATTAAAGTTAGTATTAGTCAAATATTTGTTCTAACAAATAAAATAGATAAGAATGAAAATTGAAATAAGTTAATTTCTTGAGTAATGTGACTTCTAAAAATAACAAAACAATTATGCAAGATAAAATACGAGAAACACGACAACCCTAAGTATTAATATCGAGTCTAGGACACTAATCACAAATAAGAATTTAGTTAAATTGTATTAATGAATACTTTGTCTTAAATAGGTGCCTTTGACTCATTAGAGGATCTACCAGCGGATTACTACGACTGAGTCGGTATGAGCAGGTGAGTAATTCAGTCATATTGTACTGGTTGTGATTGTAAATAGTCAAATATGTAATGCAAGATAATCAAATGAATGTTGTCGAAAGTATGATATGATCTGATTATATGATTGTTAAAATATCATTATAAAAGCGATAATGCAATGATTGATGTTGTGAAAAAGTGCAATGATGATTGTGTGTAATGTATGGTCACCCTGAAATTGATTAAGAATTATGGACTTAACAAAATAATATAAACATGCATTGCACGAATTGCATTATTGCATATATGGTTGTGACAGCCTGCTACGTATTAATACTTCGGATCTCTGTTTTTGCTTGGTTGATCTAATATGTAAGTTCTGCCAAGGTTCTCTTTGGTTTGGCGGTCCTATGAGGAACTAAAAGGCATCGAAGAACGTCGCCCGTAGAATCGCTTTGAAATGATTAATACTTAGGGAGTTTCTAAGGAAGTTGCACAAGATGGTCAGTTTAATCAACTATATTAAGAATGATAACTTAAAATGAGAAATTGCTGATGCTCCTGTATACTTAGTCTCTCCTGGGCAGGTAGGTCATTAAGATTTGGTTCTTCAACCCATTAAAAAGAGGGCGTAAATCTTTTTCTTGTTTGGATTCTAGATGATCTAAACTTGTATCTGTGCATATGATTGAGTGCTTGCATTGCATATGATTTGTTAATAACTTGTGTGATGTATGGTATGTCTGGTTATTCACTGAGCTGTGGTTTCGCTCATACTCCTACAGTCTTTTCAGGTTCATTTTACGACCCTGGTTAGTTACATCCAGGAATATGGCTCCAGTAAGAGCTTTGAAGCTAGAAGTCTATAGATCTATTTTAGTTGGATGGTTATGTAATATTAGATTAGATTATTTAGTTGTGTATTTCAAAGGAGCTATATGGTTTGTAATAGTTTGTAATGTTTATTCACTAAGTCATTTCTCTCATATATTTGTTATTTCTTATCAAGCAACTAAAAAGATCCTGTTGTTTTGAAAACCTGTTATTCTCTGAAGGTAATCTAGTAATGGTGTGCAAGTGTAACTTGTTTACTACTATTAGGGAACCCTCGGGGCGTGATAGTGGCCATTATAGCATCGATTGAATTATACAAAAGGTGTTACACGCTAATTTTTACTGGTTAAGTATATTGAAAGATGTTTAAGCATATGTTTCAGCTTATGACTGATGCTAAAGGACCGATAATATTTCTCAAGTGTAAAGTTTTTATTGGTCCTTTTCTGAGCTCATTTTGCAATAAATATATCTTGGTGGCCATAGATTACATCTTGAAATGGGTTATAGCCCAAGCACCAACTACCAATGATGTAAGGGTGGTCACAAGGTTCTTAAAGAAGCTTTTCTCCATATTTTGTTTGCCAAGAGCACTTATAAGTGATAGAGGCACTGACTTTTACAATGCTCAAATTGAGAAGGTGCTGAAGAAATATAAAGCACACCATAGACTAGCCACTTTCCATAACCTACAAATGAGTGGATAAGTCAAGGTATCTAACCAAGACTTGAAACAAATGTTGTGGAAATGGTAGTACACAATTTAAAGGATTAGGCATAGAGGTTTGATGATGCCTTATGGGCTTATTGGGCAGCCTATAAAACTCCTCTGTAAACTACTCCCTATTGATTGCGTATGACAAGGCTTGTCACTTACCTATAGAGATAGAGCATTAGGCTTATTGTGCTATCAAAATGGTCAATCTTGATCTAGCTGTAGTCTGTGAGAAGAGATAACTCTAGATCAACGAGCTCAATGAGTGGCATCTTAATGCACATAAGAACATTCATCTATATAAAGCAAAGACCAAGCTACTACATGACTCCAAAATCCGCTGTCCAAAACAATCTAATGATGGAGATTTAGTTCTCTTATACAAATCAAGGCTTAAGCTATTCCCTGGGAAACTTAAATCTAGATGGTTGAATACTTTCATATAGAGAAGATCTTTCTTTATGGAATCGTTGAATTCGAGCACCTCGACAAAGGAAGTTTCAAGTTTAATGGGCAGAGGCTAAAGCTTTATGATGGTAACCTAGATGCTTTTGATGGAAAAGATGAGTTCAAACTCCTCTCAATTGAGCTTTGATCTTAAGAGTGTTCACCTATCGAGTTAATGATGTTGAACAAGTGCTTCACGGGAAGCAATCTATGTTTGACGTACTTTATTTTGCTTGTGTTTTTTTTTTTTTAATTATTATAGTTAGTTAAAGTCTATACTAACATGTATCTTTGTGTTTGTAGACATTTAAGACCTATCAAGCCACTATTATTGTCTGAAAATCGAGCTAAGAGGGAAGAAACATACTTAAAGAATAATAATTTTTAATAAGTGTGGGGAAAATTCAAGTGGTGGAATTTGGGGTGATTTCACAACCGTGCATGAAATATCCTTAAATATATATTGCTAGATTAAAATTAGTAAATAAAAACTATAGAAAGATATGGGCAAATTTGAACCATAAAATTTAATTTAAAATAATAATAAAATTTACCGCTAGTTAGCTAAATAATGAATTAGTAAATGAATTCAATTGAAAAAGAGATTTTAACACCCTAAATTCTTAAATCCTTAAATACCTCAAGTTAGCTAAATAACCATCACAACCAATTGAAATTCCTAAGTTAAATTACAAATTTATTTGGCTAAGTCTAAAATCCATTTAGGTGAATTATATCCCTAATGTCTTACATTTATTATCAAAAGCCTAATCCCCTAAATTGAATTACCCAATCCACCTAAATGACAAGTCAAACTTATCTAAAATGCAAGGGCCAATGCCCATGTCTTAGCCACTAACTAAGTACACCTAAATCAAGTAATTAGCACAAATAAAACCCAATTATGCCCCATTAATTTCTCTTTAAATTATAACAAAAAAGTTCAAAGGAGACCTACTTCTTCCTTACATTACCCTATTATAACCCCCAGTTATACTTAACTAAACCATTAACCTAGGAAACACTTTTAACCAAACCCACATGGTAGCCTAAACCTACCTAAAATGCCTCATTCTCTTCCTCTTCTTTTTCCATCAAGAATTAGCTCCCAAACCCCAAAATTCTACAACATTTCTAGCCTTGTATTGAATAAACAAACACCCACATTAAGCTAAAAAACATTATTCAATCCATCATCAATCTTTGCACCAAAAATAGGTAAATGAATACCTGTCACGCCTCAAAGGTACCCAAAACGCGACAGTCCACCATACTCGATATTTAAACTTAAGTATGACAACCTTAGTCATCCCATAAGTTTACATACGGTGTAAGGTGTACTTGCACAACTTTTAGGATCACACTTTGAATCGAATAGTCTTAAGAAGGCATACAATAGCATTAAGAATAGAAATCACAACAAGGTAAATAAGTTAAGTCTTTACAAAAGTCAAGGGGTACCCCGCCAAAATAATAACAGAAGTCTATCCATCTAAAACCATATTACAAACGTTAGGGTTTATGTTAAAGAGATTTTCCTAGAAGTCCACGCCTCTAGCTAGGTCCCGACTTCTTCAAAAGCTCCTTCATCCAAAAGATAACCCTGTGAAAAGTGTTCTCTCGGAACAACCAAAAATAGGAACACCACAACAAAACTATCGGGTGTAAGCTAACAGGCTTAGTGAGATTCATTCCCAAATATTTAATACTCAACAACAGTATATAACAGACAAGTTATTAGCAGCCATATGAAATGCACAAGCAAATGATCATACAAGCATATGACTTTCCGGGAGCCATATGTGAATGGATTTACGCCCTCCATTCGGGGTTAGGATGGTCCATAAGACATGCAACCATAAATTCCAATTTTGAGTGGGGTGGTCCATAAGTCATGCAACCATCATCCCGATCTCTTTCTCTTAGTTATACAACCTCTGTTGTTTTATTGTTGTAGTTTTATGTGCCTACTCCACATCCGTTAACTTAAGCGATCTCACATCCTTAATGTTAACATAGGCCCCCCGCCTTCCGCTAATATACTTTTGTCCCACCAAAGGTATATTAGCTAATGCAATGTGACTCACTACGTGATATGCATGTACAATTTATTCATATAATCGTGGCATGTTAATTATGTAGATTAAATGCGATCATCGAGAATTTCAGACAATCCAAGTCTATACTAGCTCACACAATGATATTTACAACAAGTCTCGTCTCGATATACTTATTATTCATTCAACCAAGATTAAATCACAACTCATCATAGTTTTATCTTTTCCTAATTCTAATGCCACTACGATTACAAGCACATACATGAGCACAACTATTTAAGAAATGAACTCACTCGGCCATGGAGAGAAATCCACTAGTCGTAGTAGTCCTCGGGGAGTGGAAATCCGTCCTCCAAATCACCTAAGTACAAGGAATACCCTCAATGAGTATTTCTCATAAAATTCTAATAAACTTAACAATTCTATTTACTAAGTTCGTCAATTTTCGTCTAAGATGAAGTCCTAACTTAAAATGGTCATATCTAACTCAATTTAACTCGGAATTGCGCATATTATATATCGATTTCTATCTACTTCAAAGATCTATCCATTTCCTAAGTTAAATCAAACATACAAGGTCGTTTGAGGGTCGAAAAAACCACTGTACAGCAGGGTTACGAATTTCCAGTTTTGAGTTCTTGATGAAAATTGTTACTTTTGTTCCATTTAATCTTTTTAGATCATCTTATATTGGTTCTACACTTGTAAAGAGAACTCCTAGCCAAAGATAAAGAATTAAATACTTATATGATCATCAAGATATCATCCAAATGAAAATTCTAAGAATCTACTTTTGTAAAAACCAAGATTTTGAGTTGAAACTCATTTTCTTGTTTTGAGAAAAATCCTTTGCTAAAACTAACATGACTCAATGAAAATAATTTTCTTATGTCACCTATTATCAAAGCATTCCATTTTCCACATAAAACTCTTGTTTTGAAGTCTAAAATAAGGTTTTCAAAATTCATCTCTTCCAAAATCCGAATTTCCTTCTTGAGTTTTAGAATGAAAATAAGACCTAGACTTGTCTTTCACAAAACTCTCTATTTTAGAAATATCTTTTAGGAAAACTCATCTAAACTTATGAAAATCCAATCCTTAGAATATCTATACCAAGAGCCCTTTATATTTTTGTCTAAATCTTCATTTTGGGTTAGATAATAGGTTTTAAAAATGGGTCTTGGCTTAGATCCGAATTTTCAAAAATTGTTTTTGAACATATCTCTTGATAAAATCCATCAAGACTCATGAAAAATCATCCTTTACATATCCTATCTTAAGAGCCTTCCATTTCTTAAATAAAATCTTCATTTTTGAGTTGTAAAACATGTTTTTAAACCATGTCTTGGCCAAAATCCGAAAATGATATTTTTATTTTGAAAATCACCTTTGATTCTTGTAAAGAGAAGTCTTGATGATATACATTCATTAAACCTTCATTTTCTCAACTAAAACTCCCATTTTGAGACTTGGAAGAGGGTTTTTAAATATAGGTTTTGTCAAGATACGAATTTCACTATTTTTATTCAAGTTCAAATCTAAGATCTACACATAATATGAACATGAATATAAAAGAAATACATGGTAGTAAGCTCTAAACCTATAGATCTAAACATAAACATAACCAAAGCTTCATAAAAATTAGATCTACAAGTATAATAAAAATATGAAGATAATAAAGTCTTAAAGACAACAAATATAGCAATATTATTATAGATCATCAACAAGAGGAGTGTTTCAAAGTTTTGGCATCATCATCTCTAGCCTTTAGGCATTATGGAGAGTCCTTTGATGCATGAAACCTCCATATAATCAACCTATAGTGTCTATGGAAGCTTAAGAAGAAAGATTTACTCAAAGATCTTCAAGAATGGAGTGTGGAAGCAATAAATGGAAATGGGGGCAGCTTGTATTCTTGTGCAAGAACAAGGGAAAGAGAGGAATAAAGAGAGGAAAAGAGGTAGGGTTTGCAAAGAGAAAGTGTGTAAATGAAATGCATTTAATAGAGAGAGAGGTTATTAAATGAGTGTGAAATAAATGGAAAAGAAAAAATAAAACAAGGGCAGAAATGGGGAGGGTTCACGTGAAATGCAAAGAGGAAAGAGAGAGTGTAGACAATTTGTAACTTAATTTTTTTGAAAGTGTAACTTGTTGTACTTAATGTGCTAACTAAATGAGGCTTTAATTCATTAAATAAATAAAAAAAATAAGGAAAAGTGGCTGTTTTGAAGAGTATGGTCAGCTGCCATACATTGAAAATGGAGTGTAGAATGAGTGAAAGAAAGCTTGAATAATGTGTAGAAGTGACAATTGAAGTGTACTTGAAGTATGGTTGAAAAAGTGCTTTTTATTAGGAAAATATATAAAATAAAATTAAGAAAAATATTTTTAAATAAGTGGCAGAATTTTCATAATAAAATTAAATAATTAATTGAATTATTTTAGTATTTCAACAAATATGTTACCGTACGGTCAAAATATGCTTATATAAGCTATAACTGATATTTTTAGATTCCGAAAAATTATGAACTCGATATTTTGAAATCCTTATGAAAATACGAGTCTAAAAATATTAAAGATATATTTTAATTTTTCGAGCCCGGGACATGCTTTCCAAAAACAGTATCAATCGGGTTCGAAATAAGCCGAAAATAAACCAATATGATATTTTTAAGAAATCAAATATTATTACGGACTATTCTACACACTTTACTAAATTTTTGACTTCTCGATTTACGAACATGGAATTTTATCTAAACTGTAGGGTTAAACTTGAGATCCGTTGACTTAAGGTTTCCGGTTGACTTCCGGCTTAGGGTTAAGGCTTAGGATTACTTCTAAAAACCAAGGGCTTACAATACCTAAACCTTTTATTACTTCTAACACCTAATTTATAGATATCCAATCTCTATTTCAATTGAATGTTTAGGAATTATTGAAGAATCAAGTGGGATAATTGGTAGAAGCTACAACAAAATTCAAGGAGTTGGGTAGAGAATGGATTATCTAGTTTTCTAAAATTTTTAGTAAGTTCTGTTTATTTTGTTGATGATTGTAAATGTAAACAAAACTATTAGTGTAAAACTAATGTAGATTTGAACATTATATAGTACGTAGGATGCATAAATTAACAAATATAAACAAAAAAAAAAATGAACTATACTTCTAAGATGTCTAAGTGTTTTTAATGAAATAATCACCTAAATCAATAAATAGACATGATAAAATAATATATCGTATATATTTTTTATGTGAAATATTAATGATCTGTGTATCTTAGTATTAGTTACTAATAAGCCATAATCTAGAAATTGTGAATATAAGCTAGAAATTACAATAATGGTTAATGATAAAAATGGTACGTGAACTTTTGTAAAATGTTCAATCAGATACTTGAAGTTTCATTTTGAATAATTTGGTACCTAGACAAAGTTTTCATGAACTTTTTTTATACATGTAGTTTGGCTTTGACAATTTTGATATCTGAACAAAGTTTTCGTTGACTTTTTTCATACCTAAAGTAATTTCTATTAAGTATAAAAAGTCTGAGAAAACTTTGTGTAGATACCAAAATTGTCAAAAACCAAAACTTCAAGTATAAAAAAAAAATCCACGAAAATTTTGTTCAAGTACCAAATTATTCAAAACCAAACTTTAGATATCTAGTTGAATTTTTTAAGAAAGTTTAAATACGATTTTTGACATGATCTCTTACAATAAATAGGCATACTTTGTGAAAAAAAATAAAAAAACAAAATCTTGGTCAAAATGCATAAATGAATATATGAAATTGATGTTAATTGATTTTTGATGGAATATGTATGATAATGATATCATATTTTTTATTATTGATGCTGGAAATGCTTATTATGCTTGATTTTGAACTAATTAATAAAATATTAAATTATTTTATTTTTTCATGAAATTTGGGGAAATGAAAGTTCAACAAGTTTATATTGGAATTGGAAATTTTCATATATGTTTGAAATTCATTTAGTATTTCTTAAAATTATTTTTCTTGGCTGCACTGTACATGGCATTCGTGAATCGATCCTATTGCAACGGTTGAACTGGCTGGTTTTTCTCATCCTTTAACGACCATTCCAAGGTTTTAATGGGACCTTAAGTTGCTATTGATCTAGGAAGAGATTCCCATTGATAAAATTAGGGTTAAAGTTTAGTGATCTTGAGAAACACTAACATATATATAAAATTCCGAAGTTTGAGATATTAACAAGTATTATATGAGGATTTAGTGGGTTACTTGATAGAGTTTAGTGATGAAGCAAAGTCTAAGTGCTCTTACAATTGAATTAACTAAGTGAATTGTATGTGAATTGATAATACTAATAATAATAATAATAATAATAATAATAATAATAATAATAATATTAGTAATTGATAGTATAAATTTGTATATTAATAATATCAATCACTTGAATTTAACGGTTAGATAACAGGAAAAAGATGAATATTAGTACTTGTTAACATCCTAGAGAAACGGCTATGTACTTAATTTCTATGCTTCTATGATAGGTGCATTTAACTATGTGTTGATTGTAGTTGGGATTTAGGATACAGTTTAATTAATATTATAACTCAGCCAATTACATGATCAAACGCTTTTTTTCTTCTTTTTCTTTTTGTTCTGTTGAGTAGCTTAATTTCTCATTCATAAAATAGTGTACAAACTTATGAGATTGTAGCATCAAATGATGCTCTATAGAGAAAATAACACCTTCTAATTTTATCGAATTAAATATATTTAAAATTGTTTCTCAACATATGCAATTTAGATTTATAACTTATCTATATGGAGAAAATCTTTATGGAGAAAATATCATCTTTTAATACAAGTTGGGCTTGGATTAATTATCCGTCTATGCTCTAATATGGGCTTGAACCAAAATATTAAATATATCTAATGCTGGACAGAAGCAACAAAAAAATCCTTCTTAATTGGTTATGCTCCCTGCCTTATATTCTGGAGAACAACGGTTTGATTATCCCTAGGGGCCCCGTGTCTATTACGTGGTTTTCTTCGATGGGACAATTCCTTTGTGTAGTAAACAATTGCATTCTTTTTGCAGTTATTATACCATTTTTTGACCCAATTTTTTGCCTAGTTTCAGCAAAATAAGTACGTGATTAGTATGAGGACATGATAAGGATTAAATGTGACGGAAATTTGACAGGAAAAGTAAAGAAGACGCAAATAAAATGATCATCAAAGTCGAATAAAATAGGATCTCGGCCTATCATTATATGGTGCAAATGGGCAAACAATTCGAGCATATTGATAACAAGTGAGATCAAAATGAGCTGTAATTGATATGTTACACCAATGAGATTTCATTTCAATATTGCTCAATTAAGGATTAAATGCGTTCAAAATACCTATTTAATCAAGTTAAAATTGTCCATCGATTAGTATAAATAGGACTTGGCCATTTGCTCAAGACATCCGCATCATGCAGTAACATAAATTTCAATCAAAAAGTTAAAATCTAAGAAGCTATTTGAATTAAGGTTTCGCAGGAAATTTCTTCGAATTGGGGGTCTTGCAGGGGAAATTACCATCACAAGGAGTTTACATTCATTTGATAGCTTTAATTTGTTCCAAGGATGCCCAAGTTGTCAAAGACGATGACCACCACCATCGACCACCATTGTCGTTTTAAAACACCGCCATTCGGCCACCTTTTAGTCTAAACCGCCGCCACCAGAGTGTTTATCCCACTCCAAATAGCTTGGACGTCATCCTCTACCAATCAAACATCTTTGGAATAGCTGACCCATCATCGTTGGCCGTTTGCTCAATGTTGATCCGAATCCGAGTTTTTCAAGCCTCCGACTCTGTTCGGTGTCCGTGACATCGTCAGCCCACGTTCTTTTCCATGCACAGGTAAGTTGTTTTGCTTTTCTTTTTCTATTTTTTTGTTCATTTATTTAATAATAAAAAAGACTTAGCTTATAGTTATTGAGTTTAGTAAAATAATGTAAAAGTAGCCAATGACATTCTAACCTAGTGATCTCTCTTGATCTCTCAAATGAAAGATATTAGGTTAGAATACTTTCATCATGTTGTAATGGCAAAAAAAAAAAAAAAATAATAATATAAAATAAAAAACAATGTGTATAATAAAAATGATAACAAAAAAAAAAAGAAAACAAAAATGCATGTATACCAAACACTACAGAGGCTTGAACTAGTACTCATTGAAAAGTATATAATAATAATAATAATAAAATAATAATAATAATAATAATATCTTCAAAAAAATAGGAAGAAAAGAAAATTTTACATCTAGAAATCTCCTATTTTCTTAAATGAAAAAAGAAAATGAAACCGATAGTCTTCTGTTTTGTCATTTGAAAGTTTTCATTTTTTATTTTAAAAAATACAATAATAAATTATTAAAAATTGAAAAGAATTTTAAAAATATAAAAAAATAACACACTAAATTTTTATTAAAAAAAATTACATAATATCTTATCCCGACTAGTGGATATGTAGACACTTATAGGACGATTTAAAAATTCAAAAACTTTTCTTTTCCTTTATATTTGTAAATATTGATTTGATTCACTATTTCTTGTAAATATTATTACAATGTAAAGAATGTAAATAATAATTGCATTATTTTGTAAATTTTAACGATAGCTTGTATATGTTATACTTTGTAAATATTTCTAATATCAACAAATTTTAGAGCATTAAAGAAATGAACTTTAGTTAGAGAATCTAAAGGTGGTAACCATTTGATTTTAATAGGATAACCCCCAAATATAAAAAATCTCTAGTTTACTAAAATTGATTGTTAGATCGATTTCTTCTTTTTTTTTTTTTCTCCCTCTTAGACTAGTGGCTAAATTAGTATCAGCTAACCCTTTCATCCTATCTTACTATTTTTCTCGACATTAGTAGGGTGGCAACTCCTAATTTTTATTGAAAATGTAAATTTCTTTTAATTTCTAATTGATGATTTATATCAAATGGGTTAGGGTTTGACATAAATTGAATTAAAAGAAATTAAACATGAAATGAAAAATCTAAGCTTGATAACTTGGTGACTCCACTGGGATTGCCGGTTTATAAGAGGCTAACCACCTAATAAATTTTTTAGATTAAAACTTATCAGTTTAAGGTTCACTTTCATAAATTATTCTTGTCTATACATATTTTCTTTATGTGTAACATCTTTTTGTAAATAGTGGTACTAATATTTTCTTTTAAGTGATGCAAAAATTTTTTTGAAGCCAAAGTCCATATGAACAACTATATATATATATATATTTATCTTTTTTTTTTTTTTGGTTTTTTTTTTTTTTTTGGGGGGGGGGGGGGGGGTGTGGGTGGTAGGGGTATGTCTTTATGTAAAAAAAAAAAGTGTTAAATATGGTTAGAATTAAGCCATCTTAAAAGCCTAGGATGGGGGATCCAGTAGGCTTCAGGTGTTGTGGTAATCCACTACTGGAAGTACGAATTAGGCCCCCACTCTATTTAATAATAGTGGGACATACCTTAAAAGAGTTGCATAAACTTTACCTAAGTACTTTATAAAACATGTGAATATTAATTCTCCATTAGTCTTGCACTCCTTGTAATATCATCAATCTTATCATTAAAGAGGTCTAAAACTTTAAGTGCCCTATCTTTACAAAGTAGTGTACATGCACTACATTGTATTAAAAAAAAAAAAGGAATTTGCAAATTACCCTACCTAAACTTTTAATAAGGTGTGGATCTATGCCCTTAACTTTCAAAGTAAGCTTTTTGACCTCTTAAATGATGTGCTAAGAATGATTTAATATTAAATTTTAATGTGTCAAGGAATTTAATCACTAGTATATCTATGGATTTCTTCAAAAAAAACAACAAGAGAGAAAAGATATAAACGACATTACTCCATGATATGACACACCAAGAACAACCCAAACTACACTCTTACTAATTTGATATGCCTGACAAATTAACGAAAGTATTTTATTCGCCTCAATCATAAAGATTGACAAGAATAGAAATAAGGATCGCGCCATAATCATAAGGATTAATAAGAGTAGGGTTTTCTCAAAGAGAAGGAATTTCCAAAACTAATCACCTATCTCAATAATTCAAAGAACCATTTTCTAAGAAGCTAATTGAAAAGTTTTTCTAAATCAAGTTATGAAGCCTGCGAGAATGTTTCAATCACTATCGTAAGTGGATCACTTTCTAACAAGAGCATTATTCAACTTGTTTTTAGAATCATTTTCTCGTAGGAGCACTATCCTAGATATCCAATCATTTGCTTAAAGGAGCATATCCTAACTTTAAGATTGCTAGCTCGAAGGAGTGTAAACAAGTTGAAGTTTTAAGACCACTAGCTTAGAGGAACATTGTCTCAAGTTCAAAGAATTGCTAGCTCGAATGAGTGCAATCCAAATTCAGTAAAGGCCAGCTCAAGGAATGCCAACCTAAATCAAGTGCTAGCTTAAGGAGCACGATAAGTGTCTAAAGACCCTTATTATTCATATTGTTTTAATATGATATTATCGAGATTTTGTGTGGATTATTAAGGAAAAGGATACTTATTTGGTTAAAATATCAATTTCAAGTATAAATGAAGATTTTGAGTTGAATGAAGACAATTTGATGAGTTAAGCAATAGTAAAAGAATAGGAATTAGAAGATTAACACATACATAAGAGTCTACATAAGTTATGTAGAACATCAGTGTTGGAGATAAAAAATGACCACGAGCGTTTTTAAAGTACACAAGGAGATACACAAGCTATGTAAGATGCCCATGTAGATGATAAAAGATAGACAAAAGCAATTTTGGTGAAGGTTGGCAGCCTATCTCTGAAGGCCGGCAGCATAGGTGGCTTACATTGTCTGATTGTGAAAATTCACCAGTTTTCATCGTATATGGCCTCGAACACAGGTGGTGTAGGATGGTCATGTAGAAGACAATTTTCCCTTCCTATAAATAGTTTCCTTAGCTTAATCATATAGATATCTTTCTTCCTTTTTACGAACCCTAGAGAGAAAAATAGGTATTTGAGAGTGGAGAAACATAAGGGCTTATTGGAGATCACAAGACTACAACTTTAGGGATTGTAATTATATTTTCTTTCCGTTTCTCCATGCTTTATCATTGTAATCATCTTCATATGGAAAAATAGATCTTTTAACCATAGATCTTAAGAAACGTGAAACCTAATGTAGTGATTGGATTGCTTTGTCAATGGAAGTTTATGTTTTTCTTGAATCTATTCATGTGCTTTGATTGTTCTTTGAATTAATATGTGCACTATTATATTCATTATATGATTCTTATTGATTTAATTGACGGATTGATTGATGAGATAGATCTAGCATGAATAGATAAGTTTGAATGTGATTCTAGACATAGATTGCATAAACTTTTTGCACAAAGATTGAATCTTTTTAAGGAATCATGAACTCTAATGCAATATTGTATGCATTTAATAACAAAAGATATTTCCATTAAACATATAGGCTTAGAATTCAATTATCTTGAAAAAGAGATTAATGAAATTAGGGATTCTTGCAGTTCAAGATCTGAACAATCCATTAATGAATGTTTAGTAAGGAATTGGAAATAGAGTTAGTGGTGAATCAAGATTACGATTAGCTTTATGATCTGATATCATTAGAAGCATTGACACTCACTTTTGTTAGGGTTTAGTAATTAATTAGTTTTTTAGATATATTAAAATAATTCGAATTAGATCGGCTAAATACTAGAATTAGGGTTATTACTAGTAATTATAGGTCTTGGTGGAATGACCCCTGTGCTTACACCAGTACTACAATCGATAGGTATGCTTACCTATGATTAGTCGCATGGTAAGAATAGGGTTATAAATTTAATTTGATTGATTGTGGTTGAGAAATCCAACATCAGAGCGCAATCAAATTTAGAAAAGTCAAACTCAAAGAGTCTTAATCTAAGTCATAGTACTAGTTAGAGGAGTATGCTCAAATTAAAAAAAAAAATTCAGCTTAAGGGGTACCAATGCTAATCAAATGCTAGCTTAATGAGTGCAATTAAATTCAGAAAAGGTCAGCTCAAAGAGCTCTAATCTAAGTCAAAGTATTAGCTCGAGGAGCACACTCAAATTTAGAAAACCCTAGCTCAAAATGCCTACCTAAGGAGAGCAATCACATTAAAAAAAGGTTAACTCAAGAAGCATTAATCGAATTCAAGTGCCATCTCAAAGAACGCACTTAAATTCAGTAAAGGCTAGCTCAAGGAGTGCCAACCTAAGTCAAGTACCAGCTTGATGAGTGCACTCAAATTTAGGAAAAGTGTTAGCTCGAACAACATACTCAAATATAGTAAAGGCAAGCTCGTGGAGGCCAATCCAAGTCAAGTGCTAGCTCGATGAGTACACTCAAATTCAGTAAAGGCTAGCTTAAGGAATACTGACCTAAGTCAAGTGCCATGTCAAGAAGCGCATTTGAATTTAGTAAGGCTAGCTCAAGGAGTGTTAACCCAAGTGAAGTGCTAGCTCAAGAAACATGCTTGAATTTAGTAAAGGCTAGCTCAAGGAGTATTTTCTAATATTTTGTTCTTGCTTAATCAAGAATTTAATGCGTTCAAAATACCCATTTAATCATGATAAGATCTTTGAACAAGTTAAATGTTTTCCATTCAAAATTATCCATAGATTAGTATAAATAGGACCTTAGGCATTTACTCGAGAAATCCACATCAAGTAATAATAAAAATGTCACTCAAAAAGTTCAAATCTAAGAAGCTCTTAGAGTTGGGGTTTCAAAAAGATTTCTTTGGATTACGATTTTACATGCAAAATCAAGTGAAATCACCATCATGAGGTTCCAGGTAACATAAGCTTCCATTTGATAGCTTTAACTCATTCTAAGGACGTCGAAGTTGTCACTAACAATTACCACTATCGTCGACCACCATTAGAGTTTTTCAAACACCACTTTCGGCTAACTTCTAGTCTAAACTGTCATGACTAGAGTGTTTATCACACTCTAAATAGCTTGGATGCCATCTTTTGCCTCCTTAAACATCTTTAGGGTAGCTGAGTCCATCAAGGTTGGTCGTTTTTTCATTGTTGCCTCAAATTCGAATCCGTCCAAGTCTCTAGCTTAATTTAATGGAATCTAATATATGTCTACTGTTGCTATAAAAAAATTACCCATATGCAAACAAGATAAGATTAATTAACAAAATACTATTGTTAAATCGTGTTTATAAAACCATATATAAAAAATTTACATAAAAATCGCGACAATAAATCACGATATTAAGTTTTACTACCATATCTATATTGCAGGAAAGTGATAAATCCTTTTAGTGTATATCACGATTTGTTTTGGTGATACACGTTCGAGCCTGCTTCATTCTTATTGCAATACTGTCCTTTGGCTATGTTCTCATTTTACTGGACCCACTAACATCACTTTTGCTCTTAAAATGTGCTAAACAAACTTGACTTTGTTGGGATGGCCTATTTATTTTCTTCTAATTGAGTATCGTGATAATTACTTGCAATATGCACATGACATGTAAAAATTTCTATATCCTATTTAATAAATGTGATTTTGATACCGTATTTTGTTAATTAATTTTATTTCAACCTTTATTTAAGTAATTAATTTTAATTAGGTTCATAAACAAAAAATTATTTCCAATTTGGTGTCCATGATGAACCCGCTAGCCCACACCCTTTTGCCTACACAGGTAAGTTGTTTTGATTTTCTTTTCTTGTATTTTTTGTTTCATTTATTTAATAATAAAAAGAGGCTAACCTTATAGATGATGATTTTAGTAAAATAATGTTAAAAATAAACAATATATATAATAAAAATGATAACAAAAAAAAAAAATATATTATATATATGTATAATACCAAGATATAAATTAGCACTTATTAAAAAATATATATCGCTATTATAATAAATTTATGTATATTATAAAAAAAAAACCATGAAGGAAAGAAAAATTTGACAACTAGAAAACTCTTATTTTCTTTAGAAAAAAAAATGAAATTGATAGTCTTCTGTTTTGTGATTTGAAAGTTTTATTTTTTATTTTAAAAAATAAGAGCTTATGAACTCAATTTGAGAAGGATTTAAAAAATCTAAAAGAAACTAATACCCAAAAAATTTCATAGAAATGAAACCCGTGATGTTTGATCTTGACTAGGAGTATACAAAAAAATGATGAAATCGAAAAACCAATCTAAAAAATATGATTAACCAATCCATTGGTTTTGCTTTAGGATTATGATTTTTATTTTTTTTTGGGTTTTTTATTTCAGTTTCGATTTGTAACCATAAGAAACCGATATGCAATGGTTAATTGTTTCAATATTTATAAATATATATATATAATTTACATATACATATAATTATATATTTTTAAAATATATATACATATGATTTACATATGCATATAATTTACATATGTTAATATTCATTGGATTTTGATTAAAGCACTATGTTGTGTCCTATGTTTGATGGGAGTTAATGTGGTAATTGATTTGGTTTGATTTTGTTAATGATGATACATCGAAAGGCTTGTTTTTTCTTCCATTTTTCTTAATTTGATTTTCCTTTTTTTAAACTCTTGTAATATATATAATAATTTAAAGAAAATTTTAATGATAAAGATTAAAAAAAAGATTTGTTGAAACTATTAATTTAATTTGTTGAAACAATTATGTTAAATGGTTAAAAACCAAAAACCGAAAAAATTAACAAAAAATGATTAACCATTAAGGCGGTTAACCATTTGTAATGGACCGGTTAAGGATTGAAATATTAAAAAATGGATTATTATGGTTAGGTTTAAAAAATAGGGTCACAGATCGATTAACTGAACCGTGAACATCCCTAGTCCCCACTAGTGAGTACGGAGGCACCTATGTGGCAACTTAAAAAGCGAAAAAAATATTTTCTTTTCCCCTTATTTTTGAAAAAATCGATTTTATACACGTTTTTTTTTTTTTTTTTTTGTAAAAATTATCACAAAGTAAAGAATGTAAATAATAATTGCATTATTTTGTAAATTTTATCAATAACTTGTAAATATTGTATTTTGTAAATATTTCCAACATCAACAAATTTTAGGACATTATTGGAATGAACTTTAATTAGAGAATTTAAAAGGTAGTAACCATTTGATTTTAATAGGATGGCCACCAAATCCAAAAAATTTCTAGTTTACTAAAATTGATTGTTAAATTAGTTTTTTTTTTCCTCATAGACTAGTTGCTAAGGTAGAATCAATATACCCTTTGATTCTAACTTACTATTTTTCTCAACTTTAGTCCGGTGGTGACTTCTTATTTATTTTTTTAGCAAATTTCTTTTAATTCCTAGTCAAAGGTTTATATCAAATGAGTTAGGGTATAATATAAATCAAATTAAAATAAATTAAATCAGCAATGAAAAATAAGCTCGATAGGTTTGTAGTACTACTCATACTGTTAACATCACTTAACAAACACTCTCTCTCCATTTTTGCATATCTTATGTCAAGATCTAGAACTAACTTAAGCATTGGACTGACCATTAGATAGCACTTCGACGTACCATTAACTGTTTCTTTTTGTTGCAGGCCCTTAGACTCACTATTGACAATTGTCCACTCGTAACATCCATTATTTTGGAAAATAGAAACTCATTCATAGCTTATTTTTAGGAAAATAACTTATAAATTTTAAAAGCATAAGTAATTTTCCTATCGATTGAGGAGCTCTGTCTACTAATCATCTACCACCAACATTTATTATTAATTTTTTTCATTTAGGTAAATTTATTTCTCAGTATAAAATATGATTTATTATTAATTATCCTCATCACTAGTTTTGATCTAGTAAAGGCTTGATGGGCTTGCTAGACTGAACATAGTCAGTGGTATGTTAGGATTAAGCATATTGATTCAAGGATTTGATTGATGTAGGAAGACAAGATCAAGGTGACATTATCATTCCCGTGGAAAGGAGGGGAATACTTACAGTTAGATGACCCCTGGTAGTTGAGTGTATCGTAGGATTATAGGGGAGTGGCAATGATTATGGTAGATGTGGGATTATGGGCAAGTGGGTTAGTGATGATTACAATGGACGTGAGATAAACCCACTAGTCTATGTTTACTCGTGTAGAGCTCAACTAAGGAGAGTATGCTAAGAGATATTGGGCAGGATACTGATTAGATACTGTAAGTCATTTAGTACATGAGCGATGGTAAAATGTGTTCTGATGGGGCTTCGGTTTGCTAATGATATGGACTAGATGTTAGCATATTAGGTTGGCCTAAATGACAAATTGACTAGACTTGGCTTGGGAGGCCCATAGTCCATTTCAGATTATCAACGAACTTGATAATTTTGTTATCCAAGAATTTAGAACAAACAAATAAAGGAAAACTATTCTTGTAAAATTAGTTAAACACCTGAAAATATGCTACTTTTTAGGAAAATCTTTAAAAAAATAAAACGTTTTCCATCAGTAAATAGTTTGCTCAAAACAAATAGAGCTTTAAGAGAAGAATCAAGAGTACAAAATCTCATGAGAGAAAAGAAGTAAGAAAAATAAATAAAATCAGAGTTATAAACCTTGTTCTTGAACGTTACCCAGAAGATTACATACAAAACTATTAAAATCGGCATGCAACAATTTAAAGACAAGTCCTTTATATAAAATTATTTTACAAAAACTTGTAATAAAATAAAGCTAAGTTCCATACTGACCATCATGTGGAGAAGCTAAGTATGTATATGGCAAGAGGCAGGGGTATGCATAGATTGATTTGGTTTGGTTTTTAAACCAAATTATAATTTACAATGTGTTTTTTTCCCTTCATCTCAAACAAAACTATTAACTAACAATTTGGTTTATACTAAAAATCTTCCAAACCATTAAATGATTCGAATTAAAAAAAAAATTGTTCTAATCTTGTATATCTATGCATGTTGTAGGTTCCAATTTGCCAATAGAAGAAGCATGAAGCATTATAGACCACAAAATCAAGTTAGTGGTGCACCGGAAGATTGTTTGGCACAACCATTCTAATGCTTAAATTAGTGGGTTCGAAAGAGTAAGAGTAAAATAGTGAGGTATGATTTGATTGGATCAGATCCCATACCTTTTGAGGTGAGGGTTTTTATATAGGTTTTGGTCAAACCATAACTGAAGGCCTACAGTGTCTTCCTTTTCATAGTTCCAAGCCTATATGGGGGTGGTCCTACATCAAGGTAAAGGTGGCTAAACTTGTACTTATTCCTTATGGAGATTGAAGTGGAGAGTGATGTTGTGGGCCTCCAAGTATAGAGTCGTAATAAGAACTACAAGAGGCCAAGATCCTTGCGTAATTGAGGCCCTATAAAGCACAAGGATGAGGTTGAGGCCTTACAAGGATGAGAATCTCGTACAACTTAAGGCCGGTGTAACCCCTAACCTAAAGGTGTCATCAGCCCACCATGTGTCCTTGCTAGAATAGACACGCTAAGGCTATATTTTTCTAAAACCACAAACACGTATTTCTAATATCACCAAATATTCACATATAGGGTAACTTTTAAAACTTTTCATATCAAATTAAATTTTCTGATCTCATCAATCGACATAACTAAATATCCAATCTAAAATGTAATAAAGGAATCCTTCCTTACATATAAAAGTCTCCAAAAGAAAACTAACTAACTCATAATATGTTATTCTTCTCAAATTACTAATAACTAATTTCAATTGTCAATAGGATGGTCATAATAGCTATCGCTCTCCCATCATCGACGAATACGTCATAGCCCGTCAAGTCATAGATTATAGAATCTTCAATTGAACCTATAAAAATAAAGGATTGAGCGAAAAACGCCCAATACACCAAACCGAAAGCACATGCACATGATCATGTAAATCACAATATCACATACAACTTAATTCTAATGCAACAAGCACAGATTAATTATTTTTTCATTAGCCTGCATCCAACACAATTTAGGAATATATGCAACTAATCCTAACCTCAAAGTAACTTATGACCCCGATGAAAACCATAGTATAAAATGGTGTATATATATAGTTGCGTTCATAATTAAGCTAGTAACGACTCCTAATCTACTGGAATCATCTTTAAATGCAACTCCACTTAGGAAAATGAAATATAAGGATCATCAGGTTGCCAATGTTAGTATCACCCTCCACTATGGTTTCTCTCTACCATGAGTTCTATACTAACTGCAGCCACTCACAACCAACACACGATTCAATTAAAGTCTAATATAATTAAGTCAGTTTAAAAACTAATCCTACAAGTACAAACAATCAAACATGGTAAGGTCGTACCTGGTATTGCTTCCAACTTAAATCCACTAACAGATTGCTTAAAGAACAGAACCCTAATCTCGTAATACTCTTATTTAACAATACATATATATATATATTGCAATCATTTCCAATTGTAATAACATTATCAAACACTAACCTTAATTTTGCAAACCTAATCGAAAATCAATACACCTGTTTATCTCGTTTATACTTCACAGAAACCCTTTTACAATTTCTCAAGATTTCTTAATGATCTCCCACAATTCCCTTCACAACACATACAAATATATACAATCCTTTATGAGCAAAACGACTATGAAAGTTCATAACTTTATATCCATAGAGATAGAACAGATTCATACTTACCTAGAACTCATAGATCTTGCTTGCAACAAGACCCTAATTTATTCAATCAATCTCCTGTCGTAAGTAATTTACTATCACTATAATCATAATCCTATAATCTATTAATCTCAGAAACTACGAGACTTTGATAGAGATCTTACATTTACTTTGATTTGGAACTGAAACTCTCAAAATCTGCTTTAGGGTTTCCTCTAATAGATTCTTGAATCTCCTTCAATTGTATACAAAACTAGAATTAGATTTATCTATCTAGGGAAAAGAATTGAAAAAAACCAAGATTAGACCCATACCTTGAGTTTTGCTAAAGAAAAGGTATGACAAGGTCGTGGAGTCTAGGGTCTATTTATAGAGAGAGTTAGCTTTGAAAAAACGCAACCCTAGCTTAGGAAAAACGTGGATATAGGTCGGCCTTTATGCTAGTGGCTTAGCTAGATACGCCGGCGGCCATTAGTCCTGCAGAGGACCAATTTTCTTAACAAACTTTTGA
The DNA here is from genome assembly GCA_024138025.1 of Combretum micranthum. Classification (NCBI taxonomy): domain Eukaryota; kingdom Viridiplantae; phylum Streptophyta; class Magnoliopsida; order Myrtales; family Combretaceae; genus Combretum; species Combretum micranthum. The sequence goes on along the minus strand of JAMXBD010002458.1, from coordinate 155,444 downwards.
AACCTCATGCTGAAGCTTAGGCCGTCATTCATTATTTTTAGGCCGATGGCTTAGGATTCAAGGTTGGTAGCTTAGATGTCGGCCTAAGCCAAATTTGCCTGATCATTCGCACGTGACTTCCTCGTGTCCAAATTCATCTATTCATGGACAAAAGTACCCTTTTTATATATATACTATATTACAATTCTACCCTCCATTATTAATTATTTATTTGTACTTTACATCTCTTCCCTCCTAAAAGAAACTTTCTTGCTCGAAAGTTATCTGAGTCAATGAAAAGCTCGGGTTGCATGGCTTGCATCTCCTCTTCTAACTCCTAAGTTACTTCTCACTCCGTTTGATTTGTCTATTGGACCTTCACTTACTTGATCACGCATTTCCTCAATATCTTTTCTTTCTTATCCAAGATTCTTATGGGCTTTTCTTAAGTAGACGGATTAGATTGAACTTCCAACGGTTCCAAAGTTACAATCTGATTAGGGCCTTGCACATATTTTCTCAACAAGGTTATGGGAAATACGTTGTGCACTCCTTCCAGACTCGGTGGCAGTGTTAGTCTGCACGCCATGTCTCCAATCCGTTCCAAAATCTCAAATGGTCCAACATATCGAAGGTTTAACTTTCCTCTCATACCAAATCTGACAATACCTTTCGTCAAAGATATCTTAAGTAACACATGCTCTCCTACCTAGAATTCCAATGGTCTCCTTCATTTATCTGCATAGCTTTTCTATTGGCTTTGTACAACTTGTAATTTCTATCTGATTACTTTAACTTTGTCCATAGAATCTTGCACCAATTTGGGTCCTAAAATCTGTCTTTCACCTACTTCGTCCCAATGAATCGGTGATCAACACTTTCTTCCATATAAGGCTTTATATAGTGGCATCCCTATTGATGCTTGGTAACTGTTGTTGTAGAAAAATTCCACAAATGGCAGGTGTTCATCCTAGCTTCTTTTCAAGTCCAAGACATAGGATCTTAGCATGTCCTCAAGAATCTTGATGGAATGTTCAGTCTGCCTAGCTATTTGTGGGTGATAAGCAGTACTAGAGACCACTTTAGTACCTAAAGCTTTGTGCAAACTTTTCTAGAATCTTCCTACGAATCTAGTGTCTCGGTTTGATAAAATGGTCATTAGGACTCCGTGTAGTCTCACGATCTCTTTGATATACAGTTGAGTTAACTGATCTAGTTAGTACCCAATTCTGATCGGTATAAAATGGGCTACTTTAGTTAGTCTATCGACAATCACCCATACTGAATCAAACTTTCCTTTGGTCCTAGGTAGAGCCATGAAAAAATCCATATTGATGTGTTCCCACTTCCATTGGGTTATAGGCAAAGGTCTCAATTCACCGCCTGGTCTTCTATGTTCTATGTTAATCATGTGGCAAGTGTGACACTTGGACACATATTCAGCTATCTCCTTTTTCATATTGTTCCACTAGAATAATTTCTTTAAATCCTGATACATTTTATTGCCTCTAGGATGGATGGAATAACTCGAGTAGTGTGCTTCCTTCGATAACTCTCTGTTAAGTTCTCCTTGTTCGGGCACATGTGGCTTCCACTTATATCTCATGATACCCTCTTCATCAACGTAAAACTTTGGGGCTCTGCCAATTTCCAATCTTTGCTTAATATCCAGTATTCTCAGATCATCCACTTGACCAGATTTAATTCTATCAACCAAATTAGGTTGTACCTATAACCTCGCCAATCTGGCTCCCAATTTCCTGGCCACTATTTCTAAGTCAAACCTCCTTATGTCATCCAAAAAATGTCGCTCAAAGGTGATTGTGGCAGCTAAATTCTCGTTCTTTTTCCTGCTCAAAGCATCAGCTACCACATTTGCCTTTCTAGGGTGGTATTGAATATCTATATCGTAGTCCTTTATTAATTCTAATCACCTCCTTTGTCTCATGTTTAGGTCTCTCTAGTTGAATATGTACTTCAAACTTTTGCGATTCGTGAATATCTTGCATTTCTCCCAATCCAAATAGTGTCTCCACAGCTTTAAAGCATGACCCATAGCTGCCAGTTCCAAGTTATGGGTGGAATAATTCCTTTTATGCGGCTTTAACTATCTAGATGCATAAGCTATAACTCTACCATCTTGCATCAAAATGCAACCTAGACCTTGTATAGAAGCATCACTATAAATAGTGTACTCCTTCCCACTTACTGACAACGCTAATACTAGTGCCAACACCAATTTTTCCTTCAACAGTTGGAAGCTCCTCTAACAATTCTCGTCCCACACAAACTTCACTCCCTTTTGAGTTAGTTTAGTCAAAGGATTGGCAATCTTGGAGAAATCCTCTACAAACCTCCGGTAATATCTTACCATCTCTAGAAAACTTTTGATGTCAGTTATTGACTTAGGAGTTGGCCATTCCACTATGGCTTTCACCTTCTCGAGATCTTCTGAAATTCCATTCCCGTCCACAATATGTCCTTGAAAAGACACTTGGTCCAACCAAAACTCACACTTGGTAAACTTAGCATACAGCTTCTCTTCTCGTAATCTGCTTAGGATTAATCTAAGATGTTCTTCATGTTCTTCCTTGGTCTTAGAATACACCAAAACATCATCGATGAACACCACTACAAATGAGTCTAAGCAATCTCTGAAGACTGTTCATTAAATCCATAAAAACAGCGGGTGCATTTGTAAGACCAAAAGGCATAACTACGAACTCGTAATGCCCATATCTAGTCGTAAAAGCTGTCTTTGGAATATCTTCTGCTTTAATCCACAGCTGGTGATATCTTGACCCCAAATCAATCTTAGTTAAATACCCATGCTTTAGCTAGCTAATCAAATAAATCGTCTATTCTCGGTAACGGGTATTTATTCTTGATCGTTACTTGATTCAACTCCCTATAGTCTATATACAGCCTCATGCTCCCATCTTTCTTTTTCACGAACAATAATGAATCTCTCCAAGGTGACACACTTGGTCTTATGAATTTGTTCTATAGGAGCTCCTCCAGTTGTAATTTTAATTCTGCTAATTCCGTCGGTGCCATCCGATATGGTGCTTTAGACTTAGGCATGGTACCAGGCATTAAATCAAAACAGAACTTGACCTCCCTATCAGGTGGTAATCCCGGTAGATCTTTTGGAAATACTCTTAAGTACTCTCTCACAACTGATATCCTTATAGGATTAGTCTTCGATTCATCTCCTATTTTCATAGCAGCTAATACCATCTTCTCCTACAACTCATATGTAGGTAAAGTTACAGATCTTTGTACTTCAAGTTTATATACAAATTTATCTCCATCTAAAGTAAACTCCATTACTAGGTTTTTACAGTCGATGGTAGCTCGGTGTTTCATCAACCAATCTATTCTTAGGATTACATCGAAATCGATTATGTCCATCACCATAAGATCTGCAGGTAAAAGCCTACCTTCTATTTCTATGTTCACATTCTTACATATTCTATTCAGCAAGTATCCACTCCCTAAAGGAGTATTTACAGTAAGGCATCTAGACATGAACTCAACATCCACTCCACATACAGAAGTAAATAACTCGGATATACAAAAAAAGCTCGCAAGCAGTATCAAATAACACATATGCACTATTTCCGAGGATAGTCAGCGTACCTGCTATGGTGTCAACACTAGAGGTGTCTTTATGCTATAAAGCATAAATCTTGGCGGTTGCTCTCTGTCCCTATCCCTACTGTCTATTCATTCGTGCTCCAGACACTATCTGTCTTCTTAACTCCTTGCAATCTACCGCTTTATGTCCCTTTTGTCCACACTTAAAATAGAATACAAGTGGACCTATAGCTCTCTTAGTGCAGAATCTCTGGCTATGCCCAAATTTTCCATAGGTAAAGCATGCATTCTCTGGCCACTTGCAATCCTTTACATCATGGGGTCCTTGGTACCTAAGGCGTTTCTTCTCAAAACTTGGAATTAAAGATCTTATTGGTTGGGTGACGGGTCTTTTCCCCCTATCTTGGGTAATAACAGTAGTAGCTGGCCTCTTACCCAGGTAGACTTGGTTTCTTGGTTCATTCCTTCCCTTGATCTTGTTAAATCCTTGCTCAATCAACTTAGCATTATTGACTATAGCAGAGTAAGTCCATTAGATTGACTTGATACTGAATTTTAGGCTCTAGACTCATGATAAATCTTCTCACTTTAGCCTCTTCACTATCCTTTAAAGGGTCTGGCAAAAACCTTATAAGTCGGTATTGTAAACCCCGGGAATTTTTCACATTAGTACCCGACCTTATAATAGCATGTATAAACTAGATAATAGATTTAGATCCTAATCGAAGCCTAATAATAGATTAATATTTAGATTTTGGGATAGATGAAGAATTGAGGAACCGAATAATGAAATTCTTTAACCCTAGTTAATATCGAAAACGAGATTTTGTATCTTGAATAATTAATTCAAGATATGATCTAAAATTTAGACCAGAAACCTGATATACAAATAGATTTAAATAGAAAATACGAATATAAGGATTAAATGATTGTTTTTGATCCCGATAATGATTCGAGATTAGAATAACGAGTAGTGATGAGTTTATATTTAGACTTAAGCTCTAAATTCAAGATTTCTAGTTAAAATTTAAAAGCTGCTAATAAGAATTCATGTTTGGTATCAAAACTAGAGATATATATATAGTTTGATTTCTGTATTAAGTCCAATACTGCATAAATGATTATTTATGCTCCTAAATAGAAAAAGATGATCCAAAAATGAACCGTTAAATTTTAAATACACAACGAAAATATAAACTGTCAAATAACTCAAAATCTAAACTTCAAACAAATAATCGGATCACGCTATTGTTCTAAACCGAGTTTTCTTAAGCTATCGAAGCCTGAAACAAAAATTGACCTAACGAGCTTAAGAAATCCAAATCGCGGGAGATAAAATTATACGAATAATTAACTACATATGTATATAACCTAAATTTGTATTATTTAAAAATCTAAGTGTTTTGTATAACTTTATACACATAATTTTTGTACAAAAACTTTCAAATATTAGCTGATTTATACCCGTAAAACTCGTATAATTAACTCAAAACTAAATTAGAATAATAAACTAATATATATATATATATATATATGAATCTCGGCTGATTTTCGGTGGAGATACAAAGAAGAAGAGAGCCGGATTTTCTTGATCAATAATGCCTTCCTTAGTAAAAAAAAAACAACTTCCCCACCAATCAAACAATGCCAAGTCCTCCAAGCATTTATTGGTCTGAAAACAACAGCAAGAGACATCAAATTCGGAGGAAAAACGAAGGAGAAACAGCCGTAGTTTCACCTCTCTTCTTCTTTTATATATATGTGTGTATTAAAGGACATTAATGAAGGCACAAACAAACTCCATAATTCCTCAACTCTTCCAGTCCGAAAATACTCCCAAATAACAATCAAAACCAACCAAAAACAGAAAACAAATCGAACAAAACAATTGAACTTGGATCAAACGAAAAACAAGCTAAAAACCTTCAAAAACGAGTTCAAAGGTAAGTTAACATGATTAAAAGGATTTTCGTTCAAATATATAGATTGTAACTGACTTATAATCATCTTAGGAACTTAATAAACACAACACAAGCTTTGGATTACATCAAACGCTCCAACGAGGTAATAATCCAAAACCCTAGCTTTATGTTCTAAGAATCGAAATCTATGTATATATGTTTTTAAACGTGTTGAAAGTTGTTTTATGTCCTTATATATGATATATAAACACTTAGAAATAGTTTGAGTAAGTTTTTAACGTGTAAAAATCAAAGAAAAAGAATTGAACCGAGGAAGAAGATGATGAACAGTAAAACATTGCCTCAAGGCCGGCAATGTAAACGCTGAATGCCGGCGGCTTAGATGGATAGGCCGGCGGCATATAGGCAGCTTACACTGATTAGAGGCTATGTAAAATAATTCTTCACGTAAAGGATGAACGTAAGCTGGCTTCCTGGAGATCTACGCCGACGGCGTAGAGCCGGCGTACGTTGAAAGCCAGCAGCTTTCAACACTGGTGCACTCGAAATGAAATAAGTTACAAAACCACTTTTACACCGGCACCTGGGGATGAAGGCCGGTGGCCTTGAGCCAGCGTACGCCCAAAATTCTTTACCGAAAGCTTATTTTTGAAAATAAACAAAACATATATATATATATATATATCTCTTAAGCCTATTTAGTGTATTATATATATATATATATACACACAACAATATAAGATTTATTACAAATGATTAGAATAACTAGATTAATATCTACTAACTTTTGAAACCCTAGAATTAAGAAAATATTTAGTATTAATTAAAGTTAGTATTAGTCTAATATTTGTTTTATCAAAATAAAATAGATAAGAATGGAAATTGAAATAAGTTAGTTTCTTGAATAATGTGACTTCTAAAAATAACAAATGCGAGATAAAATAAGAGAAACACGACAACACTAAGTATTAATAATTACCAAAATATCGAGTCTAGGACACGAAGCACATATAGGAATTTAGCTAGATTGTATTGATGAATACTTTGTCTTAAATAGGTGACTTTGACTTATTAGAGGATCTACCAGTGGATTACTACGATTGAGGCAGTATGAGCAGATGAGTAATTTAGTCATATTGTACTGGTTGTGATTGTAAATAGTAAAAAATATAATGCAAGATGATCAAATGAATATTTGCTGAAAGTATGTTTTGTTCTGAGTGTATGATTGTTAAAATATCTTTATACAAGCGATAATGCAATGATTGATGTTGTGCAGTAGTATAATGATGATTGTGTGTAATGTATGGTCACTTCGAAATTGATTAAGACTTTTTGACTTAACAAAATAATATGAACATGCATTGCACAATTTGCATTATTGCATATATGGTTGTGATAGCCTGGTACGTATTAATATTTCGGATCTCTATTTTCACTTGGTTGATCTAATGTGTGAGTCTTCCAAGGTTCTCTTTGGTCTGCCGGTCCTATGAGAAACTAAAAGGCACCGAAGAACGTCGCCCGTAGAGTCGCTTTGAAATGATTAATACTTAGGGAGTTTCTAAGGAAGTTGCAGGAGATAGTCAGTTTAATCAACTATATAAAGAGTGATAACTTAAAATGAGAAATTGCTGATGCTCCTGTGTACTTAGTCTCTCCTGGGCAGGTGGGTCATTAAGATTTGGTTCTTCAACCCATTAAAAAGAGGGCGTAAATCTTTTTCCCGTTTGGATTCTAGATCATCCAAACTTGTATCTGTGCATATGGTTGAGTGCTTGCATTGCATATGAATTGTTAATGACTTGTGTGATGTATGGTATGTCTGGTTATTCACTGAGCTGTGGTTTCGCTCATACTCCTACAGTCTTTTCAGGTTCACTTTACGACCCTGGTTAGTTACATCCAGGAATATGGCTCCGGTAAGAGCTTTGAAGCTAGAAGTCTATAGATATATTTTAGTTTGATGTTTATGTAATATTAGATTATATTATTTAGTTGTGTACTTCAAAGGAGCAATATGGTTTGTAATAGTTTGTAATGTTTATTCACTAAGTCATTTCTCTCATATATTTGTTATTTCTTATCAAGCAACTAAAAGATCCTGTTGTTTTGAAAACCTGTCATTCTTTGAAGGTAATTTAGTAATAGTATTCAAGAGTAACTTGTTTACTACTACTAGGGTACCCTCGGGGCGTGACAGGTATAGCTCTGCTTCGTACTCTTCTACAGTAATCTTATCCTACTATAAGGTGTAATATTCTTGGAGCATCTTCTGCTTCACACTATTTAGAAAGAACTCTTTGTAGAAGGCCTGTTTAAACATCTCTCATGTGATTGCTCCAGCCATGTGTCTTTTGGTGCTCATCCACCAGTTGTTTGCTCTCCCAATAAGCAGGTAGGTGGCATATTCCACCTTCTTGTTCTCCGGTATGTCCAAGCCAGCAAACATTTTCTCTACCTCCTCTATCCATAACTGAGCCTCCAATGGCTTCCCAGGCAGAGGCTCAAACTTGTAGACCAGGTCTACAAACTTGTTCAGACTGAGCACGTCAGCATATCTTGCTTTCTTCTCCGTTTCCTCCATTGCCATTATTCCTCTGTGCCTCTTGTCTCCAAGCCTCACCATTGGCCTGCACAACCTACATATCGTTCCTCATGTTCTGCTATTGTTGGGTGACTACTCCCAGAAGAGTATTCACAGCTTGCATAAGTTGAGCAACATCTATGGGCACTTGTTCTCCTACATGAGGAGCTGGTGGTAGCGGAGGCGGGGGTAAGTTCTCATGCTCTTGGTTCAAAGGTACCTGATTTAGGGGTGATTGTTCCTCTTCACCAGTTCTAGTTGAACCAGCATCAGAGACTCTTCTACGTAGTGGCATTCTACCAAGAAAAAGAAAAGATATCTATAAAGTTAAGGAAATACTAAGAGATTATAGCACTATATAGTATTATAACTTATGAATAAACGTTCCCAACTAATTTCTACCCCTATCATCAAGGCTCACCGTTCTAAGGAGTCATAACTTGAATCTATTGATCAAAACCTATTGTTCTGATACTACCTAAGCTATAATGTCCTAACCTAAAGGCATTATCAGCCCACTACGTGTCCTTATTAGAATAGACATGCTAAGGTTATATATTTCTAAAACCACAAACATGTATTTCCAATATCACCAAACATTCATATATAGGGTAATTTTTAAAACTTTTCATATCAAATTAAATTTGTTCATCTCATCAATAGAAATAACTAAATATCTAATCTAAAATATAATAAAGGAATCCTTACATATAAAAGTCTCCAAAACAAAACTAATTAACTCACAATATGTTCTTCTTCTCAAATTACTAATAACTAATTTCAATTGTCAACATGATGGTTATAATCGCTATCGCTCTCCCCATCATCGATGAATACGTCATAGCCTGTCAAGTCATAGATTATAGAATCTTCACCTAAACCCTAAAAAATAAAGGATTGAACGAAAAACACCCAGTACGCCAAACCGAAAGCACATGCACATGATCATGTAAATCACAATATCACATACAACTTATATTCCAATGCAGCAAGCACAAATTAATTATCTTTTCATTAGCCTGCAACCAACACAATTTAGGAATATTTGTAACTAATCTTAAACCCGAAGTAACTCATGACCTCGATGAAAGCCATAGTATAAAATGGTGTATATATATAGTTGTGTTCCATAATTAAGCTGGTAATGTCTCTTAATCTATCGGAGTCATCTTCAGCGTAACTTCACTCAGGATAACGACATACAAGGATCATCAGGTTGCCAACGTTAGTATCACCCTCCACTATGGTTTCTCTCTACCATGAGTTCTATACTAATCGCAGCCACTCACAACCAACACACGATTCAATTAAAGTCCAATATAATGAAGTCAGTTTAACTTCTAATCCTACAAGCACAAACAATCAAACATGGTAAGGTCGTACCTGATATTGCTTCCAACTCAAATCCACTAACAGACTTCTTAAAGAAAAGAACCTTAATCTCGTAATACTCCTGTTTAACAATACATACATATATATATATGTATTGTAATCAATTCCAATTGTAATAACAATATCAAACACTAACCCTAATTCCGTAAACCTAATCGAAAATCAACACACTTGTTTATCCCGTTTGTACTTCACAAAAACCCTTTTACAATTTCTCAAGAGTTCTTAACGATCTCACACAATTTCCTTCACGACACATACAAATGTATACAATCCTTTATGAGCAAAACAACTACGAAAGTGCATAACTTTATATCCATAGAGATAGAACGGATTCATACTTACCTAGAACTCATAGATCTTGCTAGCAACAAAACTCTAATTCGTTCAATCAATCTCCTATCGGAAGTAACTTACTATCACTATAATCATATTCCTATAATATATTAATCTCAAAAACTACGAGACTTTGATAGAGATGTTACTTTTACTTTGATTTGGAACTGAAACTCTCAAAATCTACTTAAGGGTTTCCTCCAATAGATTCCCGAATCTCCTTCAATTGTATACAAAACTAGAATTAGATTTATCTATCTAGGGAAAAGAATTGAAAAAGACCAAGATTAGACCCACATACCTTGAGTTTTGCTAAGGAAAAGGTGTGACAAGGTCGTAGGGTCTAGGGTTTATTTATAGAGAGAGTTGGCTTTGAAAAAACACAACCTTAGCTTAGGAAAAACGTGGATATAGGTGGGCCTTTACGCCGACGGCTTAGCTGGATACGCCGGCAACCATTAGTCTAGCGTAGGACCAATTTTTTTAACAAACTTTCGAAACTTCACGCTAAAACTTAAGCCATCATCCATTATTTTAGGCCAGTGGCTTAGGATTCAAGACTGGTAGCTTAGATGCCGGCCTAAGCTAAATTCACCTAATCATTCGCACGTGACTTCCTCATGTCCAACATCTATTCAAGGACAAAAATCCCCTTTTTATATAAATCACTATATTACAATTCTACCATTCATTTTGAATTATTTATTTGTACTTTACAGCTAGGGCCGAGGTCCTACTGGGTCAAGGCCCTTGTGGAGCTTCTAGGTAGGAGTATTTAATGGAGCTCTTCATGGGCTTATTAACCCATTAGACCGGTGTTGGAATTGATAAGATATAGCCAAATATTTCCTTTCAACAATGCAAATATTCAAATATTTAAAATTTAGAAAAAAAAAATTGATATGAGGATAATGGATACTCACTATTGACATCAAGCTATGTATTATTAGATGGGGTTATAGGTAGAGATTAATTCGAAGATTATTGACATTACTATTGTAAAAAAGAACATGGATGTATATATTTATCATTATGTATATTTATATAATTCAATTGTTGTAACTTTTTAAGGGAGGAAAAAAAGACTACTCTAGAAAGAAAGAAAATGAAAAAAAGATTACTCTATAAAATTCAAGTTGCAAATTATAATAAGATACTTCATAAAACTACTACATTCGTAATTCACAGTCCTTTATAAAATCGTCCAGGTTAAGCTTTGCTTTTCATTTCTAATCCAGGTTCAATCTTTTATGTTTTCTAGAAGCATAAACCTCTACAAGAATATGGGATACCCAAAGCTTTCGAGGAATTGTAGTAGGATTACCATTTATTGTTATTCATTGTGGGATAGATTGGAATGTATTACACAAGTATATACAGTCATAGTGACATGAGATAGAAATTTCTTCAAATTACTCAGGTTAGACTAGGGACATTAAAGCATCATATTCCAACACATTTTGGCTTTTATGTCCATTCAGGTCCTCTCATGTCCATCTCTTTTTTTCCCCTCTTTAGCATACTTTTTGTAATGTTTTCATGTTATATAAAATAAGATAAAAGAATAAAAATGTAAATACATGTACCCCTTTACAAAGGTAATTATGTAACAAATCTCTATAAATTTATAGTTTATTTACCGTTTACTTTTTTATTGATACGAAGAACCATATAAACAACACAACATTGAATAGATAAACTATATTTTTTAAACTTTTCTTAAAAGTAGTACATAATTTTTTTTTCGACTTCCTTTATCCAATCAACATTTTCATCATAACTATGATAAGGTATAAAAAGGATCTGCTAGATTTTACTTGGAGATGAAATCATCATAACTTAACACATCTTGTAGAACCATTATTTCAAGCGGTTTTTTAACCACTGGTGGCTCTACGAGCAGCATTCGTTCCACTTGCCGCATGATCGGGCGTTGATGTGGAGTCGGACGTAAACATAAGAAGGCAACCTTAAGAATGAGGACGATTTGACTTGCGAATTCCATAGGAGGTGATATTCGTTGGTCCAGTACATCCTTCACCAAATTTAACGCAGGTAAACTTGGACACGGTGATGCCATGAATGATAACAAATCTCCAGGATGCTTCCCAACCATTACTTCTAGCATCAACACTCCAAAGCTATACACATCAGAGGCTGTGGTTGCCTTCATCGTCAATGCAAGTTCTACAAGCAAACAAGGGGCCTCTCAATTTGCAACATTCAACTCAACATGCTAGTCGCTACTTTGATTCATTAGAATAAAATAAAGTTGGAGCATAATTCCTTTATTTTATAATTAGAAAATTTTTTTAATATATATACACACACATGCTTTTCATGAGGAATACCAATTCCTCTTATAAGAAAAAGGAATATGAATTCTTTATTCATTTTATGTCATATGAAATAGATATTTTTTATAATAGAAAATTTCACAAACCAAATAAGAAAATAGCTATTTCACGTTACATAGAATAGATATTTTTTATAGTAGAAATTTATACAAACCAAATGAGAGTATAGCTATTCCACAATAATAAAGAAAGAATATCAATTCTATTCCATTCAATTAGATGCAACAAAGAAAAAAAAAAGTAATAGCAATTTCAACATCAAATAAGATATGTTGGGGCTTGCCCATGTGACAAGGCATACATACCTGGTGCAGCATATCCATAAGTGCCTCCGAAAGATGTCCAATTTGAAGAGTTGGGATTGAGAAGCCTTGCAGAACCAAAATCAGATAAGTGTGCGTTGCATTCTTCATCCAGCAAAATGTTCTTGGTAGATATGTCACGATGAACCATGGGCGGAGAGCACTCGTGGTGCATATATGATAGTGCACTGGCCACTGCTTTAATTATGTTTATCCTATCATACCATGTTAATCCCACTGTATCATCCGTACTGCCAAGTCTCTTATCCAAGCTCCCTCCTTTCATGAACTCGTAGACCAAAAAGGAGTGTCTCGGATGTGAGCAAAATCCGAACAACTTCACAATGTTGCGATGTCTAATATTCGCCAATGTTTGGATTTCGTTTGCAAAAGCTTCCATTTGAGGAGATTCATCTTGTGGTAGAGCGGCAATTTTTTTTATGGCTACAACCTGACCTGTTGGCAGCTCAGCTTTATAAACTTCTCCATGTCCTCCTCTTCCGATGCAATATTTTTGGTCAAAATCCTCTGTTGCTTCAATAATGTTTTCATACACCATTTTCCCATCATAACTCCATATCTCAAACATACTTTCCCTTCGTGCTCCTGCATTATCGACATGGTTTCCAGTGCCCATTTGTCCATCTCTTCCACGACGGAGAAGTATAAGCATCACAATTGCTGCAAACAGAAAGAAAAGGATGCTCAGTGTAAGGGCCACCACCAATTTCCATGCTCGAATGGTTGATTTCCGTCCGGAACCTTTCGTATTTGATGGACAAAATTTTAAACCTGATTGACCACTAGATGTTCCATTGCTCTCCCTCGTGGACTCGCGAAAAGCACTTGTGTTTGGTATACACCCTTCAAATTTGTTGAAAGAGACGTCGATGGAGATTAAACTTGGATTGTCCCCAAAACTGGAAGGTATTGAACCATTAAGCTTGTTATGGGAAACATTTAATGTAGTCAAACTTGGCAAATCTGCAATCATGGCTGGTAGTTCTCCTGACAGTGAATTCTCACTCAAATCAAGGATTTCAAGCACTCGGAGTCTATCAATCTCAGTAGGAATATATCCTATCAATTTGTTTGCTCTCAAATTTAAATGAATCAGACTCTTGCAATCTCCTATTTCTCTGGGAATCTGACCATCTAGATGATTAATGCCTAGGTTAAGCATTGTCAACAATGACAACTTCCCGATATCAGAAGGAATACCTCCCGAAAGACGATTATCGTCTAACAAAAGTTCAAGTAATGATGAAAATCTTCCGATTTCTTTGGGAATAACCCCAACCAATTGATTTGAAGACAAATGAATCTCCTTTAGTTGGGTAGCATTCCCGAGTTCTGGAGGAATCCTACCTGAGATCATGTTCTGTGACATTTTCAGGCTGGTCAAGCTTTGGCTATGCCCCCATTGCGGGGAAATATCACCATAAAGATTATTGTTGCTCAAATCAATGTAATCTAGCTTTGGGTGAATGCCGAAAGTGTTTGATATATCACCTATTAGGCGATTGCTATCCAGCCTTACTCGTATCAAGTTTGTACAGTTTTTCAAACACTTTGGAATTGGTCCAGTGAAGAAATTCCCATACGCAGAGAAGTTTTGAAGATTTCCACTAAAACAAAAGTCCTGAGGTAGCTGACCCACGAATCGGTTAAGACTCAATTGTAGGGTTATCATTGAGGTGAAATTGTTAAATCCAGAGGGAAGAGAGCCATTAAAGTTATTGAAATTGAGGTATAGACTTTGTAAGTGAGTCAAGTTCCCTAAGGGTGCAGCAAGTGGGCCAGAAAGACTGCAGTTACTCACCTGCAACATAACAAGGAATTTGAGCCTTCCTATTTCTCCAGGAATGGACCCAATAAAATTGTTTGCAGAGAGGAAAAGGTAGAACAACGTACTTAAGTTCCCAAGTGAGGCAGGAATCGGACCACTCAAAAGATTACCCGACAGATCAAGCTCAGTGAGGTTACCCAGTAGTCCAATCTCCGAAGGGATGGAGCCTGTCAAGATGTTATCTCCTAGATATATGCGATATACACTACTTAGATGCCCAAATTGTGGAGGTATGTTTCCAGAAAGTTGGTTCTCATAGATGAAAAAATTATATAAATTGCTTAAATTTCCGATCTCGGAAGGCAGTCCTCCTGTCAGTAGATTGAAGTGGAGTTTTAATTCCATGAGTTTTGAACTTTCCAATTTGTGGAGGAATGGTTCCAGTGATCTTATTCGAACTCAAGTCAAGAGTGGTAAGTGCAGAGAGATTACCAATACGTGGTGGAATGCTTCCTGAAAGTAAGTTGTCATGAAGGTAAAGAGCTTCAAGGCTAGTAAAGGAAGAGAAATTGAAGTCTTTCAAAGTGCCCTGCAAACCGAAACCCGAAATGTTCAGTTTGGTGATACTTTGATTTTGGCTATCGCAAGTTATTCCAAGCCAATCGCACGGACTGCTTCTGATCCATGAAGAGAGGACATGTTGGCTTTTGTTGTCAAGACTATCTCTCCATTTCAATAGTGCTTCCGTTTCAGAAGACAAAACCGCATAATTTGTTGAAGCAAACCCGACTAGGATATAGAGATATAACAGAACTAAGAAATGAAGGGGTTGATAACAAGACGGATTAAACATTGCTATATTCCCAAAGAAACAGGTAGTAAACTATATATGCAGGTGGACGATAACGAATGTTCTTTTGAAAGGAGATGGCTAAAACAAGACACCCATAATCTACTTCGCGTGCTTTTCTAATAAATACTTTGAAATAAAAATAAAACAAAAAAAAAAATCAATTATACTAAAGTGTTATGCGTTTAGGCAAGCAGGGTGAAAAAAAAAAAAAAAAAAAAAGGGATTCAACTGAAAATTTAGTTTTTTTTTTTTTAATTCGGTTCGGATTAGAAAGGAAAATTCATTCTTGCTTTTCTTCCCCAACACAGTGTAGTGTATAGTCTACATTATATAGTAATAGTGTACACTTTCCACTAGAAGAAATTTTAGTTGTTGCAAGGAGTCATTTGTGATGAGATAGTTTTTTGTGACCTGGTTGTTAATTTTTTATATATTGCAACAAAGTTATCCTTGGAAAAAAAAAAGTCTTTCAATTTATATATCTAATAAAAAATAAATTACTCCTTGCAATAGATTATAATACAATTTTAGATGTTTTATATTAATAAAAATCTGGCACATATCACCAATCAAATCCACTCCCTCAAACTTTATCTCTCAAACTAATCCTCTGGTAGGAACATAAACCAAGCTTAATTGCAATCTCATTTCCTTAAGCATGTAAATCATGAGCAAGATTGGCGGTGGAATTTGAGTGTTGCCGTGTAGAAACTTGCTTCATTAATGAAGCATTGGGCAGCTGCACTTTTATGAATTTTACCATGGAATGTGCTATCATTTTTTTGACTTTTCAAAGGATAGTTACCTTCTGTTTTTCCTTCTTCCACCAACTGGAGCTTTCGCCGCGCCCCCCCGCCTTCCTCTTTCTAACAGCCTCTTATGTTCTATAAAAGGACTCATGTCCTCCATTTTGTAATGTAATATATAAGCATATGAGATTTTGAATAAAAAATTAGAGGTACTCCAACAAGCCTCTTATGTGAAAAAGTATATTGAAAAATTCTATGTGTGTCTATTTATTTTCATTGGTAGTTTAATTTTTACTGTTCCTATATCCAATATCAAAGCCAATCATTAACATGGCTTTAAATTCAAGCACAAGTTTACGCAATTTTTAGCACGTATAATCAACAATTTTCAAGTTTGATGGAGAACAATTTTGCAATGTGAAAACATTTGATGGAATTATTCTTAAGAAATAGTGGGTGTGGAGAGATTTTGGAAAAGGGTTTTGTTGAACCAAAAGAAGGAGAAGAATTGTCAATAATCAAGAAATAGCAAGTAGAGCATGATCACTCTCTTAATGAAAAAGCCTGTTTTTGATATTCAATTTGTAGACCTATCAGTTCTTGAAAAAATATTTCATGCTAAACAACAAAAGAAGCATGGAATATTTTACTCAATACTACAAAGGGTAGACCTAGTTAAAAGAATAAGATTGCAAGGACTAAAAAGGCAATTTGAGCTAATGGAGCAAGGAAAAGATAACAGTATACGTGATATTTTTCAAGAATAGACAAGTTGGTCAATGATATGAAAAGATAAAATAATAGAGAAACAAGTTATGGAAAAAATAATGCGTACACTCACAAGCAAGTTTGATTATGTGGTAACACTATTGAAGAGTCTAAAGATCTTCATAAAATGACTCTGAATGGTTTGCAAGCTTCATTGGAGTCACACGAAATACGAATGAATGAAAGACTTGTGGATAAGATGAATAAGCATTAACGGCTCAAGCAAAGTTAAAAATTTCGAAGTAAAAAGAGAATAGAGAAAAAGGACACAATTCTAAATGGGAAAGTGGAAAGAATTTTAGAAACATTCAAGTAGCTAGAAAAGACAACATTGGAAGAGGAAAGTTAAATGCCCAATGCTTCAAGTGCAAGAAATTTGGTCATTATCAATAAGAGTGCAAATCATATATCCAATGCCATAACTACAAAAGGTATGGTCATTATAGTAGAGAGTGTTATGCCAAAGCATTAAATGATCGAAATAACCATGCCAATATCATAGAGAAAGAAGATGGTGTTGAGACTTTATTAATGACTGGTCATGCTACTGTCAAAATCAATGATAACCAATGGGTATTCGATATAGGCTGTAGTAATCATTTAAGTGGGAAAAAGGAACTATTTTCTCACTTAGATGAGAATTTTCAAACAACAATAAAGCTTGTTGATAATACCTTAGTTGCTATATTTGGGAAAGGAAAGATTGGCATTCGTTTGATGGATGGATCGCTAAGCTATATTTCTAATGTGATTTATGTTCCAAGTATTTGTCAAAATCTTTTTTAGTGTGGGGTAATTGACAAAGAAGGGTTATGATTTACACTTCAATAAGCAAAGGGTGTACAATCGTATATAAGGAGAAAGGAATAATAGCTAAAATGAATATGTTCGAAAATCGAATCTTTCCACTAAACATCAAGTATAATAGTGGATTACGTTGTACTATAACTATTGTAGATGATAATTGGCTTTAGCAGATGCATCTAGGAAACTTCAACTTTAGAAGTATCAAGTTCCTAGCAGGTAAACAATGGGTTTTAGGTTTCCCAATTACTCAAATTCCTGATAAATTATGTGAAGCTTACCTAATGGAAAAGAAACACAGAGATCCTTCTCCTCAAGGATGGTTACAGAGAGCTACAAAACCATTGGATAATATTCATTTAGACTTGTGTTATGTGGAGGTTCCTTCTTTTGGAGGTAACATATATTTTATTACATTTTTGATGACTTTAACATAAAGATATGGGTTTACTTCTTGAAGCAAAATATGAGGCATGAAATAATGAAGAATTTTGTAATATTCATTCAAAAACATAGTGATCATATTCTAAAAATTTTGCGAACAGACCATGGGACTGAGTATATTGTCTGTTATGACTTCTTAAGAAAGCATGGGATCAAACATCAATTAATTGCAAGGTATACACCTCAACAAAATGAAGTGGCAGAGAGCAAGAATAGGACCAACATGATATGGTGAGGTGTATGTTATGTCATAAGAAATTACCAAAAGGTTTTTGGGCAGAGGCGGTGTCATGTGTTGTTCATATCTTGCATAGATGTCTGTCAAAAGTATTCGAGATAAAACTCCTAAATAAGCATGGAGTAGTAAAAAGCCAAATTTAAGTCATTTGAAGGTATTTGGATGTATCGCTTATGCCCATGTACATGACAAATTGAGAAAGAAGATTGATGATAAGGCAAAAAAATGTATCTTTATTGGCTATAGTGAAGTAACAAAAGGTCACAAGTTGTTCAACCCTATTACTCAAAAAGTAATCGTAAGTGGAGATGTTACTTTTAACGAAGATGGAATTTAGAATTGGTCAAAAGAGCAAAAAAGTTAAATTAAGGAACTTGGAGAATCTAGCAGTCAAATTGCTACTATTGTAGAGTCTATTAAGACATAAAGATATCCACAACGAGAATATCATTTACTAGTTATCACGCCCCAAAGGGTACCCTAAACGTGGTAGTCCGCCATATACGGTATTAAAACTTAAGAATGACTTTCCGAAGTCATGCGAAAGGTTCATCACCATATGTAAGGCATTTATCACAACAATAGGAGACATTGGTGGAATGCATACTTTGAGATAGTAGATACAACATGCAAGAATTCTAGACAAAAATCTCATTTCAACATTATAAGAATATAATCCTCACATTATCTTAGGGGCTTTCCCCTATCAATCTCCAAACAATCATAATATCAGCTTAGACTTTAATACTAACATCAAAGATATTAAAGGATATTTAACCTAAGATCTTCAAAGGATTTTCAGAATCTCCCCAAAACATAAATCCACTCGAGTATGTGAAGTCTTCAGTCATAAAAGATATTGGTCCTATTACAACAAAGTTTATCGGAGTATAAGCATAACTAGCTTAGTGAGATTATTCTTGAATTAACGTACTCATATTAATAATTTCAAACAAGTTATTTAACAAGCATATGAATGCATCAAGCAAGTGAACAACTAATACATATGATCTACCAAAATCATATGTTTGAATGTATTTACCCCTCCATTCAGGGTTAGGTATTTCAGGCTCTTTAAAACCCATCTTTAAAATCCAACTTATGTAGTTTATTTCAAGCTCCTGCATGCCCATCATGAAATAGTTCTTTTAGGCTCCTATTTGCCCATCATGAAATAGTTCTTTCATGCTCCTATTCGCCCACCTTGTAGATTTATGGCTCCTAAAACCCGGCTACTATACTTTGTCCATCGAGTATAGTAGCTCACGAAATGAAACTAACTACGTGATATGCATGAATCAATTAATATAACTCATAATATATTATTAAAGTAATTTAAAGGTGATCACAAAATTTGCACACACTCTAACATAATAATAAAACATAATTTAATTCACAACAATTCATGTCTCGGTATGCTTAGCATTCTTTCAACCAATACTTTCATGCATAATTCATTTTCTTCTTTTCTTACTTCTAGTGTCTCTAGCTATAAGCACAAACAAGTACGTAAAAGGTAGGGAATAAACTCATCTGGCCATGAGGATATATCTTTCTTACGGATGAGTCGATCGATAAATCCACTAATCAAAATAATCCTCAGGGTATGAACACTCCTCCTTAGGATCACTTAATCAAGAAGAATACCCACAATGAGTATTTCTTGTTGATTCTATGGTACTCATAAAAAACTATGTTATAAGATCATTAAAATTCGTATAGAGGGTAATTCCAACTTAAAATGGTCATAACTTGGTCATTTTAACTCGGAATTGTGCAAATAATATACCATTTTCTACCTACTCAAAAAGATATATCCATTCCTAAGGTTATTTTTGTCATAAAAAGCCATTTGGGTTGCAAAATACTACGGTACAGAATAGTTACGAATTTATAGTTCGCAAAATTTTTCTAAACTTCTCTTTACTAAAAAAAAAAAATCCTTAAGAAAAATATATGGATATTTGTATAGTTTGAAAAATCCTTTGAACATATATATACTCATATTGTATGCATGATTTGTAGTGTTGTCTCAACATTGATATTTCACAAACAATTTATCTTTAGGAGTTTTAAAAGATGAAACTTTGAAAATTTCTCCTTTTGGAATTATTAGAAGGAAAACTAAAATATACTTGGATTGTTATGAGTGAGTGTCTTTTTATTCCATTTCCTATCTTGTCAAAAGTAAAAAAATTTCCAAAAATTTGGTTCTTTGAGTTATTTACTAACTTTATTTCTAGTGATTGAAAAATAAGCTTTTCAAAATATTCCTTAAGTTTTTGGTGTGGTCAAATATTTGAAGTTGTGTTAAATGTATGTTTTCTTCTTGTTTTCATATTCTTTTTCTTCTTTAGAAAATAAATTTACTTTAAAACTTTACTTTCTTGGCAAATTCGATTTTTCTAAGTTGGTTTCTAAAATAATGAGTTGATTTTACTTTGATTTGAAAAACTCGTTTTATTCTTAATATTTATCAAGTAGTTGAATAGTTCTTTTAGATAAGTTTATAAGAAAAGCTTTCCTAATAAAGAATTGTTAATATTAGAACTTAGCAAAAATTTTATTTTGATTTTTAAAAAGAGAATAACAATATAAAAATTAAGTTTTGAAGAAACTTTCTTAGTATATGATTTTCAAAGTCTATAGTGAACCTATTTAAGTTTTATAAAAATATGGTTGAGTTAAATATTAAGTTAATGCTAAAAATTCTATTTTTATGGAGTATTTAGTTTTGATTTATGAAAGAAATGAGTTCCTTTTATTTGAAGAAATCTTGGGTACTAATACTTTAAAACTTATGATTAACTTACTTAAGCTTTTAGAAAGAATTCATTAAAAACAATACTTAGACTTTTTGTTGAAAAATCTTTGTTAAGAAATCTAGTTCACTTTTCCTTTATTTAAGAAAGAACCATTTTTATTTTTATTTAAGACAACAACATTCTAATCATGCATGAATATGATTATGTAGCAAAGTAAAAGTAAGAATAATACATAATAAGATAGAAAGAAATACTCATAAGCAAATAAACACAATAAAAATATGGTCAAGTATTGAGAATCTTAGCTTCATCGAGGTATCCCAATCATGTATTAGGAGCCTTAGCTTCATCAAGAAGCCCAAGACTAAGAATAAACTAGTCCCAAAAGAAAAGAAAAGTAAAGAAAAAAAAAAGAAAAGAAAAGAAAAGAAAGTAAAAAAAAATCATTTTGACTTGATATGGATAAGTTCAAGACTAGAAAGACTAGTATTAATAAATTGCATGAATTAAATAAATAAATTGCAAAGCATGAAAATAAATAAATAACAAATGAGCTTATATGCTCTAAAGAAATATATATACATAATATACATAATACTATATAGAAGTTATATTAGATCAAAAATAATAATAACAATAATAACAACAACATAATAACATAATGTAAAATAGGAACATGAACAAAAACAAAACATGAATATATTGTTGCTTCTTTAACTCTCATGAGTCTAAGAAATATACCTAAGCTCATGCTAAGTTATATGAATATGATAAAGAATATATGTAGGATTTTACCTAAGGTTTAAAGGAGGGTTTGAAAAGAGATAAATGGGTAGTGTGTTTGTTATTTTTTTCTTGAAGTGTAGTGAATGGTAAAGAGTATTTTGAGAGAGATTTGTTGGAGAGAGGTATTGAGAGGGAATTTTGTAGAGTTTTGTTATGTAAAATGAATGTGTGAAAGAATGAAGGAAGAATGGGGTATTTATAGAATTTTGGAGTGAAATTTTAGATGTAATAAAATAATTGAAAAGGAAAAAATGAGGGAGAGAGAGAAGGTAGCACCGGCCATAGGAAAATAAAAGAGAGTGAGTTGATTTTTGTTTGCATTTTGTAAGAAAATAATTAATATGTAAGATATGATTTGATATAAGATGTATTAGAAATGTAAAAGTGTAAGAAAATAGGTATGTAGGTAGTAAGAAATAGGTGTAAGAAAAAATAGAGATAGTGAAATAATAATGAATAGTAGGAATAGTACTATAAATAGTATACTAGACATAGAAAATATCGGTAGTAATAAAAATACGCGTAAACGATTATATATGATATTTTTAGTAACCAAAAAATTGTGAAACTGATATTTTTGAAATCCTTGTTTAATCACGAGTCTTTTGGTGTTATTGGAATATTTTTATTATTTCGAGCTTTCGAGACACTTTTCGAGAACTAATCCCGTTTGAGTCCAAAGGACACTCGAAATTCACGAATTTGATATTTTTATACTTCCTTATATTATTACGAAATATTATAAGCTATTAACTCAATTTCGTTTTCTAGGGTTTGAGAGCGCGGGATTGCCGGGGTTGAAATTATTGGATTGTCTTGATCTTTGTTGACTTTTGAAACTCCTGTTTGACTTGGGTTAAGGTTTAATCCAACTTTACCCTAGAAATTGAGGGGTTTACATTAGAAATCGGATAGGTGGATTGTCTCATGTTTAATTTTTGTGCCGAATGATTAATGATCTTCTCTTATGGAATCCTGTGATCAAATTTGTTTAAGGTTCGGTTTCAACTTAGGTTAGTCTTTAGGTTTTGATTGTATTCCAAAACCATTCTTAAAAATTGGGGATTTACACCAGCTCATTTGAAAGATTGTGATCTGGAAAAGATATGGATTTTGATGAAGAGGAGAATGTTACCTATTATGCTTTCTTTAGATAGTGACCCATAACATTTGAGAAAGAGATAAATGATAGTCGATGGATTTAAGTGATGGATGAAGAAATTCATGCCATTGAGAAAAATAACACTTGAAACTAACTACACTTCTAGAAGCAAAGAAGGCGATTGGAGTTAAATGGGTATACAAAAAAAAGTACAAACCTAATGGAGATGGAACGTTTGAAAGCAAGATTGGTTGTAAAAGGATGCAAGCAAAAACCTAGTATTGATTACTTTGAAGTATTTGCTCCAGTTGCTATATTGGATACTATATGAATATTATATCTCTTGCTGCTTCAATCATTGGAAGATCTATCAAATAGATGTCAAGTAAGCTTTTTCTAAATGGTGTTTTTGAAGAAGAAGTATATGTCGAGCAACCACCTGGGTATGTAAAGCAAGGAAGTGAAGAATAAGTTGACAAATTGAAGAAAGCACTGTATGGGTTAAAGTAGGCCCTACTAGCATAGTACACTCATATTGATACATACTTTCTTAACAATGGTTTCCATCGATGCTCATATGAACATGGCTTATATATAAAAAAACAATAAGGATGGAGATATCGTTATTGTTTGCTTATATGTAGATGATTTGATTTTCATCGGCATCAATAAAAATGTATTAACAAAATTCAAGAAAGACATGATTACACAGTTTGGGATAACAGATATGAGATTGATGTCTTACTTCCTTGGTATTGAAGTAAAACAAACAGGTAATAATATATTTATCTCTAAAGAAAATGCTCAAGATATCCTAAAGAAGTTCAAAATGGAAATGTGCAAGTTGATATTAACTCTAGTTGAAGGAAAGTTAAAGCTTGTAAAAGATGGCAACAATGATTTCATTGATGCTACAAAGTTTAGAAGACTTGTTGGAAGTCTAAGGTACTTAACAACAACTAGACCAGATATTGTTTTTAGAGTTGGACCTGTGAGCTTATTCATGGAAATGCTACGATAATCTCATTGGAAAGCTACAAAAAGAATGCTTAGATATATCAAAGGTATACTTGAAGATGGTATACTGTACTCTTATGATAACAAGGTAGAGGTAATTGGATATATGGATAGCGATTTGGTCAGTGATACTGAAAATCGAAAGAGCACTTATGGTTATGTTTTTTAAAATTGGTTTAGGGCATTTTCATGGTCATCCAATAAGTAACAAGTTGTAGCTCTTCAATAATAGAAGTAGAATATATTGCAGTTACGGGTTGTGCAACTCAAGCTATTTGGTTACAAAAAATGCTTGGTGAAATCAACATCACAAAATGGTCTTACAAAAATATTTTGTGACAACAAATCAACAATTGCTTTGACAAAGAAACCGGTCTTTCATGGTTATAGCAAGCACTTCGATAACAAGCATCACTATATTCGAGACTTGGTACAAGATAAGGAGATTATGATTAAATATTTTTCTTTTGAAAACCAAATGGCTAACATTATCACAAAAGCACTCAAAGTTGATGCACTCATTAGGAAAAAGAAATGCTTGGAATGGTGAATTTATGAAAAGCTTGGTTTGAGGGAGAATGCTGGGAACATAAACCAAGCTTAATTAATGAAGCATTGGACAGCTACACTTTTATCAATTTTACCAAGGAATGTGCTGTCAATTTTTTTACTTTCAAAGGATAGTCACTTCTTTTTTTTTTTTCCCTTTCTTCTATCAGCTGGAACTTTGTTTTTTTAACAGCCTCTTATGTACTATAAAAGGACTTATGTCCTTCATTTGTAATGCAATATATACGTGTGAGATTTTGAATAAAAAATTAGAGGTACTCTAACAAGCCTCTTGTGTGAGAAAGTGTACTGTAAATTCTATGTCTGTCTATTCAGTTTCATTGATAGTTTAATTTTAGTTGTTCCTACATCCTATTTTACGTAAAAAAAAAAAAAAAAATCCCTCATTTTTATTTTACTTTCCCTCTCTTCCCGTCTCTCTCACTCTCTCCTCACACTTTGTCTCTACCATCTCTTTTTTTGGTTTTTTTACTCTTCGTTCCCTTCCTACTCTAGCTATTCATCTTTGCTCATGTAATGTATTTCTTCTCAAGCCTTTGTCACTGAACTGAGTTTTTAAACTTTTATTTTTTGGAAAATTGATGAATTTTGTATGTATATGTGTATTTTTTTTCTAGATACAATGCATTGAGAATTTTGATTATAAATATTGTCAAGGTATGCCCATTTATTTCTATTCTTCTATCATTGTACTGCTAAGTTTGCTTAGCAAATACAACCCAACCTACAATTGCTCTCAAACAAAACCTTAAGCACAACAACTCTAATGGCACTTTATGTAATACTTCCTCTTTCTTTTCTCTCTTTGTGTATTACTATGAATGAAACCTTAATTTGATTTTGTAGGTCACCAAAGTGGATATTCAAGCCTCCACAAGCTCCAACACAATAATTTCTTAGGGTGTACAACTGATACCCCCTTTGTCTTTTGTTATTTTCTTTTCATATCAGTACCTATACATTAGATTTGTAGTTTAAATTTCAAATTCATACAGCTCATGATAGCTATGTTTATATTATGTTTTGTTACTTGCATCTACTCTACTATGTAGCCTTCCATCCAAGCAGGACGTTGTTTAGTCTATACTTGAGTTGTGATAGTAGTCTTTGCTACTAGAAAAGCAACCTTGTCCTTAAGGTTGAAATTTGTACAACCCCTAACTTGGAACTACTGTTATCTCGCCATTAGGCTTTACTTAGGCTACTCCTATACTATGTCAACATGTATACCCACAATAGATGGAGGCACTCGTAGCTAATTTGTTATAATCCAAGTGATGATCGATGAAACTAAACCCTTGATTTAATGTTCAATGGGTAGTGGAAAAAAATCCTCGTATGTGGCAGTGATGGTCTAGAATTAATTTTGAAAAATAATACCAGCTGCCCATTCCCTAAGAATGTTGGTAGTAGGTACTAATAAGTGATGTTCTATTATTGAACAAGTCTTTTGTGAACTAAATGTCATGGTATTATTGAAACTAGTAGCCACAAAAAAAAAAAAAAAATTTTTATTGCTATGAGTTATTGTAATGCATACACATTTGATCGTTAGACTAAATGTCTAAGTCCCATCCCAAACCCGAATCTTGTGTCTTGATAGCTGAAATGATAAGAGGACAATACCTAAGAAATAATGGTTGCCTAATTGATGCTTGAGTGTAAAATTGATGGTAGTAATCATGTCTTCATGAAGAAAATCCTCCTAAGCTAGGTTATTTAAATCATGTATAATCATCTGCTTTTGAAATCTAAGTATGATATGTCGAAAAAGCTCAACCTTCTCCTTTGATTCCTCTAACACCAAAGTTGTAGTTTCTGTAAGGTAATGTTGAATATCACCATGAATAACAACTAGTGTATGCTTACTTAAACTAGATGGTAACATCCTATCCCTAACATCTTTGTGTTGCTTATAGACCTCTAATATTGAATCATCGCTAACCAGAATGTCATCTCTAGTTAGATCAGATTTAATTTCTATGTATTTGGATTCTGGTTCCTTTATCTAACTAATGTCTTGAAAAGCATAAGTTATTTGCCTTAGATTCTCTAACTTGCCTTCCCTTGTAATCCTATATGCATCTTATACATCTTTGGAATGAGTAGATTCAAATCTTGATGATGATCAATCATGATCATGATGATTACTATGATTATTGCTATCAAGATTCTAATTCATTTCAATTCTATCCAATCTTGCATTCAATTATCTCAAACTTTCTTGAATAGTAAACATTGTGGATTTGATGAAATCTCAATCTTCTGTCTCTTTAGTGTCATTTGTTGCAGGATCCATTGGAGTTCAAGAATGAAGCTTTTCTCTAATGGAGTTCGACTCTCAACAAGACCATCAATTGTTAAGCATGCTCTATCAAACACGGCTTAGCCCACAATTGCTCTCAAATAAAACCCTAAGCATAAAAACTCTAATGGCACTTTAGGTAACACTTCCTCTCTCTTTCTCTCTTTATGTATTGTTATGAGTGAAACCTTAATTTGATTTTGTAGGTAATCATACTAGATATTTGAGCCTCCATAAGTCCTGCACAATACTTTCTTAGGGTATACAACTGATACCCCTTTGTCTCTTGTTATTTTCTTCTTATAGTAGTATTTATACATCATATTTGTAATTTGAATTTCAAATTTGTACATGATAGGAATTAGCAGGCCTGAAGTCATCGAAAAGGAAAACAGGAAGAAGAAAAAACAATAGTAGAAGTTGCTGACTTGTACTCTAGCAATATAGGCTGCTGGCCTTCAACTGTACGCTGTCGGCATTGCAGCTTAGGCCACTAGCTTTTAACTAGCGTTCAAAATGATTAGAATCGAAATTATTAAAGCTGTCTCCAAGGCCGTCAGCATATATAATGTAGGCCACCAACATAGGACTAAATGCTGCTACCTTATAGTCGTCCTTTCTTGGACGATTTTTTTTTTTTTTTTTTTTTTTGAGTTTCCTTGTTTTGGTCTATGAACCCATTTGGATGTAAACATCAGTTTAGGAAAGCTTTTGGATATATTTTAAGATTTTGAGGACACTTTTTGTGTGTGAATCCTTTTTTTGAATTCTCTTTATTTCTAAGTTCTTATCAATTATTATGTTATAAAATTGTGTCGAACCCTGTTAATTGAATCTTGTGATTCTTTTAACTTCTTGATTATTTTATAGAGCATGGATCCTATCGTTCTATAAGCTAATTGCAAACTAGTTCAATTTTATTGTTCGTAGAACCTATCGAAATAATTTTATCCATACCCTCTTATTTTCATTGTCCTTTCATATTCTTGAAAACACTAAAAAGAAGATCAATGTTCAACCCCCAAGGTGTATTAGATTTGGTATCAAAGTAAGGTTATTGCGGAGTTTGTTGTTTACCCCAATTTTTCCAAGTTTGTTGGGTTGATTTTATTTTGTAAGTTATTGTTGAATTTTTGTTGTGTTGTTGCTATTGTCTGGCTGAAATGATGTCGTTTGATGGTAGTAATAGCGTGAGTAGCAATAATGCTAGGGCTAGAAGAAAAATAACAACAATGGTGGTGAAGAAGATGTTGTGACTAGGCAGGAATTTACATAGTTGCAAATCAGGTTTAATTGGATGCAAGAAGACATGAAAAGAATTCTAAAGAGATTAGAAGTTGGAGATAGAAGGAGCCATAGTGGATCTAGTCATAAGAGACATTTGAATGGTAAATCTAATGGGAATAATGAAAGGATTAGGAGGCGGGGAAATAGAGATGATAAGCGCAAGGGAATTGATAAGATTAAGCTAAAATTTCAACTCTCACTGGTAGCAATAAACCAAGGAATTTCAAGATTGGGTGCCATGAGTGGAGAAGGTGTTTGACTGCTATGAATGGGATGAGCGCATGAAAGTGAAAATGGTGTCGCTGGCATTTTTTGATTACGCTAATTTATGGTGGATAAGTTACATGTTAAGAGACGAAGAGCTAATGAAGAAAATATGCGATTAGGGGCTTTAATGAAAAGATTGATGACACATATTTGTGCTAGATTATTACAAACAGGAGATGCTGATGGAGTTACAGTCGTTGAGGTAGGGAAAGCGGAGTATAGAAGAATATATGAAGGAGTTTGAAACTTTGATGGCAAGATATGACGTTAGAGAATCTTCATATGAATCTATAGGTCGGTTCGTTAACGGTTTAAAGATGGATATTGCAAGTATGGTAGAGCGCTAGCACTATCAGACTTTAGAGGATGTAATTAAGTAGGCTAGTAGAGTTGGAAGGCATTAACATATTCGGTCTCGGAAATCACATCACTATAGTAGATCAATGAGGAGGAGAAGAAAGAGGATGATAAAGAGAAGAATAGGGGAAAAGTGGTGGATGACAAAGCACCTGATCAAACACAACAACGAAGGAGCTAGGATATTAAATGTTTCAAATGTTTGGGACATGGCCACATCGCTTCTCAGTGTCCTAATAAGAAAGTAATGATCATGAAGGAGAATCAGGTTAAGAGTGGGGAAGAAAAACAAAAGAATAGTGAGGAAGAAGAGAATGACATGGCAAATGTTCTTTAGGTTCTAGATGTAGTACTTGAGCAAGAGAATGTGATTCTAGATCAGCAAATTAATTTATTCTATGTTTAGAGTTTGGTACAGGGAAAATCTTGTTTGACTGTAATTAATAGTGGCAGCTATAAATGATATTTATGCTGGATTGGTTTCTAAACTAGGATTACAGGTGGAGCAACATCCAAGTCCATATACTCTTCACTGGCGTAGTCATCAGGGAGCTATTCATGTGCGTAAATGGGTTCGTGTACCTCTTTCTATTGGTGATTATACTGATGAACTCTTATGTGATGTAGTACCTATGGATGCAAAACACTTGATCCTTAGAAGACCTTGGTAGTATGATTTTAGAGCTATCTTTGATGGGTACAAGAACGAATATACATTCGGCAAGGGGACAAAACATACAAGCTACTACCTATGAGTCCTGTAGAGGTGCAACAAGCAAAGATGATGCATATTAAGAAAATTAAAGGATTGAGGAGTTTGTTACATGGACTAGCTGGATGACAACTTCAAATCTAACTCCGAAAATTTAGAGATTGAAGAAGGATCAAGATTCGAGGGCGAATCTTCTTATATTCAGGGGTAATGATAGGAATAAGCAAGCCTGAAGTTTTCAAAGGAAAACAGAAGGAAGAAAGAATAAGAGTGGAAGTTGTAGACCTATACACTGGCAACATAGGCTGCTGACGTTACGACTTAGGCCACTAGCTTTTAACCAGGTTCAACATGATTAGAATAGATATTATTAAAGTCATCTTTAAGGCTACTAGCATGAATAATGTGGGCTGCCAGCGTAAGACTAAAAGCTGCCAGCTTATAGCCAATCTTTCTTCGATGGAAGCTTTTATTTATTTATTTTTTATTTTGTCTTTTGAGTTTCCTTGTTTTGGTCTATAAACCCATTAGGATGTAAACATTAGTTTAGGCAAGTCATTGGATATTTTTGAGATTTTGAGGAGTTTTTGTGTGTGAATCCTTCTAAGTATTGAGAGTTTTGAATTCTCTTTATTCTCGAGTTCTTATCAATTCTTATGTTATATAGAATTGTAGCAAACCCTATTAATTGAATCTTGTGATTCTTTTAACATCTTGATTATTTTATAGAGTGTGGATTCTATCGTTTATAAGCTAATTGCAAACTAGTTTAATTTTATTTTTCATGAAACCTATTGAACAAATTTTATCCATACCCTTTATTTTTATTGTCCTTTTCATATTCTTGAAAATCCTAAAAAAAGAATCAAGGTTCAATCTCCTCAAGCTCACGTCAGTATAGCTCATGACAACTATGTTTCTTTTACATTTGTTACATACATCTACTCCACTATATAGTCTTTGATCCAAGCAGGATGTTGTCTAGTCCGTACCTGAGTTGTAACACATATCCTTTTAATTGTTTCTAAACTTATGCATTATTGGGTTTTTGTTGTTATGATTGCATGGGTTCATGTCTTGTAGAACTTGCATGTTTGTGGGGACTTAATTTTCTTCGAAAATTATAAGTATTGAGCGTAATTGCCTATTGCAATCACACTAGAGTTCCATCTTATCTCAACGTCATTGGTAAATCTTTCCATAGGTAGTATAAGCTTGATTGAGCATGATGATGGTGAAAACTCTTAAAATCATAGTGGATAATATAAAAATTCATTATAAAATAAAGTAAAAAATTTACATATTTGAATATTATAGTTGATTCAAAGGTATTCTTTTTAGGTTATTGTGTAGGTTATCTCTCTGTGGTTTATTTTCACATTTTGATTTGTGAATCCACGGTAATGCAGTTAAAGGTGGAATCTTTTTAACACCATGAAGGTGAAATTTTTAGAATAAAATGTATTTTAATATGAGGATTTTTTTAGGCTTTTCTATTTTACAAAAAGACAGACATTGCCTTAAACATGGCTGCCTTTGTATAATTTGTTTGAGAGGAACTCTAATACTCACATATAAGAATAAATATTTAGCTTTTTCAACTATATAAAAATTCTGTATTTTATATCAATGGTCTTGTGATTTGTTAGTTAGTAATTAATATTATTAATACTTTGTCTTTCTAATGATAGCATTGGCACACACTCATTAATTTTTTTACTAGCTACTGCTTTCCCAATTGCAAAGATAACCCACACCAAATCTGAAACTCCAAGAAAGGAACGCCACTAGATTGAAGATATTTTTTCAAAATTACCAACTTTATTCATGAAATAATCGTTAAGAAAATAAGATAGTCGAGACCTTTAGAAAATGACTTACAGTTGAGTCCTTTGGAAAATGACTGCTATCATTGATATTGATGGATACCTAACCGAACTAGTATTCCTAAATTTGATGAGGATAAAAAGAAAAAGGTAGAAATAAATTATATAATGAAGTGGAGTTTTAATATTGATTATAAGGAGTAACTCAAAGAGAATAAAACAGACAGTTATCCTCAAATTGGAGGATTGAACATAAAATCTGTGTGTATTTCTTCTCTCTTTACTTGTTGTTTTTCTTATATATTTGTATAGTTTGGGATTTGATCTAAATAATCCAAACCAGAACATAAGCTAATAAATCAATGTCAAATCAAAGCAAAGTTGAAAAATCAGAGATTCTTGAGAGTTCGTGAAAGAATGGCCAAGCTTGAGATTGAAAAATGTAATGATTGCAACGTATTAATCTGGCAAGTGAAAATGCCATGGTCTTGGTGCAGTTAAGTTTGAAAAATTGATTGGACTGGTAGTCAAAATTTGTGAAGAATAATATGTGAGTGTTGGTTAAAATATCAAGGGAGAAGCTTTATTATGATTTTCACAATTTATATATCTTCGATTAACTACCGATATGAGCTTCCTCATTTTCTCTGCCCTACCCGTGTATCAACAAGTTCAACCACTAAGCCCAATTTGATCATGAAGTTCCCCAATTCACAAAAAGTGTCTTTAATGTTGATATATGAAACATTGAATTTCACATCCGGGATCCTAGTTAGTTATGTCACATGAGAACTCGTTCAAGAAACGGAAATTATTTTGGAATTTTGTGAAAGCTTAGGATTTTTCAAAAGTAATCAAAATATAGATGGTATAAATATAGTTGCTGTTGTTCACTTTGATACACGACATATATCATACATTTAAATTTTAAAGAATAATGGTTATTCCTTGTATATTTAAAACAGAATATATAATTTAAGTATGACAAACTTAGATGCATGCATGTCTCTTTAGATTCTTGCCTTGACCAGTGCAAATTTAAATATATAATCTTCAGAATAAAATTAAGTGTTTATAAGAGTTATCCTCTTTTGTTGATATAAGAAACAAGTTGCTGCTCTGCTCCAGTAAATGCATTGTTAAATATTGACCTCAAATCTCACTTTGCCACAAGTGCAAAAGCACTAAGGCGTGTAATAATTTGGACGACAATGTGTACAGCATTTTTGGTGCTATAGACAAAAATGAGCTTGCTTTATTTATTACCGATATACAAGGATGTGATAGCATTTACACGAGCCCCGTAGACAATATTTTGTACCAGTGCCATTTCTTTTTAAGGTCCTTATGCTAATGATTATCTTTTGATTCTACTTTTGTTTCTCATAGGCTCTGTGCACATACCATACTTGTACGCTTAATATTTTGTCATACAACACATTATGTGAATGTTGAATTGAGAAGGAACTTTTTATTTACAGGTAATGTTGGCCGGTTTCCTCAATTGGTGCCTGATCAAGACCTCAAACTTAAGCAACTAACTGTGCTTAGTCTGGCGAGACAAATAAGTTACTATATCAAGCTATACGAACTGGTTTATTGCAGCATATCTGTTAGATTATCTTAAAATAGTTTTGATGATAAAAAAGTAAAAATAATTACTAATAATTTATTAAGTGTGTAGTATCAAGATTAAAGAGAAAAAAAAAAATGATGAAAGTATCACAAATATAGAATGTTATCAGAATGTTGCTTTAAGGATAAAGAATTTTTTCTAGAAATCCATCTTTTAGAACCTTTCACTGCTTTGACAGCAGCTCTATATCACATGATTTCACTGTTCATTCTCTAACTTGATACAATCATTCCAGTTCAGTACAAAAATGAATCTTGAAGACTTAGCTCCGAGTAAATGAGTTTATTTGGATGATATACCCATTTGTTCCACTTAAGTTAGTTTAATCCAAGGGGATTTAATGTTTTCATCAAGTTGCTCTCATCAAGTCTTCAATGATGGAAATCTTCATGAACAGTACAGACCTTATTTGGACAGATATACACGTTTTTCTCCTTCAAGACAAGTGATTTATCAGTATCTACAATGTCCAAGACATCTATTTGCTCCGGAAAATTTCAGTAAATAATTCCAAAATGAACTTCCAAAATAAACCCTAAAAATGACTCCAAATTAAAACCGAACTTCAACTAGTTCTAAATCACGAACAAATCCAAGATTTCTTAATCTTGAGAAAAATAAAATCCTTAAAAATAAATAAAAACTCAACAGTCTTAAATTCAAAACCACTACTTACACAAATTCTATACGTAACTCTGACTTATAAAATCAGGTAATATAGAGCCCAAAAACAAATTATTAAAAAGTAAATAATGATTAACCTTCGGAAATGAAACCCAATTAATAATTCCGAAAACGTTAGGAGATATTAAATACTTACAAAAATGAAATTTAAAATAAATTATCAAATTAAATATGTTGTATAAACATAAAATATCAGTTTCCAAATTGGCAAAGATCTAAACAGAAAATCACCTGGAAATCCAAGTGGAATACAGTAGTTTAAGTCCGG
Source organism: Combretum micranthum (assembly GCA_024138025.1). Classification (NCBI taxonomy): domain Eukaryota; kingdom Viridiplantae; phylum Streptophyta; class Magnoliopsida; order Myrtales; family Combretaceae; genus Combretum; species Combretum micranthum. Next base: position 121,742 of record JAMXBD010002458.1, on the reverse strand, counting down.
CAATCTCACGCCCTTAACCCTAGGGCCGAGGTGTAGTTTAAGTGTGTAGAATAGTTGTAATAATAAGGTCGCTTAAAAATATCAGATTGGTAAATTTTTGACCTATTTGAACCGTTCGGATATAGACTTTGAAAAGCGTGTCACAGGCTCGAGATATCAAAAATATCATTAGTACCGTTAGACTCGTATTTTCATAAGGTTTTAAAATATCAGTTTTATTTTTTCGATAACTAAAATACTAATTTTGGTAATTATATTCGTATTTCATTACTATCGGTATTAACAGTCTTTTGGTATATTCACTACTATTCATTATACAATTTTATTATTTTTATAATCCTTATATTTTTAGATAAATATTTTATATATTATAGAAAATTCTTTTTTCCAAAATTTAGTTCGTTTCGGGTTTTTAGGATCTTCTGTTTAAGATCCGATACTAAAAAAAAAATTAATTTAATAATTGAAAATTATTTGAAAAATATTTTTATTTCATAAAATAATTTTTTTAAATTTTTGAGTTATAAAATATCAATTGTATATTCGTGTATTTTGATCATACCGGTAACATATTTATTGAAATACTAAAATAATTAAATAATTATTTAATTTTATTTATGAAAATTATGCCACTTATTTAAAGATATTTTTCTTAATTTTATTTTATATATTTTCTTAATAAAAGTACTTTTTCAACTCATACTTCAAGTACACTTCAATTGTCACTTCTACACATTAATCAAGTTTTTTTTTACTCATTCTACACTCCATTTCCCACAAATGGCAATTGACCATACTCCTAATAATAGCCTCCTTTTTTTATTTTAATGATTTATTTAATGAATTAAAGTTTCCTTTAGTTAGCACATTAAATAACATAAGTTACACTTTCAAAAATTTAAGTTATAAACTAACTAAACCCCCTCTTTCTCCTTGCATTTCACGCGTAGCCCCCTCCATTTGCTGCCATTGTTTTATTTTTTTTTCTTTCAATTAATACTCTCTCTCTCCATTTAATGCCTCTCATTTATACTCTTTCCTTCTTTGAAACCCTACCATTTACTCTATCTTTTTCCTTTCTTTATCACTTTCTTAGCCTTTTCTTGCAAGGATATAAGCTGCCCCATCTCTAAGTCTTACTTCCACACTCCATTCTTGAAGATCCTTTGAGTAAACCTTTTCTTAAGCTTCCATAGATGATATAGGTAAAATACAGTGGGAGTTTCATGCATCAAATGACCTTTCATAAGCTTAAAAGCTAAGGATGATGATGCCAAAATGAAACACTCCTTTTATCCATGATTATTTTCTTGCTAAAAGTAGTTATATTTGTAGATCTAACTTTTTTAGTAGCTTTGATTTTGTTTATGTTTTAGATCTTGTTATATGAGTCATTATTTTGTTATTGCTAATGATTTATGCATATATTCACCATTCACATAACTATCTTAGTGTTCATGCATTTATAACTAGTATAGTAAACGAGATCTAGTTGTTTTAGGTTCATAAATGCATTGCACTTTGACTTATTTTCTTAAATAACTTGTAATAGCTTGATGATAGTAGAAAAGTTTTAGAAAGCTCAAGATCTATTTTAGTTTCAACAAAAATCATTTTTGAAAATTCGGATAAAAAGGGAACCATATTTAGAAAAGCTATTTTTCAACTTTAAAATGTGTATTTTTTATTTAAAATAAAGGGCTTAAGATATAGATATCATAAATGAATGATTTTGAGGAGTAAAGTTTAGATCTATGAGTTTATAGTTTACTACCATTAATTTCTTTTATGTTTATGTTCATAGAAAGTGTAGATTTTGGTTTTGAACTTGAATAAAAATAGTGAAATTCGTATCTAGGCAAGACCTATTTTTAAAAACCCTCTTCCAAGTTTCAAAATAGAAGTTTTAGTTGAGAAAATGAAGGTTTAGTGGATGTATATCATTAAAACTTCTTTTCACAAGAATCAAAGGTGATTTTCAAAAGTTATTTTCAAAATAAAAATCTCATTTTCGGATTTAGGCCAAGGCATAGTTTAAAAACATTTTTCCAACTCAAAAATGAAGTTTTTATTTAAGAAATGGAAGGCTCTTAAGATAGGACAAGTAAAGGATGATTTTTCCTAAGCTTAGATGGATTTTATTAATAGATATGTCCAAAAATAAATTTGGTAAATTCGGATCTCAACCCAGATCAATTTTGAAAACCCACTTTTTAACACCAAAATAAAAGTTTTGTTTAGAAAATGGAAGGCTTATGGAATATGTATCAATAGGAGATGTTTTTGATAAGTAAATGGTAGATCTACTAGTAGAGATTCTAAAAAATAGGAAGAGATTACAAAATATGAAATTTGAGTTTTATCCAAATTTTGTAAATTCGGATGTTTTCAAAACCATGCCTTAAAAACCCATTTATCAACTCCAAAATTTGTGTTTTATATGAAAAATGAAGAGTTTAGGTCAAGTATCATCAAGTAATGATTTTTATAAATTAAGATGGGATTTCTAAGAAAAATATGTAGAACAAGGAGTAGAAATAAAATAGGAAAATTTGAGTTGTTTGTCATTTTAAGAAATTCGTAATAATGGAGTAATGGTATGAAAACTCCTAATTTTCAAACTCAAATTAGAAGTTTTATTAAAGAAATGAAGTCCTTAGTGGCTAGGTATGGTTGAGCCTTAATTTTCTAAGTATCAAACGATTTTTACTTAAAAGAATCACCATAAAAACAATTTTTACAAAATTGGATTTTGGGATGAACAAATTTTGGAAACATGTTTACGAAGTGCAAAATGGGAGTTTTTATTGAAAAACAAAGGCCTTAGGGAATATACATAATGAAGGCTTAATTTTAACAAGAATAAATAGATTTTATCTGGGAATTTTTCTAAAAACAAGTAAGGATTGTCAAGAATATAAGATTAACCTTTCTAAGTTAATTTTTCATAAAGTCTTACAACAAAAAAATTTTCTAAAAATTTCTTTTATTCAATATCATCAAGAAAATGTATATATATATATATATATATATATCTCATGACATATCATTTATGTTAGTAACTTGCTCATATTGCATGTATACTTGCTTTGGATAGTAGAAACCTTACAAACACTCATAAAACTACTTTTCGGAATTAAATTTCACTACTTATCAGAACTAATCAGACCTTTCGAATCTTCAAAGTTTTCAAAACTTAAATATGATATTAGAATTAGATAGATCTTTCGAATTAGATAGAAATTGATACATAATTTGCTAAATTCCGAGTTAAAACGACCAAGTTGTGGCCGTTTTAAGTTGAAATTCTCGCTTAGGACGACAATTACGAATTTGATAGTTTATATGAGATAGAATGGATTAGTTTTGAGTTGAAATACTTATTAGGGTATTTCTTAGAATGGATTAGTTTTGAGTTGAAATACTTATTAGGGTATTTCTTCCTTTTTAGGTGACCCTAAAACCGACGATTCCATACCACCAGATTATTTTTACTAATAGACCGATGATCCAATGGCCGAGTGAGTTTTCCTCTTATTTTATTACCTTGATTATGCTTGTAGCTAGTTGCATTAGAATTAGGAAAAGATAAAATTGTGATGAGTTATGATATAATCTTGGTTGAATGAATGATAAGTATATCGAGGTGAGACTTGTTGTAAAATCATTGTATGAGTTAGCATAGACTTGAATTGTTTGAAATTCTCTATGGTCACTCTTAACCTACATAATTAACATGCCACAATTATATGAATAAACTGTACATGCATATCACGTACTGAGTCACATTGCATTAGCTAATATACCTTTGGTGGGACAAAAGTATATTAGCAGAAGGCGAGGGGGCCTTGTTAACATTAAAGATATGAGATTACTTAAGTTAACGGATATGGGGTAGGCACATAAAACTACTACAATAAAACAACAGAGGTTGCATAACTAAGAGAAAGAGATCGGGATTATGATTGCATGACTTATGGCCCATCCCACTCAAGATTGGAATTATGGTTGCATGTCTTATGGACCATCCTAACCCCGAATGGAGGGCGTAAATCCATTCACATATGGCTACTGGAAAGTCATATGCTTGTCTGCTCATGTGTTTGTTCATGCATAGCATATAGATGGATTATAACTTGCTTGTTATGGTATGAAATTAATGGAACTCTCACTAAGCTAGTGCAGCTTACACCCCATTAGATGTTTGAATGAACATGTTATTTCAAGAATGCTACTTGAGGATCGAGATGGTTGGAGCCGAATATAACTTCGGGATTTTGGTAGGAAATAAAAATGCTTGAAGATACTAGCTAGGTTTTGTGAATTGCTTTGTAATAGTTCTATATAGTGAAATTTTTTGATGAATTGAAATCGAAGTACAGTGATTTGTATTTAAAGTATAGTGAATTGTATCTTCTTTACATTGTTACTTAAGTTATATCAATATAAAATGTATCACTTCGATGTGTTTTCGCCATGTGTTAGATGTCTTGTACATAGTATGGAAGCCTTCGCGTGATTGAGGCGGTCATTCCTAGGCTTTAATATTGTGTACGATGGACTGCCACGTTTAAAGTGCCCTTCGAAGCGTGATAGTTTAATTGGTATCAGAGCAACAAGGCTTTGGGAATTAGGTGGGAAGACTTTAGGAGAATAGAATGTTAAAATACGATCTTAAGAATCGATAGGTGAGTGTTAGATAACCCTTAAGTAAAGAAGAAACTAGATTTAACTCCATGGCCCTTGAGGTATGACTTTCGATTATTAAAGATTTGAATTCTATCTTGAAAACTTCTGGAGAACATAGAAATAGACATATAAGGAAGGAAGATTGAAAATATTTGATGGGATAATCGAATCTATTCTAGCAACTGCAAAATATAGGAGTAAGTGACCTTACCTGACCCTTAGATCAAGCCAATAATAGAAATGGTAGATGCTTCCAAAAGAATTAACAAGTGGATAGCTGCCCTTGTTTGGAAGAAATCAATCTCCTAGCAATAGCAATAGATCTCGTGTTGACCGTTAGGAGCAAATAAGTTTTTGAGTAAAAAGAACAAAGATGTTTTGAAAATGTAGACCGATGTTGTGGTTTATCGTCTAGTTCATGAATTGACTCAAATGTATGTTTTGCATCATTTCTTTGAACTTTTGTAAGGAAAGATTTACATCTTCTCTTGATTTCATGTATTTCATATTATGAAGTTCCTATTATTGATTTTGATTTCAGTAGAATTTCAATATTTGTTATATATGTTTTTATTTCTGCATTTCTGTGTTCCATACTTCCGATAAGTTTCTTTATGTCTCTTTTAATGCCTTGAGACGTGATAAAAGATTAGAATTTTTGCCCGAGCTTAATAAAACAGTAAGAAACATACCTAACCACAACAAGAACCCGTCATGACTCCTTTAGGACCTGAGAACCAAACGATACCTGAACCACCTAACCAAGGGGGAAATGCTTCAATAGAGATTGAACGGCCCACTAGTTGGATAAGAAATTACATGCAATAGACTCAAACTAGTTCGACATCTATACCTGTAAGACATGTGTGAGAAACAACGCAAAACGAGCCACCATCGCCTCAATTCAACCAAAGTCTCTTACCATGCTTCATAAAGTGTAACCAGTATTTTGAAGAGCTTTGGAAAACCAGATGAGGTAGAGGATTGGTTAGCACACTTTGGGAGGTCCTTTAATGCTTTTGAAGTACCACACCACTTGAGAGTCAATTATGGATGCCCGAGTATGGTGGGAGTCTAAGGAAAGAGAGTTGATGCCTCCAGTTATATGGGGGATATTTAAATATGAGTTTTTGGATAAATATTTTCCTAGGAGCTTAAGAGTCCAATACAGTGTAGATTTCCTCAATATCTCACAAGGAGATCGTAGGGTGGAACAATATGAAACCGAATTCAGTAGATTGTTGTAATATGCTCCGGAATCATATAAACAAAGTGAGGAACTCAAAAAACTAGTGTTTTTGAATGGTTTAAAAGAAGACCTTTGGACTCGATTGGAGGAATTTGATATCGGGAGTTATCCATGATTGCTAGAAAGAGCACGGATAGTAGAAAATGCCCAAAGGAGGAGGCAAGAAAGAAATATTGGATAAGATACAATGTTGGAATTACCCTTAGATTAAATAGCTAGACTAAGAATAGGAAAGCTCGAGACCATTAAAAGCTAGTATGAGCTAATGATGGAAACTAAAAACTCATTGATTTAACAAATTCCAAGACACTCCTCATACAACTTCTTGTAAATCAAGAACTTTAAAAGATTGAAAATCTATGATGATCGTTACATAAAAGTTAACACTTCATAAATCAAATCTCAATTACTAAACTCCGTAAAATCATCATAAGTAATAATTACAATAAAGTAATGAGATTCTTGATTTCAACCCCATTAAGATTATCACAAGGATAAGAGTTTAAAACAGTGATGACTTTATTACTTAAAGAAATATGGATCTCAAAGTACAATATCATATATACAGCTACATAAAAATGGAGAAGCGAATCCATAACCTTCATTGGTCAAAGTAACCGAGTCATATAAGGTCGTGTTGTCGTGAGTCGTCTAGTGTCGATTGAGTCGAGTCGTCTGTGGTCTTGAGTCAAGTGCGTGTCGTTTTCCAAAAGAGTCGTGTAAGTGAATGTTGGAATCGCTAAGCCAAATCTTATTAATTTGTATGAACTATATTTCATAAAATATCTACCATACAAAATTTAGAAATGATACAAACCAAAGCATAAACCGGTGCTAGAGATTTAACTCAAAATTCAAAATCTTTTCTCAATAAATGATACACACGTAACAAGTTTTGTGGACAAAACTTTCTTTAAGGTGAGGAGGATGTAAGCCCTGGAAAATTTCAATAAATAATTCCAAAATGAACTTCGAAAATAAACCCTAAAAATGACTCCAAATTAAAACCAAACTTCAACTAGTCTAAAATCACGAACGAATCCAAAGATTTCTTAATCTTGAGAAAAATAAGAATCCTCAAAAATAAAATAAAAACTCAAAAGTTTTCAAATTCAAAACCACTGCGTACGACAAATTCTATACGTAACTCTGACTTATAAAATCAAGTAATATAGAGCCCAAAAACAAATTATTAAAAAATAAATAATGATTAACCTTTGGAAATAAAACCCAAATCAATAATTTCGAAAATGTTAGGAGATATTAATACTTACAAAAATGAAATTTAAAATAAATTTCTCAAATTAAATATGTTGTATAAACATAAAATATCAGTTTCCAAATTGGCAAAGATCTAAACCAGAAAATCACCCGAAAATCCTAAGTGGAATACAGTAATTTAAGTCCAGAAATCTCGCGCCCTTGACCCTAGGGGCCAAGGTGTAGAATTTGAATTTGAAAAAGGATAATGTTCACAAGATTTTATTAGAGAAATACAAAGAAAAGTCTATCCACAACTTGCAACTAGTTTTGAAGATCACGACAGAATTTGAATTTAAAAAAGGGATAAGAACATCAGATTTTTAACCGAAATTATTGGGAAAGTTTATCCATCTTCCAATAGCTTTTTGAATGTTAGAGAGAGAGTATATTTATCGAAGCCAAGGAAGAAGAAAAATAGAGAGGCTGATATACTTACGTTGCTTTGAAAAGAAAATAGAGAGACTTATACCTGCTGTGAAAAGGAGGAAGGAACACAATTGATACTATTCATGTTGCAAACAAAAACTTTCTCTTTCACCAAGAAAATACAGAACCTTATATAGAATGACACGAAACTTTGCTATTTCTCCTTTTAGTCTTTGAAACTGATCTCTCTCTCTGCTCTGGAAGAAATATGATACCAAGAAATACTCTGCTACAGAAAAAGAAAAGAGAGATAGAGAAAGAAGACTCTCTCCTCTGGAAGAAATACGATACCAAGAAATACTCTACTATAGAAAAAGAAGAAAAAGATTACTTACTTTACCAACACAAAAGGTTTCATAGAACCTTGTGATCAAAGAAAAGAATACCTTCTTTACCACAAGAAGCAAATAGAAACCGCTACTGCTTATAATCCTACACGAGCTTATTAGTGCAATTTTTATTCTTTATTGCAATCTTGATTTTGTTATTTCCTTGTTGATAGAAGGAACATGTTGTCGCCTTCTAGTTTGTTTGATTACAATATTAGACTCTATAGATCAATTATAGCTAGATGATAGCTATGAGAATCGAGCAAAGAGGATTGCACTGTCTTGTAATTTAAAGTCATTGGATATAGTAGAACAAACCCGTAGGATAATGGGGTCCCCGGCTCAGAGCTGGAAGAGTGGACTGACACACAAGGCAGAATCACTATAAATCGCTGCCCAATTTTTTATACTCTATCTTTTTAATTTTCACAATTTAATTGTTATATTTGTTTAATTGTTTATATTGTTCTCATATTTAAAACTGGAAGGAGAATAATTTTTAAAAGGAAAAAATTACTATTTTTATTAATAGTGGGGCCAACAATATCCAAGTTCATGACAAAAGGAGTTATTTGATCAGTTGATTCTTTCCATCTTAGTATTTTTTCTATTTGATTTTTGAGTTATAGAAAAAATTATTAGGATTATTGTTGTCAGATCATTACTATATTAGGTCATATTGGGTGCATTTTCAACATCATTTATGTACTTACTAGGAAGTTATTAGCAATTTACAACGTGTAGCAGTTTAATTTTTTCATCTGTGTTTGTTGAAGAGTAGATCTACCTCGTTGTACATTGGGGAGCTGGTTAAATGCAATAAGTTTGTAGAAAGTGAAAAATGAAAGGCTTTTAAATTGTAATATTCATGTAATTTTGGTTATGCAATTTTTGCAATAAAAAGCAATGATTTATGTAGTCATGTTAAGCGAAGAAGAAGTCTTGCCTCTTTGTCTACTTAGTTCTTGATGTTTACGATCTTGAAGCACTCAAACAAAAGTAGAGGAGATTATGCTGCTCGCTAGTCATTTCTTCTGGCTTTAATCATTTATTTCTCCTCTTATGCTGAGATATGAGTGAGATTTAATGAGGCGCTTTTCTTTTCTTTTGTTTTCTTTTTTCTTTTTCCTTTTCCTTCCTCCATGCAGAAACTAGTTGCTTTAGACAATTTGACAAATTTTATTAAGGTACTTTTTTTCCCCATTATTCCAGAATGATGAAAAGATATTATTTCTAAGGGTTTCATGTAAGGAAGAGTTATACAATGTGAAAAATGAATAAATGAAAAAAATAAAATAACGTAGTTTAACTTTTAGGATGATAAAAAGAATGTGGCACAATATTTATAATCAAACAAGTAATGAATATGTTAAGGGAGTTAGAGAATTCCTTAAAGTAGTAGTAAAGTTTGCTCGAGAATCTAATGGTCATATTCAGTGTCCTTGTTGTGATTGCTTAATTGTAGAGTGACACCCAATCAAAGTTATCCAACATCATCTTTTTTGTAAGGGAATGGCTTAAGGTTTCAATAGGTGGATCTATTATGGTAAACTCCTAGCATCTGCAGGTGAGTTAAATGCGATAGAAAATGTAAACATGGATGACATTGTACAAATCAATGACTAAGCATTTGAGGATAATGCAGACTATCAGATGTTGGAAGACATGGCTCAAGATCACCAGGGCAACAAAGATGATTCAATGAGTGAACAAATTGGTGATAAAGTTGATTCCAATGATTTAAGTGGTTTGTTTGAAGATGCAACACATGAGGTATATCATAAATGTAAGAAGTTTTCTCTTTTCTCTACAGTTATCTAGATGATGAACATTAAGGAGGATGGCCAATAGTCTGTAAGGAGTTTCAATGCTTGGTTGTCTTTTGTGACAAGTATATTGCCTCAAGATGAGAGATTGCCATCATCTTACTTTAAGGCACGACAAATGCTATATGCACTGGGAATGGATGCAAATCTAATTGATGCATGTCATAATGATTTTCTACTATTTAGAAAGGATTTTAAGAATCTTGATTACTACCTAAAATTGAAATGAATGTATAGGGAAACTTAGGATAGAAGACAAATTGCAATGGATGTAATTTCTTTATATTATGTTTGTTTCCTCCCTTATGGTATCTTTCTATTCCCTTTTCAAGATCACTAAGGAAGACTAACCATAATATGGTTATTAAAAGAGATTAGCACATGCCTCTTGTTGAAACCAAGGGAGGTTATAATCTTATTTCGACGAGAAAATGCAATGCACAAATGTTTAGTCACTTAGTTAATTTACATTTAATAAGTAAAATATGTTTGGGATGTGATGACCTTTAAAATGCATGCATATATGTTTGTGTTTTGTGTTGTGTTTCTTTGTGCAATGCATGAAAGGATGTACACCAGCTCACCAATGCAAGAAGGAAGCACAACTTGAAAAAAGAGATTAGTGGAGATCCCACTGTCAAGCCAGTACATGGAATACTAGCCATTGCAGCTTTTTTTGTCCCACCATTAGAGAAGATTGTTGGGGATAACAGCTAGCTTTTTAGTGTACCTACAAATGGGAGTATTGGATGTTTTTATGTAAGAGAGTATAGCTTAATTGGTAGACATTAAGTCAAAATACTCTCTCATTTTTATTTGTGTTTAGGTTAGTGAAAGTGTGAATAGTGTCATGGGGTAATTAATTGAATTTGTTGTAAGGCACTATTTATACATGTGTTTGAGAGTTGTTTTAGTGAAGTCTTCATATGTTTGAGGCATAGACGAAGTCCTCTTGTGTTGAGGCACTTGTATAAAATCCTTTTTGTGAGGCATTTGTAAAGTCTTCTTGCTAAGACATTGTTTGATTGAAATGGATGGTGTGAAGTCCTAATTGAGTGAGACAATTATGCACCATGGAGACTTAGGGTTAGGCCAATGTCCACGTTAAATTCCGATGTGATCTTCCCCTTTCCTTATCTCTTTATTATTATTATTATTATTATTATTATTATTATTATTATTGCATGAATTAGGCAAAAATTGGCAAAACAGATAACGGTTGGTTAAGTGAAATCAAAATTGATTTAGAAACATGCCTTGTAGCTTCCGCATATGAGTAATAGCCTAGTTGTGTTTTGTTTGACACCTTTTCTAAGAGCCTCATACCTACCTGTACTCAAAATGGCCAACAACATGCCTATCACGGCTTCAACATGACCAAAACTTCCACTTGTTCTTTTGGCAAGGCGTATGCCAAAGGCTCCTTTAATAGCTTCATATACAATACCCTAGAGTGATAACCCACCAGGGCAGTCTCTGCAACTATCGAAGCAATGTTTTGAAATAATTCCTAAAAATTCTACACCTTAGATGTTTAATTCTTTCTTTACTTTCTCCCTTTTTTCGCTTAGTTCCCAAAAATATGTGAGGAAATAAAGAGAGCAAAAGAAAAGCAAATATTTACCTCAAATAGATGCTTGCATCAATACCTTAGATATTACAAAGAGTAGGGATACTACAAGATTATGGAAAAGATTATAAAGAAAGTGAATGTAAAGCTAAAGCTTTTCTAATGTTTTATGCTTGAAGGTTTTCGATGCCTTCTCCTATCGTGCTAAAGGAGTATTTATAGAAATCCTAAGGATAGAGCATACCCTTGCTTAGGATAATTTTTAAAGGGTAAAATGTAAAGAAAAAAAATCATACAATAATTACATACAACTGTACATTACTTGAATGCTTCTACCTAATAACAGTACAATAATTACTTCCTTGGTATCAAAATCTTATGATACCTGTTGTAGCGGAGTAAATGTTTGTACTTTAGAAGTAAATCCTTTTGTCCTTTTTCTTTATCTTCTACGACCTTGCTTGATACTTGTTTAAGATTTGTCTTTAACCTTTATGACACCTATCCTTGATTTTCCACATATTTTTTATCTATCTTGTCCTTGTTTCTCATCTTCTTCCATTTTCTCCAATTTTTCCAAGTATTGAGTTTCTATTGGATCCTATAATACCTCCTCATTTTTAGCAAAAATGTATCGGATGATGTTTTTGCTAACAAGACGACAATTTTCTTCCTTTTGATAATCAGAAGATAATTTCCATATTGTCCACGTTTTTATTTGATCATCCCATTTATTCATGCTCATGTATCTTTGTGGCTAAGATTCACAATAATATTTGCCACAAAATGTATTAATTGTTATCGACTGTATTGCGGGCCTTGCATTCCATTGTTCATCGATCCATTCATGGGGTACATTGTCTATTGGCAAATGAAATTTTAAGGTTTGGCCTTAGAGATTGGGATTTGTCTTTTCAACTACCATTTTTATTGCTTCCTATATCTAATTACCTAAACAACTTATTTTAATCTATACATAATTTCCTACTATTTCCTTAACTAAACTATAATCTTAAAGTGTTTGAAGAGTAAAAAGATGTTTTCCTATATTAAATGGTTCAAATAAACCTAAATCAATGTAAAATGCACGAATGCAATATTCTACATGTTTTGGACAATAATGTCCCTGTTCTTTAGTTATAGCATTTACTAATGGAATTGGCTCTTCACTACATGTAATGCAACCGGTTTTTCTCCAAGTTTGTGATAAGTGAAAATATTGCTTCTAATATGTGGTTGCTAGATGCAATAAATTCTTGTAATGCAATAAAAGGTTCTAAAAACTTTCTTCTAGCTTGCATGTTGATAAGATATCTAGCCTTAAGTGAGAGTTTACTAAGATACTCTTATCTATGAAAAAATAAGAAATGACTTAGTCCTTTATAATATATCCTGTAATGAATCATGATTCCTCGTAATATGATGAAATGGAAATGCATTCTTAAAGAAGTTAAAATTAAAAGTTTTATTTTTCCTATCTATTTGTCACCTTATCCTATGTAAATTGTGGATCTATGTGAAAGTCCTTCCATTCACAATTTTGCTCAACGCATTTAATTGCTTCATCTAAATTATAGAACCCTTGAATTTTGGTTCGAGGAAATTTTCAGTTTGTCTCTGTACAACTCCCCTGTAAAATACAAGTAAATAAATCATAAAAAAAGGGTAAAAAGGCAATTTCAAGTTATTCTAAAGGGTATTTTCATCATTGAACAGATAGTTATGAGCCTAGGAAAGTTATACGTGAAAGAATAGATGAAAGGAGTTAAGCTGACACTTAGGCCGCCAGCTTTCAAGCAAAGGTTGCCAGCCTACATGTATAAGATGCCAACTTAAATCTCTTAGAGGATTTTGTACAGAATGGTAAAGGCCGGCCAAAGGCCGCTAGTTTGGCACTTATGCCACCGATTTTTGTACTTAAGCCATTGGCTTTGGAGCCAGCTTTTCCTGTCCGAAGTGTTTCCTATATAAGAAATCCTAGGTTCATGCTTTTCATTTGTATCCTCCTTCCTTCGACCAAAGAGAGATATTTGAGAGTTTTTGAAGACCAAGATCATCGAGGGAGATCAGATTTGGATCAAGTGTAAGTAATCTCGCCTTTATCTATCAAGATTCTTCGTATATCGTTTCGTTTCCTCAAGTTTATGCTTGGATTTTGAAGGAGTTCTTTGAAGAAAACCTAGTTTCATCAAGATCTGATCCTTTGGTGAATCAATTGAAGATTTTAGATTGAATCGAGTAACTATTATCATTCTTGTATCACAGATTTGATATGTAAAGATATATATTAGATGAATTGTGCCTGTTCTTATGGATTTTTCAATCTAGGGTTTGGAGAAATTTGAGTTTAGATTATGAAGAAATCTAAGGTAAGTTTTAATCCGTTGATCCATAAGTTTAATGAAGAATGATTTCATTTAGTGATTTATTGTTCTTTCTGAATTTACGCAATTAGGGTTTTGTGGAGATTTGGGTTTTTTAGGGAATTGATCGAATAGATTCTGCAGTTGTGATTTCTTGAGACGTTAGGGTTTTGGAAGATTTTGGAGAATTGGATAATTAGGGTTTTGGTGTGATGATTTATATCTTGTTCTTGTTATATGTTATATTCAACAGATTTAGAGATTTCTTATTGTTTTTGAGAATTTGTGGATTTAGAGAGATTGTTCCTGGAATTGGAAAAGGTACGACCTTTCTTTATTTGTTGTATTTTCTTGCAGGTTTAGTTTCCTAATCGTTGCCTGTAGAAACATATATATAAATGAACTTAATTCTATTTGGCTTAATTTGTTTTTCCGGGTGTCTTTGGCTTTGACCAGTAAAGACCGGATAGACAATGATACTGGTGATGTCACGCCCCGAGGGTACCCTAGTAGAAGTGGACAAGTCGCACTTGAATACTATTACTAGATTACCTTCAGAGAATGACAGGTTTTCAAAACAACAGGATCTTTTAGTTGCTTGATAAGAAATGATAAATACATGTAAGAAATAAATTGGTAAACAACTGCTATCTTAATCATAAGCATCACCGAACTATTACAAACCAAGTAATCTTCTTGTAGTCCACAACTGATACAGTAGCACTAACTAATCTATTCTAGGAAAACATAACCATTAATCCCAAGCATAACTATAGACTTCTAGCCTTTAAGCTCTTACCGGAGCCATGTTCCTGGAAGTGACTAACCAGGGTCGAAGTGTAAACCTGAAAAGACTGTTGGAGTATGAGCGAAACCACGGCTCAGTGAATAATTAGACATATTATACATCACACAAGTTATTAGCAAATCATATGTAATGCAAGCACTCAATCATATGCACAGATACAAGCTTGGATGATCTAGAATCCAAACAGGGAAAAAGATTTACGCCCTCTTTTTCAGGGTTGAAGAACAATTACCTTATGACCCACCTGCCTAAGAGAGACTAAGTTTATAGGAAAATCAACGATTTCTCGTTTTAGGGTTATCACTTTAAATATAATAGATTTAACTGACCATTTCCTGTATCCATCTTTAGAAACTCCCTAAGTATTAATCATTTCAAAGTGATACTACGGGCGGCGTTCTTCATTACCACTTAGTTTCCGTAGAACCAACGGAACAAAGAAAACCTTGGAAGAACTAACACTTTAGAAAAACCAAGTGTTAATAGAGAACCGAAATATTAATACGTAGCAGGTTGTCACCCATTTATATATGCAATAATGCAGTACGTGCAATGCATGATCAGTTTATTTTGTTAAGTCAATAGTTCTTATTCAATTTCATGGTGATCATACATTACACACAATCATCATCATATTACTTCACAACATCAAATCATTGTATTATCACTTTTGTAATGATAGATTAACAATCATACAATCAGATCACAACACAATTCCAACAAAACATTCATTTGATTGTCTTTATATTATATGTTCAGCTATTTACAAGCACAAATAGTACAATATGACTGAATTACTCACCTGCTCATATTGACTTAATCGTAATAATCGGCCAGAAGATCTTCTAGGGTATCAAAGTCATCTATTAAGATGAATAAAGTATTCATCAATATAATATAGATTATATAGTTAAATTCCTATACGTGGCTAGTGTCCTAAACTAGATATTTATTAAGTTTTGTATTGATTAATACTAATTTTATGTTGTTCTCTACCGAACTCAATATAACAAATCATATTTATTTATTAATACTTACTGTTGTCGTGTTCTCCTAATTTATTTCATATATTATTTTGTCATTTTTAGAAGTCACATTATTCATAAATTTAACCTATTTCGTTTTCCATTCTTACCTATTTTATCTATTTAGAACAAATATTTAATTATTTATAATTTTTATTAACACTTAATATTTTTCTCTAATTTTAGGGTTCTATCAAATATTAATCAAAATATTCTAAATATTTGTATTTACTTTACTATTTAGTAACTCCTATTTTGACATGTAAATAAATATATATATAATATAATTATTATATTATATAATTATTCATTCGAGAACTATAGATTGAATAAAAAGAAAACATGTTTGTATGCTGGCTTCTACGCCGCCGGCGTTGAAACCCAGGTGCCAGCGTTCTTTTAATTTGCATAATGTTTCATATCGGTTGCACCGGCTTGAAAGCCGTCAGCTTTCAACGTACGCCAGACTATACGCCGCCAACATAAAATCCCAGATATCCGGTGTTCATTCATTTTTACATGAAAATAATTTTTACGTAACTTCTATTCAGTGTAAGCCGCCTCTATACCGCCAGCCTATCCTTGTAAGCCGCCGGCGTTAGACGTCTACACTGCCGGCTTATGAATAGTATTAGCACTATTCATCATCTTCCTCGATGAACCAATTCGTATTTCTTAAATTTTCCACATCAAAAACATTCCTAAACCATTCCTAAGTGTTTCTATATCTTAAATATATACATACAACAAATCCTAACGCGTCTACAAACATATAATCTTAAATTTTGAATCTAGTAGAGTATAACTAGGGTTTTGAATTTTTATCTCGGTTGAGCCGATTTGATGGAATTCGAAGCTTGTTTTTATGTTGATTATGTTCCTATGATTATCAAAAGTCAGTTCTAATCCTTAATTTTAAAAGAAAACCATTCGAATTATTTCAACTCACCTTTGAACTCGTTTCAAGTGTTTTTCATACCAGTTTTTCTTCCAATTCGAACTTAGATGATTTGAGCAGTTTAAGTTTTGTTTTTAGGTTGTTTTGGCTGCTAATTAGGAATAGTTTTGTTCTGGAAAGTTTGAGAGTGTTTAATGTTTGTTGGTTTCTTCATTAAAAGCTTTAAGTATATGTATATATAGAGAGAAGAAGGAGAAGCTTGCGGCTGCCATTTGATCCGAATTTCCTCTACATTTAGCTCTATTTAATCAGTTGTTTTCATGGTCATAAATGAAGAACTGATGTGGCAATCTTTGATTGGGTTTTAGAGTTGATTTTGTTGACAATTTAAGCATTATTGAGGCAAAATTTTGGCTCTCAAATTTCAAGGTCCTCTATGCCAACCGAAGAGCGACTTGCAGCTGAAAATCTCCACCATATATATATATATATAATATTAGTTAATTATTTAACTTAGTGTTAGGATAGTTTACTAAGTATACGGGTACAAATTAGCTAATATTTGAGAGTTTTTCTACAAAAATATGTTTATAGGATTCTACAATATACTTAAATTATCAAACAATACAACTTTAAGTTTTAAATTTACGTGATTAATTATTTATAAAATTTTATCTCCCGCGATTAAGGTTTCCTTAGTTCATTAGGTCAATTTTTGTTTTAGGATCCAATAGCTTAAGAAAACCCTAATTAGAACAATAGTGTGATTCAATTATTTATTTGAAGTTTAGATCTTGAGTTATACATCGGTTTATGTTTTCATTGTGTATTTATAATCATAACGGTTTATCTTTAGGTTATCATTTCTTATTTATAAGCATAGTTGATTAACTACTTAATATCACACTTGATATAGAGGCTAAATTATATATAAATCTTTAGTTTTTAATACCTATTATGAAATCATATTAGTAACGTTTAATACTATTCAGGAATCTTGAATTTAGGGTTTAATTCCAAACATAGGCTCATTACTACTCATTGTTCTAATTTCAAATCATTGATGAGTTTAAAAGCAATCATTTAATCTTTATATTTATATTTTTCTATTTAATCTATTTGTGTAACAAGTTTTGGCTTTGAAATTTAGATTTTCTTTTAATCATATCTTGAATTATCCGTTCAAGATACGAAATCTTGTTTTTGGTATCAATTAGGGTTAAAGAAGTTCTTTATTCGATTTCTAAATCCTTATGTAGCCAAATTCAATGTATTAATCTATTCTTAGGTTTTTATTGAAATCTAAGTCTATTAACTAGTTCATACATTCTACTTTAGAGTTGTATACTAATGTGGAAAATTTTAGGGGTTTACAGGTGAGGCACCCTGATGATCCTTGTATGTCGTTATCCCTAGTGGAGTTATACTTAGAGATGATTTCGGTAAATATAGGTTTATTGGCAGCATGGCCACAGATGTTTGGGGGTACCCATTCACCAATATATGTATATAATTATTTATTTTCGATAATTGGTTGTTTTTCAGGAGTTTGAGTAACTCCAAGTTTAGGATATGAGATCTATGATTTTGAACTGTGTTATTTTGCAAGCTTAATGAAGATAATAATCTTGTTGTTTACATTTAGTTGGTTACACATATATAGAGCTGGGCAAACAGGCTTGGCGGGCCGGGCCGGCCCATGGGTTAAACAAACTGGGCCATTTTGACCCCCTTTTAAATGAGCCAAAATTTCTCGGTTCGAGCTCGAAGGCTAAATGGGCTGGCTCGCGAGCCATATGAAAACTTCTTTTTTTGTTATTTTTTTATGTTAGTTTATGTACAAATTAGAATATTTATATATTTTAAGATTTTATATATATTAAAATTAATTTTGTTACCATTTTGATTACTTATAAATGAAAACAAGTCTTTTAAATAATTTATTAGATATTATATTACGTTTAAATCAAGAAATATATACTTAAAAAAATATTATAATGCTTATGATGGATGTATTAATCTATTTTCTTCGGTTATTGCACTATTTTTATACTTACATTTTCCTTTTTTTTTTTTTTTTTTTTGCTCTTGGCCTACAGGCCAAACAGGTCGGGCATTTAAACAGGCCAAAAAATTTTGGCCGCGGCCTACTTTTTTTAGCAAGTAAATGGGTTGGCCCGCTAGCCACGACTCTTATGCCCAGCTCTACACGTATATATACATGTTGTTTGTGCATTTGCATTTTGTTTGTGGACTGACATAGCGTTTTCGCTCATTTTTTTCTTTTTCAGGTACATGTGATGGAGATATTGTTTATGACTTGTCTGGTTATTACTTGTATTTTGATAATGGGGATGACGATAGTGGACCTAACTACACTATAGAGGAATAGGATGTTATATAGGACTTATGAAAAGGATTTCTTGAGTTACTAAAGATTTTTGAAACAATATTTTGATTATTTATCTTTTTGAGGATTTGAAGTATTGGTTTTTATGTAATAGTTTATTAAACAGGATTATATGGTTTTAGTTAGAAGTTAGACCTTTTCTAGATTATTGTTGGCTTTGGTGTTGCCAACTCGAGTTTAGTTTATATTACATGAGATATTTAAAAGTTATAAATTATAGGTTTACAGGTTTTGTACCTTTTGGAGTACCCTTAATTGTCAGTTCATGGAGATTTTTATATGTTTTATATTTTGTGGAATTTAGATTTAGAGCTTTTGCATGTCTCTTTTAAGAGAGGAATACGTGATGGATTGTAATGCCTTAGTTTAGGGCGTTATATCCCTAATGTCAATAAACTCCTGCATTATATCATTTATCTACTCCATAGCAACAAAACTTTTTTGGTTTGGGTGTATGTTCTTGCTGGTTGAAATATCTTGCCAAAGCTAAATAAACTAAATACTTAGTTTTATCAACTAACTCAATATTCCAAATAACATTAATAAAAGCCATATATTTTTTGCCTTTGATTATTACTTCTTGTAGAACTTTGAACTTTTTTAGAGTACCTTCCAGATAAATTAGAAAAGAAATGACTCTAAATATTGCCATTAGATATTTCTTTTTCAAGAATGCAGTGCTATTTTAGAAACCATTGACCTGGGTGCATATGATGTGGATCCTTGTGCAAAGTGTGTGAAATCTTATGTCAAACCTTGTGTATTTTGGAGATTTGGAAAATATGGGTACCCTTCGGGCCTCATCCATGATATTTTGTCATGTAAAAGCTTGTTGCCATTGAAAATAAAATTCTTGGTTTGGGCCTTGTCCTTCCATTCGTAAAAATATAAACATGTTAGTTATCATAAATAAATCATGATAGACTACTACCTTTTACATGTTCAAATTCTACCTTATATCATGAATTTATAAAAGTATTTGTAAACTTAAACCACTTTCTTCTTGGTAAAGACTTATCATTCCTTTTTTTGTAAAATTTTACTATCGATTCATAATCAGTCCTGACTAAAATTTCTTTTTTATTTGTCAAGAATAGCTTCAAACTATTGAGAGCATAAATTACAACTAATATTTCTTGATCTATACTACTATTTAGACCTCCTTTTTCTTTAAATTTTCCATAGCATATCTACATAATTCTTCACTATTTTTGGGCTGCTCCCTAACCTATATTGCATCCTTCTGTTTCAATAATTAAAAGATCCCTGTCTAATGGTATTTTTAAAGGGGGTAATTCCTTTGCTAATACCTTTTTTTTTCTATTTGTTTTAATTCTTCGTTATTGAACCTTTTGAAATCACTTGTTTTATATGAAAAGGTCCTACAAATTTATTTAAGTCTCTAATAAATGGCCTTACATAATTTAAAAGTCCTAAAAATTATTGATGCTCCTTTCTATTTATTTATTACTGGAAAATCTAAAACTTTCTTAACTATATGTTGTAGTAATTTTATCTTGCCATTTCCTATTTCTATTCCTAAAAATTATATGTTCCTTTTAAAAAATTGTCCCCTTTTTTTGTACTTACAACTATTCCTCACTTAATAAATTCTTCCAAATCTAATTTAAAATGTCCTCCATGTTCTCCTTCGGTCCTACTATGCACTAAAATGTCATCTATATAAATGCATAGAAAATCTTTAAGATGTTCAAACGCTAATTTCATTTTTCTTTGAAAAACTACAAGTGCATTTTTAAGTCCAAAAGGCAATACTTTCCATTGAAAATGACCTAAAGGACATGTAAATACGGTCCATGGCACTCCAATTTTATACATCATAACTTGTCGAAAACCTGACATACAATCAAATTGCTAAAAATTTTGCTTCCTTGTGTCCTATTCATGAGATCTATCTTCTCAAGAGTATTACAACTATTGTCTCCAATATTCTCACTTAACCTTCTATAATCTATAACCATTCTACTTTTCTCTCTAATTATTTCACTATACTTTCTTACAATAAATGCTAAACCTTTATGTATACTATTTGACTTTTCTGTGACCCATAATTTTAATAATTCTTTTATATGCATTTCAAATTCTTTCCTATCTAAATTATTACATTCTATTACTTTTGTAAACCCTTGAATTTTTCACCCTTAGAAAATAATCCTAGAAGTCTAACACCAAAACCAAAACCTTGAAAATCAACCCAAGTTAAAACCAAATTCTAAATAAGTTAAAATACAAAAAATCTTAACCTTGAGAAAAAGAGTACCCTTAAAACAAAATAGAAAAGTCCAACAATCGATTGATTCAACATCCATATGCCATCAAATCATCTATCCAATTCCCAACATGCAAATCAAGATGATATATCCAAATAGTGCTCGACAACAAAATACTAAGACCTTAAATCCTTCTGTAAATTTAAGAATAAAAATTCTCAATTTTCACCAAAAGTCAAATTGGGTCAACTCATAACCCTAGACTTGGTTAAATGATCCGGAGAACTGAAAAATATTAAATAATCATAAATAAAATAAAATAAACCATAGATGCCGAACCAAAAATATAATACGGACAAAACCCCAAAATTTTATGACCTTACGAATAACTCAACAAACCGGAAGTCAAATTGGAACACTAAAAGTCAATAAGGTTTGCAACAAACCCTAGTGTTTAAGATCCAGTGATCGCGCTCTTAAACCCTAAACAACGGAATGGAAATAATTGTTGATAATAGTTCGTAATTGTCATGCCCCGAAGGGTACCCTAAACGTGATAGTCCGTCGTACACAATATTAAAGCCTAAGAATGACCACCTCAGTCACGCGAAGGCTTCCATACTACGTACAAGGCGTCTAACACATAAAGGAGACACATCGGAATGATACATTTTATGTTGGTACAATTGAGTAACAATGTAAAAGAAATACAATTTACTATACTTCAGATACAAATCACTATACTTCAAAATACAATCATTCAACTTCGATTACATTCATCCACAGACTTCCCTACATAAACTATTACAAGACAAATCATAAACTAGCTGATAACTTCAACATTCGCATTCTTTACCAAAATCCCGGAGTCATTCCCGGCTCCAATCAATTCAGTCCCCACTTTGCATTATTGAGATAACCTGTTCATTTAAACAACTATAGGGGTATAAGCTGCACTAGCTTAGTGAGAATTCCTTAATCCCATACCATAACAATCAAGTTATAATCAATCATATGCTATGCATGAACAAGCACGTGAACAAGCAATTATGCATGGGTATCCGGAACCCACACACAGAACGGATTTACGCCCTCCGTATCTTGGGTTAGGAATGGTATTGAGTCTACACGACCGCATCTAGTCCCCAAGCCCTCAGCTCTTAGCACTTGACTCGGCTAGGCTCATCCAAGAATGCATCTACATGCGCCTTAGTACCCCTGAATGAGCTCTGACACCGAGCTCGTTATCCAAACGAGCACAACGGACCATACCGATCGACCTGCGTAGGAGTAGCATGCTCAAATGCAATATGTCGATGCAATGCATGACCAATTTAATTTTTGCTTAGATCAAAAATATTTATACATTCTTTAGAGTGACCAACCAATATCACACATGTAACAGGAATAATATGAACGGTGCAGTTATCCAATCAAATCGTGGTTTCGATATGCTTTAGTATTCTTTGGCATACATTCATCACAGTCTATCATATCTCCCATCCCATTCATATCGATTTTTATCTTGTTCCTATAATTCTAATGCAACTAACTACAATCACAATCAAGGTAACAAAACAAGGAGAAAACTCACTCGGCCATTGGATCACCGGTCTTCTAGTAATAATAATCCGGTGGTAGGGAATCGTCTTCGGGATCTCCTAAAAAGGAAGAAATACTCTAATAAGTATTTCAACTCAAACTAATCTAAACGATCTTATACGAACTATCAAATTCGTAATTCGCGTCCTAAGCGGGAATTCCAACTTAAAACGGCCATAACTTGGTCATTTTAACTCGGAATCTCGCAAATTATATATCGATTTCTATCTACTTCAAGAGATCTACCTAATTCTAATATTATATTTAAGTTTTGAAAACATTGAAGCTTCGAAAAGGTCGGATCAGATTAGAGCAGCAACAATTTCAATTTCCGAAAAATAGTTTTGTAAGAGTTTGAAATGTTCCTACTATATAAATTGGCTATACATGCAATATGAGTGATTTCCTAACATGAATGACATGAATGAGCCATGTATGCATGATCTTGATGATTTTTACTAAAAGAAATTTTAACTTTTTATTTTGCAAGACTTCAATATAACTACTTTTATGAAAAATCTAGTTTTCTAACTTTATCATTTCCATTTGTTTTGGATTTGTTACTTAAGAAAATATAATTATTTTTGTAAAATTGAGTCTTCATTATATATTACTTATGACCTTCATTTCTACATAAAAATTCCCATTTTACACTTTGTAAATATGTTTTCCAATATGATTTACTCAAAAATCCGAATTTTAGAAAATCCACTTTTTGAATGATTCATTTGGGGAAAACTTGTTTAATGCATTAAAATTTAAGACCTTATGATACCTATTACTTAAGGACTTCATTTAATACATAAAACTTTCATTTTGAACTTGGATAATAGGTGTTCTTATGGCCTTCACTCAAAATTACGAATTTCACAAATTGGTTACTAACTCAAAATTTTCTCATCTTGATTCTATTTCTTGTTTTATACATTAATCTCATCAAAACTCATTTCAACTTATAAAAATCACTACTTAATGATACCTATTACCTATATACTTCATTTTTCACATAAAACATGAGTTTTGATGTTGATAAATGGGTTTTAAAAATTGGTCTTGGTTGGGATCCGAATTTACAAAATTCATTTTTGGACATATCTTTTGATAAAACCTATCTAAACTTATGAAAATCCATTCCTTACATATCATATCTTAAGAGCCCTTCATTTCTTGAATAAAAACTTTATTTTTGAGTTGGAAAACATGTTTTTGCACTAGGCCTTGGCCAAAATCCGAGAATAGAACTTTGTTTTGAAAATTAATCTTTGAAAATCATCTTTGAACCATATAAAATGAAGTCTTGATGCTATATATATATATTAAGCCTTCATTTTCTTATGTAAAAATTACATTTTGACACTTGAAAAGTAGTTTTTAAATATGGGTCTTGCCAAAATACGAATTTCACAATTTTGTTTGAGTTCATAACTAAGATCTATACTTAATATGAACATAAACATAAAACAAATGCATGGTAATAAGCTATAAACATCATGGATCTAAACTTCACTTATCAAAATCTTTCATTTATGGTATCTATACCCTACGCCCTTCATTTTAAATGAAAAATATACATTTTGAAGTTGAAAAACCACTTTTCTAAATATGGTTCCATTTTCATCCGAATTTTCAAAAGTTGTTTTTGTTGAAAATAAATAGATCTTGGCTTTCCTACAACTTTCCTACCATCATCAAGCTATAGCAAGTTGTTCATGAACATAAACAAAGATCTAATGCATCCATGAACTCAAAACTTTAGATCTAGTTTTCTAAACTAGTTTTACATGCATGAATCACTAAGATAGACATGGAATGCTAGATCTATGCATAAATCATAAGGAATAACAAAAATAACAACTTAAATACAAGCTCTATGGCATAAACAAAAATCAAAGCTATAAAAAGTTAGATCTACAAAATAAAACAACTTTAAACAAGGAAATAATAACAATACAAGATAATAATAATGGAGAAGAGGAGTGTTTCATTTTTGACATCATTATCCTTAGCTTTTAAGCTAATGGAATGTTATTTGATACATGAAACTCTCATTATACTTTACCTATATCACCTATGGAAGCTTAAAAAGAAGGTTTACTTAAGAAATCTTCAAGAAATATGTGTGAGAGCTCCAAAAAAAAAAATAGGGGCAGCAAGGTTTTTGTAAGAACAAGAGATAAAGAAGAAAGAAAGAGAGGTAAAAGAGAGGAAAAGAGGGAGTAAAAGAGATATGGTTTCAAATGAATGAAAATGAATAAATGAAAGGCATTAAGTGGAGAGAGAGGAGGGTATTAAATGAAAAAGAAAAAAAAATAAAACAAGTGCAGAATTTTGGGGGTGTTTCCACGTGAAAGAGAGTGAGAAGAGAGAGGGCTTGTTTGAATTTTTGACAAAAAATTGAATTGTGTAATAAATGGTGTGTGTAGCTTCTTTAAGAAGGTAGACAATAATTAATTTAGTCAAAATATGAATAAATAAAAGACAATGGCAGCCATAAATGAGTCAAAAATCTGCCATCAATTGTGGGATAATGTGTAGAAAGATTGAAGTGAAAAGGAAGTGATATGTGTAAGGTGTACTTGAAGGTATGGGTTGTAAAAGTACTTTATTAATAAAATAAATTAAAATAAAATAAAATTGGAAAATTTATTCCAAATATTTGAAGCAGATTTTTCATATTTAAAATTAAATAATTATTTGAATTATTTTAGTATTTTAACAAATATGTTACCGGTATGATCAAAATACGCGAATATGGGCTATAAATAATATTTTTATAACCCGAAAAATTCTAAAAAATTATTTTATGAAAATAACAATATTTTTAAAATATTTTTCAATTATTAAATTAATTTATTTTATTTTTAGTATCGGGTCTTAAACAGAATCTGATCCCGTAAAGACCCGAAACGAACTAAATTTTAGAAAAACAAAATTTTCTATAACATATAAAATATTTATCTAAAAATATAAGACTTTATAAGAATAAAAAAATTTTGTAATAAAATAAAAATGAATAGTGCAAAAGACTAATCAATTACCGGTAATAATGGAAATACGATAAAAATGTTATAACTGTAACTTTTATAACCTGAAAAAAATTATATCTGATATATTTAGAAATCTTATGAAATTACTCGTCTAACGGTACTATTGGTATATTTTTGTTATCTCAAGCCCCGGGACACTCTTTTCGAAGTCTGTATCCGAACGGGTTCGAAATAAGTAAAAAATTTACCAATATGATATTTTTAAAGAAACTCATATTACTATGAGCTATTCTACATATTTAAACTACCTCTCGGCCTCTAGGGTTAGGGGTGCTAGATTGCGGGACTTACGCTATTGTATTCCGGTTAGGGTTTCCGGGTGATTTTCCGGTTTAGACCTTTGCCAATTTGGAAACTGATATTTATGTTTATACAACATATTTAATTTGAGAAATTTATTTTAAATTTTATTTTTGTAAGTATTTAATATCTCTTAATGTTTTTGTAATTCTTGAATTGAGTTATATTTTCGAAAGTCAATCGTTATTTGCTTTTTAATAATTTTTTTTTTGAGCTTTCTCTTACCCGTTTTTATAAGTCGGAGTTCAATATGGAATTTTTCGTACGTAGTGGTTTTGAATTTGAAGACCATTGAGTTCTTATTTTATTTTTGGGGATTTTCATTTTCTCATGATTAAGAATTTTTTGGATTCATTCATGGTTTAGGATTTGTCGAAATTCGGTTTTAATTTGGAGTGATTTTTAGGGTTTATTTTCAAAGTTCATCTTGGAATTATTTAATAAATTTTCCGGGGCTTGCAGTAATAATATAAGAAAGCTTGAAAATATCATATTTGTAAATTTCTAGTGTCTTTTGGATCCAAACGGGATCAGTTTTTGAAAATCGTGCCACGGTACACCGGACAGCAAAAATATTTTGACAATGCCAATAGACTCGTAAGAATATAAGGTTTCTAAAAATATCAGTTTTAGAAGTTTTTTATAGCTAAAAATTACATATATCACATTTATACGTGTATTTTATTACTACCGGTATTTTAATTGTCTAGTCTAGTATTCATAGTACTTTTTCTACTATTCATCTATCTCTACTTTTTCTTACTACCTATTTTACTGCCTATATACCTATTTTCCCACTTTTTACTTTTCCAGTACATCTCTAATTACATTACACCTTACATATTACTTCTTTTCATTACAAAACAACAAAATAAATCAATTTCTCTCCCTCTCAACCCTCATGGCCAGTCTCTCTCTCTCCTCTTCTCTTTTATTTTTATTTTTCAATTTATTTTATTACACACAATTTCCCTCCATCTTCAACTATAAATACCCCTCTCCCTCTACTTCTTTCACATTTTCATTTCATATAACAAAACTCTCCAAAAATCACTCCACAACTCTCTCCACAAAATTCTCCTTTACCAAAAGTTTCTTTCACCAAATACTCACAAAAATTCTCCTCTGTACACAAACTATCCACCACAAACCACAAACCACTAACCACATAATCATACACTCACTATCTTCTTCCTATACCACAAAAACGCTTCAGGTAAAACTTCTATCCCATTCATATACTCATGTCATGTAACTAGCATGACCATGGTGTTGTTTTGAAACTCATTGAGTAGTAAAAGTAACAACATATTCATACTTTATTCTTATACATGAAATTCCAATTTTGCTATGTTGTTATTATGATTTTGTAAATGTTGATTTTTAATTATATTATTGTGAACCCCCAAATTTTTTGCAATTCCTAGAAATAGTTTGTGAATTAAAATACTGAATCGAAACCCTAAAAGCTGGCCCAAGTGAAGAACCGAATCCTAAACAAGATCAAACATGAGATTTCATGGTCTTAAGAAAAAGAGAATCTTTAAAAACAAAAATAGAAAATTCAATAATCGTTCGAATCAAAACTCGAACATGAGCCAATTCGTCTATCCATTCCTTAATATAAACCCTCAATTTTTGGGGTAAAGTTGGACTAAACCCTAACCTTAGTCAAACCAGGGTTTCAAAAGTCAATAAAGATCAGGACAATATAGCAATTTCAAACTCTAGCAATCCTGCGTTCAAAACTTGAGAACAATAAAAATAGGTTAATGATGGAACATAGTTCGGAATAATATAAGAAAACTTAAAAAGATTATATTTTCCAAAATTCAATTCGTTTTAAAACAGAACGAGATCAGTCTTGAAAAACGTGCCCCAACGCCTAAAATAGTAAAATATTCTAATAACACCAAAAGACTCATAAATATATAAGGATTTCAAAAATATCAATATCATAATTTTTCGGTAATTAAAAATATCAAATATAACTCATTTACGTGTATTCTTAATATTACCGATATTTTATTTGTCTAGTCTACTATTCATAGTACTATTTCTACTATTTCTACTATTCATTATTATTTTACTATCTCTACTTTTTCTTACAACCTATTTCTTACTACCTATACACCTATTTCTTACACTTTTTCATTTCCAACGTAACTTTTTCACATCATACCTTACACATTACTTCTTTTCAGTATAAAAATATAAAATTTAATCAAAACACTCTCTCTCCTCCCCTACAATGTCGTCGGCCCTCCCTCACTCTTTTCTCAATTTATTTCTTTTTCGATTTATTTTATTACATTTAATTTTCCCTCTAAAATTTTATGAATATCCACTTTCCCTTCACTTCTTTCACACCTTTATTTCACATAACAAAACTCTCCAAAAATTTCTCCACAAATTCTCTCTACAAAAACTCTCTTCCATTCAATCTTTCCCAAAATTCTTCACTACAAATAAACCATTTAGCATTCCTTAATATTCACATGATACCACATTTATCTACCAACTTCATTCTACTAAAAAACATTCTTGGATAAACTTCTACCACCATTCATTTACCAATGTCATGTAACTTAGCATGACCGTGGTGTTTTTTCTCAAAGACTCGTGTGAGTTGTAGAAGCAACAACATGTTGATGTTTTATTCTTGCACATGCCAAGAATACTGATTATATTATTTTGTTATATTATTGTTATTATGTTGTTATTATGCTCCTAATCTAACTAACTATATATATATATATATATATATATATATTAATATCAATATGTACATCTATTTATTTCTTAGAGCCTAAATGCTCACTAACACTTTAACATACTTTAATTATTATTGCTCTTATTATTGCTTTTTCTTTTCTTTCTTTTTTTTCTTTGGGACTAGTTTATTCTTAGTCCTAAGATGCCTTGATGAAGCTAAGGCTCCCAATACTTGATCGGGTTGCCTTGATTAAGCTAAGGCTCGCAATGCTTAACCGGGATACCTTGATGAAGCTAAGGTTCCCAATGCTTGACCATATTATTATGTTTATTTGCTTATGCATATTTCTTACTATTATGTGTTATTCTCACTTTTTTCATTGCTACATAATCATATTCATGCATGATTAGAATGTTATTGTCTTAATAAAAATAAAAATGGATTCTTTTATTAATAAAGAAAAGTGAACTAAATTCCTTAATCCTTGAACAAAGGATTTTTCAACAAAAGATTTAAGCTTTGTTTTTAATGAATTCTTTTCAAAAGTTTACACAAAACTAATCATAAATTTCAAAATGTTAGTAATGAAGATTTCTTTAAATGATAAAAGAAACTCATCTTTTTTATAAGTAGGAACTAAATACTCCATAAAAATATAATTCTTAGCATTTGACTTGAGATTTTAACCCAACCATATCTTTTACAAAACTTAAATAGATTCATCATGGACTTTGAAAATCGCTTACTAAGAAAGCTTCCACAAGACTTAGTTTTTAATATTGTTATTCTCTTTTCAAAGTTAAAATGAAAATTTTGCTAAGTTCTAATATTGACAATTTTTTATTACGAAAGCTTTTCTTAGGAACTTATCTAAAAGGATTATGTCATCATTTGATGAACATTTGGAATAAAACAATTTTTTCAAATCAAGTAAAATCAACTCACTATTTGAGAAACCAACTTAGAAAAAATAAAATTTGCCAAAAAAGTGAAGTTTTAAAAGTAAGCTTATTTTCTAAAGAAGAAAAAGAATATAAAAATGAAAGGAAAACCTATATTTAACACACTTTGAATATTAGATGACACTAACAACTTAAGAAAAATATTTTGAAAACATTATTTTTCAATCACTAGAAGTAAAAATTGGTAAATAACTTAAAGGGCCAAATTTTTGAAAATTAATTTATCTTTGAAACGTTAGGGAATAAAATTGTAATAGGAAATTACTCACTTATAACAACCCAAGAATTTTTAAGTTTTCCTTCTAGTAAGTTAGAAAGGAAAAAATTTCAAAGTTTTCATCTTTTAAAACTCTTAAAGACAAATTGTTCTGTGAAAAATTAATGTTGAGACAACACTACAAAAATCTTGCATACAATATTAGTATATATATATGTTCAAAGGATTTTTTTTTTCAACTATACAAATATCCATGTATCTGTTTAAAGGTCTTTAGGTAAAGAAAAGTTTGGAAAATCATATTTTAAGGGCTGGTAAATTCGTAACTATTCTGTACCATGGTGATTTGCAACCCAAATGGCTTTTTATGACAAAAATAACCTTAGAAATGGATAGATCTTTTCAAGTAGGTAGAAAACGGTATATAATATACAAAATTCCGAGTCGAAATGAGTAGATTATGACCGTTTTAAGTTGGAATTTCCTTCCATTCGAATTTTGACGAAAACTAGAATAAAATTGGAGAGTTCAAGTAGAATTTCCATGAAATATCATTTTAGATATTTCTTTCGTTTAGGTAATGATGTTTGGGACGATTCATATTCCAAGGACCATTACGAGTAAAGAAGTATAGCAAGGATAGTCGAGTGTGTTTATCTTCTACAATTACGTACTTACTTATGCTTGTAGCTAGAGGCACTAGAAGTAGGCAAAAATGAAAATGGATTATATATGATAATATTGGTTGAAAGAATGCTAAGCATACTGAGATATGATTTGTTATCAATTAAATTGTGTTTTATTATTATTATGCTGGAGTGTGTGCGAATTTTATGATCACCTTTAAATTACTTTAATCACATATTATGAGTTATATTAATTGAATCATGCATATCACATAGTTAGCCCCATTACATTAGCTGCTATACTAGATAGGACAACAGTATAGTAGTGGGGTTTGTGGGAATCCGTGAGTTTGCAAGATAAGCGATTAGGAGCCTGAAAGAACTATTTAAGGATGGGCGAATAGGAGCCATTATGAACTATTTCAAGATGGGCAAGTAGGAGCCAGAAATAAACTACATAAGCTGGATTTAACGATGGGTTTTAAAGAGATAAAAACGCCTAACCACCAAATGGAGGGGTAAATCCATTCAAAACATATGATTTCTGGTAGATCATATGTATAAATTGCTCACTTACTTAATGCATTCATATGCTTGTTTAATAACTTGTTTGAATTTATCGTTACGAGTACGTTAATCCAAGAATATTCTCACTAAGCTTGTTAGGCTTATACCCCAATAGACTTTTGTTAAAGCAGGACCAATATCTCTTTTGCTTGAGGACTTCATGAGCCCAAGTGGAATTATGTTATAGGAAGCTTTTGGAAATCCTTCTGAAGATCTTAGAATAGGGTTTCCTTTAAAGTATTATTCCTTTATGTGAAAGACAAAGCTGATTGTACATTGTTTGGAGATTTATCGGGGGAATGCCCCTAAGATGATGTAAGGACTATATTCTTATAATGTTGAACTTAGACATTTATCTAGATTTCTTGTATGCTATATTTACCATCTAGAATTACACATCCCACCGGTGTCTTCTATTGTTGTGATAGACACCTTACATATGGTGTTAAAGCTTTCGCATGACGTCAGAAAGTTATTCTCAAGTTTTATTACTGTATGTGGTGGACTACCACGTTTAGGGTACCCTTTGGGACGTGACAATTTTAAGCGGTATCAAAGCATCAAGGTTAGGAAAGAAAACCATAGGTTTAGAAGTAGGAGCCTTAGAGACCTTATAAGCTTAAGAATAAATCATGAGAGTGTTAAGGAAATTCTTGTGAGTTATTACTAGCTAGATATAAGAGTAGTAGAGGAAAAGATAGATAGATTTTTCATCATAAGATAGAGGAAACGTAGGTAGAGTGAAGGAAAAACCTAAGAATCCTATGAGACTGCTCTGTCCAATAAAACAAAAATGATTTAAGAAGTCTTAAAACCGTAGCAAGTGGGATCTTATGGTACTAAGTGGGAAAAATCATGTATTTTACGATCTCACCAAAAACATAAGTGTTGAACTAGTGTTTGTCTTTGAATGAACTCCCAAACCATTTTTAATTACAAGAAAATATCAGCTTTGTAAGAAATAAAAATTTTCTGCTTTTGAACAAAGAAACTAATAAAAGAATATATGATCTAGTTTTAATGGCGAATATGTTCATCGGTATGCCACAAGACCAGGACTCTTACCGCTATCGCAAAAGGACGAAGTAGGAACTCCAAGGAAGGAAGTTGTAACCAAGCATGAGTTCGTAGCGTAAGGAGAGGATGTCGAGTCAAGAAGGAAGCGTCACATTCACTCGAAGCGTAACTCCTTAGTTAACTAAATTAGGAGTAATTAAAAGAAGTAGTTAAGAGTTTTGAAGATAACCAGTGAATTGAAGATTCCCCTAAATATGAATTCATTGTACCATTTTATGATAACCATGTTATGCCTTTTTCCTTAAATAAATTTCTTATAAGATATCCTATTTTTCGATTTTATGAAGTTCTATTTAGAAAATTTTTTATTGCATACCAACTTTTGTTGAGTTTTTGTTCTATGATTTTATTTCCATGATTTTGAATATCATTTATAATTTCTAATATTTTATGTTTAAGCTTTCCATGTTTTAATTAAATGAAATTCCTTTTTTATGACTATTTGAATTTTATTTGTTATGCTTTTGATTTCATAAATTTCTGCATTTAATTTTGATAATTATGGTTGTTCTAGATTTCTGATATTTCCATTAAATATTGCGATAAAACATAATAAGTTAAGAGAAAAGAATGAACTCACGTAATTAAAATATTTAAACAACCGTACTCAAAGGGGACAAAGCCGCGAGCAACATGCTTCAAATAAACCAGCTAACGAAGGGAATCAACTCGAAGTTCCTCCTCCATATTCGCAAGCTATGCCACTGCCGAATCTACCAGTCTATAACCAGACCACTCTTGTGTAGATAGTACAATTTTTGAATATTCTTGTACAGCAACAGAATATATGCGCACCTGCTTCGACCCCACCCCAAAACAAACATCAAGCATCCGTGGAAGTGCCTACGCCACATAATGAGCAAACACATACCGTGCTTTTGCTGCTGCTGCCGCTTCCACCAAGACCCTACCAAAGCATTTGGCCAGATGTCACTGAGAGTAATAGATACTTTGCTGGAGCCTTTAGCAAGCCTGACGAGGTGAAAGATTGGCTTGCACAAATAGAAAGGTCATTTGATGTGTACGAAGTATTGCAACACCTAAAGATAACTTATGGAACTTATATGCTTCGCCTAAACATTGGTGTGTGGTGGGAAGCCAAGAGTAGAGAGTTGATGCATCCGATCAGTTGGGAGATGTTCCGACATGAATTTCTAGAAAACTATTTCCCAGGTAGCCTTCGAGTTTAATATAGCTAAGATTTCTTGCATATTGCACAACAACGTAGAACGGTGGAACAATATGAGATCGAGTTCAGTTGGCTACTGTAGTATGTGTCTGACTCGTATAAGTATATCGAGAAGCTAAAAAGGCAAGTCACTTTGAACGAACTAGACGAGGAGCTACGAATGAAGTTGGAAGAATTTGATGTAAGGAATTTTCGAGAATCGGTAGAAAGAGCTTGGATTGTTGAAAGAGCAAAAAGGAGAAAGACACGTGCACCATAAAGGAAGTTCCACATTATTGGAAGGAGATTAGATGAAAAGCTAAGTTTTAGCCACCCACCAAAAAGGTTTAAGTCGAACAACATTTCTTGAGGAATTGTTAGTGGCAGAAAGGAAGCACTAAAAAATATAACTTGTTGGAAATGTTAAGGTGCCCACTACCCAAAAAGATATATTGAATTGCAAGATAAGTGCTACTTATGTGGGGACCCCAACCATAAAGTGCCAGGGTGTCTAAAGAAAGCATCCTCTATTTGCTTCGTATGTAGACAGATCGGACACTTTACTAGGGAATGTCCGCAAAAGAAGAGTGCTCCCATCGGATTAAGACCGTCTAGAGGACCTACTCCAACAAGAGTAAGGAATGGAAATGGAAGTGGAAGTCATGTTGGGACTTCTATGCATGGAATGAGGGTCTACAATTTGGATGGTCAATGGAGATCTGAGGAGATAGATGATGGAGATGTGGAGTTAGTTGTTCTTGAGGACGAGGACAACTACAGTTATGACCCGGTCACAGGTTAGTGTTAAGCCTTAATCAAGTGTTTTCTTTAATTCTGTAAAAGTACGAAGATCATTAGACGATAATTGGATGATTGAGTAAAACCCCTGAGAGCGAAATAAAGAATCCCACGGGTAGCGACAATAAGGAAAATTTTAAAAGCTTATCCCCTAGAAAATTTAAGGATGCCTCCTCCTGGCAAACCTTATAATGTTGGAATTAAGTAAGTACGAGGTAACCACAAGAATAAGTTGATTATCTTCTGATAAGGATATGGTTGACTATCGAAGTAAGAAAGTAGAGTTTATGGGATAAGGAAGGAAAGAAACATTCATAGATGGATTTGTAAGGAGACATGAACTGAGTTCGGTTGAGTTGATAAAGAATGTTGATGAAGGACTTAGAAGCTAAGTTAAGTATTGCAAAGGATAAAAAAGGAGAAACATGGCTTAGATGACATCCCCACTATCAACAATTTTCCCCAAAGTTTCTCTAAGATGAGTTACCTAGATCGCCTCTGTAAACCCCAGTATTCTCAGTAGTTAAGAAACCCCGGGAGTTGGAAGAGAAACCCTAATTCAGTCCAGTTTGAGTCTAGTGCGAGGAGCTTAGGAACCCTAAATCCAGCTTTCCTTTGGTTTCATAATAAAAGAAGTTTTATAAAGTAAATGAAGTTGAATTATTGTTTTGAAGGACATTTTAAACCATTGAAAGTTTTAAATTCAGGAATTTTTCAATTCCGGGCTTTCCTGAGCTCAATTATGGAAAAGCGTACCCCGGGCCACGGATTCAGAAAAATGTTTTGGAATATCCATTAGAATCGTAATTTTTTAAGGATTCCAAAAATATCAATTTTATAATTTTCCGAGCTATAAAAATTACGGTTATAGCTTTTCTCGTATTTTCGTTACAACCGGTAAAGCAAATATCTTGTCTACTATTCACAAGTACAACCTACACTACACACTACCCATACCCTATTCTTACATCCTTACAACTACTCATTTCAATTTTCTTTTCCAGTGAATTTTGTCTCTTAATCAATTATCACATTTATTACATTTTAATTAACTAAATTACAAATATCAAAATTTTACAACACACACACACACACACACAAGATGGCCGGCGCAACCCCCCCTCCCCCTTTGTCTTTCCCCTCAGTTCAAATTATTTTTACTTCATTTTATTAACTAAAACCCTAATTCACTTCATATATAAACATATTTTTCTCTCTCTCTCTTCATTTTTACTTGTTTCAAATTTTTGTAAAAGAGAAAAACTCTCTCCTTCCTCCTCGTTTGTGCCGTGAGCTACCCCCTCCCCCACTCTCACATTTTCAACTTGTTTTCTCCTCTTTTCTACTTCAAGACTCCATTGGTAGGTTGATTTTAAGGCTTGTTCATCCCAAATCTTGTAATGGCAAGATCATTCTTGTGTGTTTTCCACCATTTATCCCAATGAGCATGAGCAAGAGACATGAAAACACTACTACAAGAATCTCAAGCCATCACAAGAAGTGGATCTAGTATTTGAAAGATTTTTGTTTGAAATATCAACTTGTTCATGCATGTAAAGTAGAGATCTTACATATATTGATGTTCATGCCATGAGAGTTATGATTCATGCATTATAGTTAGTAGATCTAATGTTTAGACATCCATATCTTCATTTACATGTATGATCATAGAGTTATTTTGATTTTCATGCATTGATGATCATAAAAATGTAGTCTTGTTCATGTAAAGGTGTGTTAGATAGTGGATCTTCATATATAGAAGGCAAGAACATTGAAAAAAGGAAAGGTTTTGTCAAATATAAAATGTTGGAAATTCGGATGAAATTGAAACCCTACTTTAAAAACCACCAAAGTCACTTTTAAACTCATGTTTCACAAGAAAAATGAAGGGTATGTGTAATAGGTATGTTGAAGGAATGATTTTCATAAGCTTAGATGAGTTAGGCATGATGAAAATGTAAAAACAAGAAGTAAAGTTAGAATGAAAAATATTGGTTTATGGATGTGTAGTCAAATTCGTAATTTTGGGTGATGCCCATATAACCACTTAGTATCTAAGCTTAGATGGCATGTTTTATGAGCTAAATGAAGTCTTGATATAATAGATATATTGGAGCCTCAATTTTTGATGCATTAAACAAGTTTTCTTATAGGGAAATTGCAAGAAAATGAAAATCTCAAAATTCGGATTTTTCTAAGTAGCCCATTCAAACACATATTTACTTAATGAAAAATGTGGATTTTTATGCATGAATGAAGGTCATGATTAATATGGATGTTGGGAACTCATTTTTTTATTAAGTGACAAGTAAATTCTAAGGATAAAATCATAAAAACATTAGGGGATGTAAGATTGGTAATAATGACTTGTTATAAGGAATCATTAAGGAAATTCATAATAATTAGGAATTCATAAGAGTCCATAATCAAAAATCATCAAAACCATGCATATATGGAGTTCATTACATGATACTCATGTTAGGAATTCATTCATATGCCATTCATGCATGAATCATCAACTAGGAACATTTTTTTATCAAAAGCAAAACAAATTTTCGGAATCGGAGAATTTGCGGAATAGATCTGATCCTACTGTTCCATGACCTTAATGTTTTCAAAACTTGAAATTAATATTAGAAATAGATAGTTCTTTCGAAGTAGATAGAGATCGCTATAAAATTTGCGAAATTCCAAGTTAAAATAACCAAGTTATGGCTGTTTTAAGTCGGAGCTTCCGCAAATAGCGAGAATTCCGAATTCATCTAGTTTAGATGCATAGCTTGAATTAGTTACATGATGAGTATCTCATTAGGATTATTCTTCTTGGTAGGTGATCCCAAGCAGGACGACACCTTACCGCCCGATTATTACTACTAGAAAGACCGGCGTCTAATGGCCGAGTGAGTTTTACTTCCACTCTCAATTATTGATTGTGATTGTAATGTAGTGGCACTAGTGGTGTAGACAAAGATAAAATGGATATGCATGATGGGGTATATGGGAATTATATAGTTATCTGCTGATGATGTGTGAATGGAACTTAAGAAATATCGAAACCGAGTGTTAAGTTATTGACTGATTAGCTAGTATTCTATATTGAATGTTTGAGAATACTTGTTGGTCACCTAAAAGAATTGAACTAATGTATATTCGACTTCAATTGTATTTGGATTCATTCATATCATGATGGGGATGGAGCATTCGCATTGGTTGGTTTTTCGTGATCCATAAAACGAATATGTTGGTTTTTCGTGATCCATAAAACGAATATGTTGGTTAATCGTGATCCATAAAACGAATTTGGTTGGTTAATCATGGTCCATAAAACGAAATATTGTTAGTTGACCGTGAGCTTAAACGGCGTCGTACCGCAGGATTCGTTAATCTGCTAACCCGGGATGGAGGGCGCAAGTCCATCCACATATGATTTCCGGTTGGTCATATGTTTGTTGAACTCATTTGTTTGATGCATACACTTGCTTGAATAATCACTTGTTTGAATGAATTGTACTTAATTGTGTTATGGAAGTTATTACTCACTAAGCTAGTTAGCTTACACCCCCATAGTTTTTACTTATTGCAGCACGAGTTTATCTGGCTTAGACCAAGGCAAGCTACAGCACAGGTACCGGAGATAGGAGTTTCCCATTGAAGCTTACTTCATTCTTTTTGTATAGACTTCCGTTGGAAACTAAGGGACTCTGGATGACTGTAATGGACTTGATATTATTTTGTAGGGGAATGCCCCTTAGATTTTGTAAAGTATAATTATGCGTTTTGGTTTATTATCTATGGCTAATGAATGCCTCGTTAAACTGTTTAACTCAATTTATTGAAGTATGCTATTGTCGTAAAGGAATGCTTTACATCTTTATAAGACTCCCGAAGGGCTCGGATAGGGAATTCGAGAGTCTTATCTAGTATGTGGCGGGCTGTTATGTTTAGGATACCCTATGGGGCGTGACAGCCTCCCAAGTGACAAGTCGATTTTGAGAATGGACTTGGTAAGGGATACCGAGCCCATATTAAATACCATACCATACGGCACCAATCAAGTTGAGAAAAGCTAAAGAAGTAGCTACAAGATTTTTTGGACTAAGAAATTGATAGGCTAAGTGTTTTACCTTAAGGATCTCAGTACTCTTTGTATAGGAAAAGAATGGACCCATGAGTTCATAAATAAGCTACCGTGAGCTCGATGAAGCCATCGTCGATAACAAGTATTCGATACCCTGAGCCAGTGGCTTTTTTTTCAACTCCGTGGAGCAAGTATGTCTTTACGCATTAGTTTGTGTTTTAGATATTACCGTTAAGGATCAAGTTGGAAAACGTGTTGAGAACTACCTTTCGAGCACGCTACAAGCATTACAAATTCTTGCGATGCCTTATGGAATACCGAAAACACCCGTCACCTTTATGGATTTAAGGACTTAAGTATCAGACAAAGTGTGATAGTTTTCATCATTGATATCTTTGTTTATTCAAAGAACGCAAAGACAAAATGAAGAGCTTCCGTGAATGGCGTTACGAATATTGAGAGCCACAAGTTATATGCGAAGTTACCAAAGTATGAATTCTAGCTAAAACAAGTTTCCTTTTTGGGTCAGGATGTTTTCAATAAAGACATACTGAGGAGTCTCGCAGAAGATAAAGGAAGTGGTAGTATGGAAATTGCCTAGAACAATTTATGGGGTCAAGATGGTTATTATAGGAAGTTGTAAAGGACTATTCCAAGATAGCTAAGCTTTCGACTCGGATAACCGAGAAGCAAATAAGGAACTACATGAATAGACAAAATGGAACGGAGTTTCCAAGAACTAAAGTGACGAGCTGTTTTTGCAACAATGGTAATGTTGCTAAATTAAAAGGAGTCCTACACAATGAATGGGAACACATCAGGAAATGGTCTTTAATGTGTAATTACTTATGCTTCTCGACAGTAGAGACTGCAAGAACAGAATTGCTCAACACATTGTAGAGAGTTAGTCGTGGTAAAGTTTGCTTTCAAATGGAATTATTATCTAAATGATCAAGGATAAGGAATTTGTATTGGTCACTCGAACCTTGAGCACTTGTTCATTTCAAAGGAACTGAACACGAGATAGAAGAAATGGTTAAGAGTTTATAAAAGACCGCAATCTTGGAGTAAGCTATTATGCAAAAGAAAATGAATGTGGTAATCAATAAGAAAGGAAAAGCTAAGTATCAATATGGAGTTAGACAGATTAGAAGTGACGAGTTCTTGAAATTAAAGTTTGGAATCATAAGGACATTAAGAGAAAATTCCATTGGAGGAATATTAAACCCTTTCAGGAAGCTCGGATATGCACTACGAGTTAAGTATATGAGCAAAGTTTTGAGGACAAAACTCTCTTTAAGCGGGTTAGGTTGTAAACCCGAATTTTTCGCAATTCCTGGAAATAGTTTATGAATTAAAATACCAAATGGAAACCCTAAAAGCTGACCTAAGATAAGAACCGAACCTTAAACAAGATCAAACATGGGATTTCATGGTCTTAAGAAAAAGAGAATCTTCAAAAAAAAAATTCAATAATCGTTCGACTCAAAAGCTGAACATAAGACAATTCGTCCATCCATTCCCTAATATAAACCCCTCAATTTCTAAGGTAAAGTTGGATTAAATCCTAACCCTAGTCAAACCGGAGTTTCAAAAGTCAATAAAGATCAAGACAATCTAGCAGTTTCAACTCCAGGAATCCCGCACTCGAAACCTGAGAACAATAAAAATAAGTTAATGATGGATTATAGTTCGAAATAATATGAGAAAGCTTAAAAAGATCATATTTGCCAAAATTCGATTCTTTTTGAAACGGAACGGGATCAGTCTCGAAAAATATGCTCCGACGCCTGAAATAGTAAAAATATTCTAATAACACCAAAAGACTCGTAATTATACAAAGATTTCAAAAATATTAGTTTCATAATTTTTTGGTAACTAAAAATATTAGATATTATAAACCCCCGAAGTTTTGTGATCGAATTAAAGACCTAAACCCTAATCAGAAGTCAACCGGATTCTTAAGTTAACCACCAAAACCCTAGTTTACCATAACCGCTCAAGTCCGGCATTGCCGTTTTCTCAAACCCTAGAAAACAAAGTTGGAAAAGTTAGCTATTATAGTTCGTAATAGCTATAAGTTATATAAAAATATCAGATTGAAGGAATTCGAGTATCTTTTGAACCCGATCGGACATAGTTCTTGAAAAAAGTGTCTGGAAGCCCGGAATAGGAAAAATATTCCGAATATACCGTTAGACTCGTAAAAATATGAGATTTCCAAAAATATCAATTTCGTAATTTTTCGGTAGCTAAAAATATCAGATATCGCTTTTATACAAGTATTTTCTTACTACCGGTATTAAATTGTCATGTCTACTTTTACATTACGCTATTTTCTACTATTCTACACTATTCACCTATCTCTACTTTTTCTTACAACCTACTCTTACAAACCATACACCTATTACATATTTTCATTTCCAATACAATTTCACATCTTTCATTTCTTACTCTTAATTAACAAAATAACAAAAATAAAATAAAAATTTTCCCCTTCCCCATGCATGGAGTAGCGCCAGCCGCCTCTCCCATCTCTTCCAATTTGTTTTATTTTCACTTATTTAATTAACATAAATTATCTCCCACATTTTCCTATAAATACCCTCTCATACCTTCACTTCTTTCACACCACTTCTACACTAAAGTTACTCTCTCAAAATCTCTCAAAAAATCCTCTCCAAGAAGTCTTAAGAAAGCTCTCTTTAGTTTCTTCTTTAGGTAAACTTTCTTCAAGAAAATCTCCAAGCTTTCTTTATGTTCATCTACTTAGTATGAACTTAGTGTGTGTTTTCTAAAACCATGAAGGTTAAGAAAGCAACAATAGGTTCATACTTTGTTTTTGTTCATAACATCAAAATCATTTATGTTTCTTTGTGTTTCCTTTATGTTTATTACTATATATCTATATAGCCATATATATTATTTAGAGCATATAAGCTCATTATCTTGCAATTTATTTATCTTTCATGCAATTTATTTACTTCATTGCAATTTATTTATTTCAAGTTGTATTTAAAACTAGTCATTCTAGTCTTAGACTTGTCCTCATCAAGTCAAAACAATTCTTTTTCTTTTTCTTTTCGGGACTAGTCTTTTCTTAGTCCCGGGGTAACTTGATGAAGCTAAGGTCCCAATACTTGATTTACTTTCTTATTTGTTTTATCTTTCAAGTTATTATGCTCCTTTATATTTCTATAGCTTATGATTTATATTCATGCATGAACATAATGTTTTTGTCTCAACAAAAACAAATGAGGAAAGTGTTTTTCTAAAACTAAAGGTTCTTTTTAATAAATATAGAAAATGGATTTCCTAAAAACTTATGAACATGCTTGGAAATGATTCTTCTTAAATAAACAAAAGGTTTTATGAAAACTTATCTTTCATCAAGAAATAGAAATTCTTTTGGAATCATTACAAGAAACAAAAATATCATTTTATTACCTTTGAATCCAAGTTTAGAAAATAAAACCACTCCTTAGGAAATTACAAGTAGTTACAAAAAATTAATTTTAGAAAAATAATATTCATCTCAGAAAACTCAAGATCTTTCAAAAAGTAAAATGAATATTCCAATAAAATCTCAAAGTTCAAAATCATTTAAAACCTTACTTTTCGTAAGTTGAGACAACTTCATTTACTTCATACATTTGTTATGAGTCATTACATATATGTATATACCTTTCAAAAAGCTTAAAAAATACTTGAAATATTTATCTTTTCAAATGAGCCTTGTTTACAAGAAGGAAAAACAAATGTTTGCAAAATTCGTGGCAAATCTGGTCGCTGTCTTTTCGGAACCCAAACGACCTAGTTTTATGAAAATAAGCTTAGAAATGCGTAGATTTTTTTGAGTAAGTAAAAAACGATATATTATATGCGAAATTCCGAGTTAAAATGAGCAAGTTATGACCATTTTAAGTTGGAATTTCCCTTTATACGATTTTTACCGCGATTTTTAAGAGAAGTTTAGAATCTTCAATAATAGAAGTTTAATGAAAGAATCATTTTGGGTATTTCATCTTGTTTAGGTGAGGAGGGGCCCGAGATCATCTATCCAGAGGATTATTTCGATTAGGCCTACCGATTATGGAGTGAGTTAATTCTTTTCCTAAGTTACATTTCCTTGTTGTGCTTGTAAATAGTGGCACTAGAAATTTAGGAAAAGATGAATGAA
The DNA here is from genome assembly GCA_024138025.1 of Combretum micranthum. Classification (NCBI taxonomy): domain Eukaryota; kingdom Viridiplantae; phylum Streptophyta; class Magnoliopsida; order Myrtales; family Combretaceae; genus Combretum; species Combretum micranthum. The sequence continues at coordinate 79,317 of JAMXBD010002458.1, read as the reverse complement.
CCAATGTTATGAAATAATTTTTTAATGAAAATTAAGTATATCGAAAGACGATATGTTAAATAAAAGTGTGACTCTTGTGTTAATATGATGAAATTATGGTTGATCACCTTTAACATGAATTCAACTTATACGGTCAAATGTTTAATTGAAATTTATTCATGCATATCATACTTGTGAGTCACATTTATTTCACTACTATTCTTCGTGGGGGAAACGAGGAAGTGGTAGTGGTGGCTGGTAGGAGCCGGTAAGTTTACATGGGCCAGTAGGAGCAAGGAAGTCTACAGGGCAAGCAGGAGCCGGTAAATTTGCAAATATTGATGGTCGTATGGGCCTATAACCACCCAACCCTTGTCATGGAGAGCGTTAAATCCATGTTGCACTTGATTTCCGGATAATCTTGTGTAATTGGTTGTTCATGTGATTGGTGCATTACATATGCTTGAATTAAATAACTTGGTTGTCATATGGAAATGTTATAGTTAGGAATTATCTCACTAAGCTAGATTTGCTTATACGCTTATAGTTTTCTATTACAATATGATTATCTATGGTTGGCCCCATGGAGTCTAGTGTGCCAGGTATGAGCTTACGTTACTAGGAGTTTTTGGAGGAAGTTTATGTATTTTTAGTTTTGAACATAAACTTCTAGGAAAAATCTCTATAGTAGACTTATGTAGTAGTTAGTTGATTATGTTATTAATATAGTTGAACAAAGACTTTAAGGCGGGGGAATGCCCCTAAGATGATGTACGAACTTGTTTTAAATGAAGATATCATGTTTATCTATTTAAGTTATGCTTGCTTTTGCTATCTATTTAAACGTAATACCCCTGTGAGTCTCCTACTATCTTGGAATCACGCCTTGCATACGATATTGAAGCTCCTACGTGACTATGGATTGTCATTCATTAGCTTTAATATTATATGCGGCGGACTGCCACGTTTAGGGTACCCTCTGGGGCGTGACAGATATAGCTCGTTTACGCGTATTTTTATTACTACCGATATTTTATTTATCTATTTTACTATTCATAATACTATTCTACTATTAATTACTATTCACTATCTCTACTTTTTCTTATAATCTATTCTTATACTTTTACATTTCCAACACAACTTTATTCACATCATACCTTACACATTACTTCTTTTCATTATAAAAATACAAAATTTAATCAAAACACACTCTCTCCTCTCCTATAATGCGGAGGATTTATTTCTTTTTCAATTTATTTTATTACATTTAATTTTCACTCCAAAATTCTATAAATATCCACTTTCTCTCCACTTCTTTCGCACCTTCATTTTACATAATAAAACTCTCCAAAATTTTCTCCACAAATTCTCTCTACAAAAACTCTCTTCCATTCAATCTTTTCCAAAATTCTTCCCTTTGAAAAACCATCTACCATTCCTTACTACTCACACAATACCACATTTATCTACCATCTTCATTCTACTGAAAACACTCTTAGGTAAACTTCTACAATATTCATTTATCCATGTCATGTAACTTGGCATGACCATAGTGTTGTTTCTCAAAGACTCATATGAGTTGTAGAAGCAACAACATATTCATGTTTTGTTCTTGCACATGCCAAGAATACTAATTATATTATTTTGTTATGTTATTGTTATTATGATGTTATTATGCTGCTAATTTAACTTTATATATATATATATTAATATCTATATGTATATCTATACATTTCTTAGAGCCTAAATGCTTACTAACACTTTAACACGCTTTTATTATTATTGCTTTTTCTTTTCTTTCTTCGGTTTTTTGTCTTTGGGACAAGTCTATTCTTAGTCTTGGGATGCCTTGATGAAGCTAAGGCTCCCAATACTTGATCGGGTTGTCTTGATGAAGCTAAGGCTCCTAGTGCTTAACCGGGATACCTTGATGAAGCTAAGGTTCCCAATGCTTGACCATATTATTATGTTTATTTGCTTATGTATATTTCTTACTATTATGTGTTATTCTCACTTTTTTCATTGCTACATAATCATATTTATACATAATTAGAATGTTATTGTCTTAATAAAAATAAAAATGGGTTCTTTTGTTAATAAAGAAAAGTGAACTAAATTCCTTATTCCTTAAACAAAGGATTTTTCAACAAAAGATTTAAGCTTTGTTTTTAATGAATTCTTTTCAAAAAGTTACACAAAACTAATCATAAATTTCAACATATTAGTAATGAAGATTTCTTCAAATGATAAAAGAAACTCATCTCTTTTATAAGTAGGAACTAAATACTCCATAAAAATATAATTCTTAGCATTTGACTTGAGAACTTAAATAGATTCATCATAGACTTTAAAAATCGCTTACTAAGAAGCTTCTACGAGACTTAGTTTTTAATATTGTTATTCTCTTTTCAAAGTTAAAATGAAAAATTTGCTAATTTCTAATATTGACAATTTTTTATTAGGAAAGCTTTTCTTAGAAACTTATCTAAAAGGATTATGCCATCATTTGATGAACATTTAGAATAAAACAAGTTTTTCAAATCAAGGTAGAATAAACTCAGTATTTTAGAAACCAACTTAGAAAAATAAAATTTGCCAAGAAAGTAAAGTTTTAAAAGTAAACTTATTTTCTAAAGAAGAAAAAGAATATAAAAATGAAAGGAAAACATATATTTAACACACTTTGAATATTAGACGATACTAACAACTTAAGAAAGAAAACATTATTTTTCAATCACTAGAAGTAAAATTTGGTAAATAACTTAAAGGGCCAAATTTTCGAAAATTAAATTATCTTTGAAACGTTAGGGAATGAAATTATAATAAGAAATCAGTCACTTATAACAACCCAGTAATTTTTAAGTCTTCCTTCTAGTAAGCTAGAAAGGAAAAATTTTCAAAGTTTTCATCTTTTAAAACTCTTAAAGATAAATTGTTTTGTAAAAAATCAATGTTGAGACACACTACAAAAATCTTGCATACAATATGAGTATATATATTTATATGTTCAATGGATTTTTTTTTTTCAACTATACAAAATTCATGTATCTGTTTAAAGATTTTTGGAAAGTTTGGAAATCATATTTTAAGGGATGGTAAATTTGTTACTATTCTGTACCGTGGTGATTTGCATTCTAAATGGCTTTTTATAACAAAAATAACCTTAGAAATGGATAGATCTTTTCAAATCGGTAGAAAACGGTATATAATATGCAAAATTCCGAATTGAAATGAGCAGGTTATGGCTGTTTTAAGTTAGAATTTCCTTCCATTCAAATTTTGACGAAAATACTAGAATAGAATCAGAGAGTTCAAGTGGAATTTTCATGAAACACTCATTTTGGGTATTTCTTTCGTTTAGGTAATGAAGTTTGGGAGGATGCATATTCTGGGGACCATTACGAGTAAAGAAGTATAGCAAGGATAGTCAGTGAGTTTATCTCCTACTATTACGTACTTGCTTGTACTTGTAGCTAGAGCGACTAGAAGTAGGAAAAGATGAAAATGGATTATGTATGATAATATTGGTTGAAAGAATGCTAAGCATACTGAGATATGATTTTTATCAATTAAATTATGTTTTATTATTATTATGCTAGAGTGTGTGTGAATTTTATGATCGCCTTTAAATTACTTTAATCACATATTATGAGTTATATTAATTGAATCATGCATATCAAGTAGTTAGCTTCATTACATTAGCTGCTATTCTAGATGGGACAACAGTATAGTAGTAGGGTTTGTGGGAACCCATGAGTTTGCAAGATAGGCAAATAGGAGCCTGAATGAACTATTTAAGGATGGGTGAATAAGAGCCAGAATGAACTATTTCAAGATGGGCGAGTAGGAGCTAGAAATAAACTACATAAGTTGGATTTTAATGATGGGTTTTAAAGAGCTAAAAATGCCTAACCACCAAATGGAGGGATAAATCCATTCAAAACATATGATTTCCGGTAGATCATATGTATTGCTTGCTCACTTACTTGATGCATTCATATGCTTGTTTAATAACTTGTTTGAGTTTATCGTTACGAGTACGTTAATCTAGAAATAATCTCACTAAGCTTGTTAAGCTTATACCCCAATAGACTTTTGTTGAGGTAGGACCAATATCTCTTTTGCTTGAGGACTTTATGAGCCAAAGTGGAATTATGTTATAGGAAGCTTTGAGAAATCCTTCTGAAGATCGTAGAATAAGGTTTCCTTCAAAGTATTATTCCTTTATGTGAAAGACTAAGCTAATACTATGTTGTTTGGAGATTTATCGGGGAAATGCCCCTAAGATGATGTAAGGACTATATTCTTATAATGTTGAACCTAGACATTTATCTAGATTTCTTGTATGTTATATTTACCATTTGGAACTACACATTCCACCGGTGTCTCATATTGTTGTGATAGACGCCTTACATATGGTGTTAAAGCTTTCGCATGATGTCGAGAAGTTATTCTTAAGTTTTAATACTGTATGTGGTGGACTACCATGTCTAGAGTACCCTTTGGGGCGTGACAATTATTGTTGTTTTTATGCTCAAATCTAACCATATATATATTATTAAGTATATGAATATATATTTATTAGGGCGTAAATGCTCACTAACTCTTACTAACTTACTTTTACTATTAATGCTCTTATTATTGCTTTTTCTTTTTTTCTTTTTTTTTTTTGAGACTAGTCTATTCTTAGTCTCAGGCTACCTTGATGAAGCTAAGGCTCCAAATACTTGACCGGGTTACCTTAATGAAGCTAAGGTTCCCAATACTTGATATATTATCTTTTTTTTTATTTTGCTTATTATATATTTCTTCTATTTTCTTCTTTTCATATTATATGCTCATGTACATGCATCATTATAATGATATTATCTCAATAACATTTAAAGTGGAATTTTTCTTTAATAGAGGAACTTGAAACTAAAACTCTTTTATTATGTAACTAGTCACTAAATAAAGGAACTTGCCAATAATAACTTATAAAATGTATTTTTACAACTTCTTCTCAAACTTTTCTTAAGTGTCAACAAGGATTTACCAAGAAAACAAAGGAAAAATGAAACCAAACTCTCTTTATATACATCAAGATTTTGTTATCACCCATCTAAGGAAAAAATTATTTCCAAAACCTCTTTTCAAACCCACCAAGACTTTTCTTAAATAACAATGAAAATGATTTTCTCAAATAAGCTATTATTATTTTAAGTCACATAAAGTTTATTAAAACTTAGTATTAATAATTCTTTGGTAAGCAAATTTTTTCTCAAAAAAGCTTACTTGCAGTAATTTTTACCAACTCCATAATTAAAAGTAATAACCAGACTAAGTTTTATAAATTTAAATAAAATCAACTCACTAAATTATAAACTCACTTAGAAAAATAAAAGTTTGCCAATGTTTCTAAATGATAGACTCATTTTTTCAAAGAAATAAAAGAATATAAACAATAGAGGTTTCAAAAACAATAGATATTATCAAAAACTTAAGAAAATATTAAAATATGATTTCCTTCCAAGTAAAATTGGTCAAAGAGTTAAAAGACCAAGTTTCAAAAGAAAGTTTATTTTTAACGAAGTTGGAAAATGAAAATATAAGGAGAAAAAGACTTGTTTATCAAAGTCATTTCTTTAAAAAAAATTATACATAACTCAAATTATTATAAGTTATCAATAACTTAATAAAACTCTTGAAAACTTCATTTTTATCACTAAAAGTAAAATTTGTAATAAACCAAAGCTAAGAGAAAATTTATTTTAGAAAAAAAAATAAGAATATACTTAGAATAGCTCAAGAAATTGTGAAATTCTTTCAAAACACTTAGGAAAGAAGTTGTTAAGATACAAGTCTTCAACACCGTAAGACATTTGTTTGCGAAAAATAATTATTGAAACAACACCATTAGAATCTTGCATACAACATGAGTATATATATATATATATATATATATATTCATAGGATTTTTTCAACTATACTAATATCTATATTTTTAGTACAAGTATTTTTGGATATGGAAAAGTTGGTAAATTTATGTTTTGAAAACTACAATTTTCGTAGTGAATCTGTACCCTACGGTTCTAGAACCCAAACAACCTTATATGAAAAAAAATAACCTTAGAAATAGATATATCTTTTCGAATAGGTAGAAAACGGTATATTACATGCGAAATTCTAAGTTAAAATGAGCAAGTTATGACCATTTAAATTGGAATTTCATTCCATGTGATTTTTTACGAGCATAGTGAAATACAATTAGAAAGTTTAAGTAGAATTTCTACGAAATACTCATTTTGGGTATTTATTTTGACTAGGTGACACGAAATACAAGATTTCCCTTCCTGAGGATTACTACGACTAAGAAGATTGCGAAATGGATGAGTGAGTTATTCCTCTTAATTTCATTATTTGCTTGTGCTTGTAGAATAGTGGCATTAGTATACTAAAAAAAGATAAAAATGGACATGTATGGGGAATCCAGAGATTTGTATATATGTGATTCTATGCTTATGTGATGAAATGAGAATTAATAATATCGCAACTTCAAATTGTTTGTAAAATATTTTGTGTACTTGCATTTTTGCTTGCTTATTGTCTGCAAAATTGTTTGATCGGCCCTAAGAAATCTTAATAAGGTTTGACTTTAGAAAAATAAAACTTACACATATAGCATCCATCGAGCTACATCTCTTTCAGAAGGCTGCTACTTTTACACTTAGAGTTAGATTGGCAGTTATCGTGTTGGGACTGTCACGCCCCAAAGGGTACCCAAAACGCGACAGTCCACCACACTCGATATTTAAACTTATGTATGACAACTCTAGTCATCCCATTAGCTTACATACTGGGTGTAAGGTGTATTTGCACAATTTTTAGGATCACACTCTGAATCGAATAGTCTTAAGAAGGCATACAATAACATTAAGAATAGTAATCACAACAAGATAAATAAGTTAAGTCTTTACAAAAGTCAAGGGGGCATACCCCCGCCAAAATAATAGAAGTATATCCAGTCTAAATCCATCTTACAAACATTAAAGCTCATGTTAAAGAGATTTTCCTAGAAGTCCACGCCTATAACTAGGTCCCGACTTCTCCAAAAGCTCCTTACTCCAAAAAGATAAACCTGTGAAAAGTGTTCTCTTGGAACAACCTAAAAATGGGAATACTGCAACAAAAACTAATGGGGTGTAAGCTTACGAGCTTAGTGAGATTCATTTCCAAATATTTAATACTCAACCACAGTATATAACAGACAAGTTATTAATAACCATATAAGATGCATAAGCAAATGAGCATACAAGCATATGACTTTTTGAGAGCCATATGTGAATGGATTTACGCCCTCCATTCGGGGTTGGGGTGGTCCATAAGTCATGCAACCATAATTCCATTCTTAAGTGGGGTGGTCCATAAGTCATCCAACCATAATCCCAATCTCTTTCTCTTAGTTATACAACCTCTGTTGTTTTATTGTGGTAGTTTTAAGTTCCTACCCTACTTCCGTTAACTTAAGCTATCTCGCATCCTTAATGTTAACACAGATCCCTCACCTCCACTAACATACTTTTGTCCCACCAAAGGTATATTAGCTAATGCAATGTGACTCACTACGTGATATGCATGTACATTTTATTCATATAATCGTGGCATGTTGATTATGTAGGTTGAGTGCGATCATAGAGAATTTCAGACAATCCAAGTCTATACTGGCTCATACAATGATTTTTCAACAAGTCTCGTCTCGATATACTTATCATTCATTTAGCCAAGATTATATCACAACTCATCATAATTTTATCTTTTCCTAATTCTAATGCCACTACGATTACAAGCACATACATGAGGACAACTATTTAAGAAATGAACTCACTCAACCATGGGGAGAAATCTACTAGTCGTAGTATTCCTCGGGGAATGAAAATCCTTCCTCCAAATCACCTAAGTACAAGGAATACCCTCAATGAGTATTTCTCATAAAGTTCTAATAAACTTACTAAGTTCGTCAATTTTCACCTAAGTTGAAGTCTTAACTTAAAATGGTCATATCTCATTTTAACTCGGAATTGTGCATATTAAATATCGATTTCTATCTACTTCGAAAGATATATCCATTTTCCAAGTTAAATCAAACATCCAAGGTCATTTGAGGGTCGAAAAGCTACTATACAGCAAGGTTACGAAAATTCCAGTTTTGAGTTATTGAAAATTGTTACTTTTGTTCCATTTAACTTTTTAGATCAACTTATATTGGTTCTAACTTGTAAAGAAACTTCTAGCCAAAGATAAAAGATTAAATACTTATATGATCCTAATGATATTGTCCAAATGAAAATTCCAATAATCTACTTTTGTAAAAACCGAAATTTTGAGTTGAAACTCATTTTCTTGTTTTGAGAAAATCCTTTGCTAAAACTAACATGACTCAATGAAAATAATTTTCTTATGTCACCCATTATCAAAGCATTCCATTTTACACATAAAACTCTTGTTTTGAAGTCTAAAATAAGGTTTTCAAATTCATCTCTTCCTAGATCCGAATTTCTTCCTTGAGTTTTAAATGAAAATAAGACCTAGACTTGTCTTTTACAAAACTCCCTATTTTAGAAATTCCTTTTAGAAAACTCATCTAAACTTATGAAAATCCAATCCTTAGGATATCTATACCAAGAGATCTTTATATTTTTGTCTAAATCTTCATTTTGAAGTTAGATAATAGGTTTTAAAAATAGGTCTTGGCTTAGATCCGAATTTTCAAAAATTGTTTTTGAACATATCTTTTGATAAAATCCATCAAGACTTACGAAAACTCATCCTTTACATATCCTATCTTAAGAGCCTTCCATATCTTGAATAAAATCTTCATTTTTGAGTTGTAAAACATGTTTTCAAACTATGCCTTGGCCTAAATCCGAAAATAAGATTTTCATTTTTTGAAAGTAACTTTTGAAAACAATATTTGATTCTTGTAAAAAGAAGTCTTGATGATATACATCCATTAAACCTTCATTTTTTCAACTAAAACTTCCATTTTGAGGCTTAGAAGAGGGTTTTTAAATATAGGTCTTGTCTATATACGAATTTCACTATTTTTATTCAAATATAAATCTAAGATCTACACGTAATATGAACATGAATAAAAAAAATACATGGTAGTAAGCCCTAAACCTATAGATCTAAACATAAACATAACCAAAGCTTCATAAAAACTTAGATCTACAAAGTATAATGTAAATATGAAGATATAAAGTCTTAAAAACAATAAATATAGCAATATCAATATAGATCATAAACAAGAGGAGTGTTTCAAAGTTTTGGCGTCGTCATCTCTAGCCTTTAGGCATTATGGAGAGTCCTTTGATGTATGTAACCTCCATATAATCAACCTATAGCATCTATGGAAGCTTAAGAAGAAAGTTTACTTAAATTATTTTCAAGAGTAGGATGTGGAAGCAATATTTTGAGATGGGGGCAGCTTGGTTTCTTTCAAGAATAACGCTAAGAAAGAGATAAAGAGAGGAAAAAGAGAGAGTAAATGAGGTAAGGTTGCAAAAAGAGAAAGTGTGTAAGTAAGAGGCTTTAAAATAGAGAGAGGAGTGTGATAAAAGTGTGTTAAATAATTGAAAGAAAAAAATAAAATAATGGTAGAAATTTTTTTGTTGGGGGGTGGGGTTGCACGGGGGCACTAGCGTGATTTTCATAGGGAGAGAGAGGAGTGTTTAGTTAGCTTGTAACTTGAATTTTGAAAGTATAACTTGTGTTACTCAATTTGCTAACTAAAAGAGACTTTAAATCATTAAATAAATCAATAAAATAAAAGAAAAGTGGATGATTTTGAGAGTGTGATCAGCTGCCATGCATGGAGATTGAATGAAGAAAGAGTGAAAGAAAACATGAATAATGTGTAGAAGTGATAATTGAAGTGTACTTGAAGTGTGGATTGAAAAAGTACTTTTTATTTTTTTAAAAAATTATAAATAAATTAAGAAAAATATTTTTAAATGAGTGGCAGAAATTTCATAAATAAAATTAAATAATCAATTGAATTATTTTAGTATTTAACAAATAAGTTACCGGTACGGTCAAAATATGCTTATATAAGCTATAACTTATATTTTTAGATTCCGAAAAATTATAAACTCGATATTTTTGAAATCTTTATGAAAATACGAGTCTAAAAATATTAAAGATGTATTTTTAATTTTCCGAGCCCCAGGACACGCTTTCTAAAAGCAGTATCCAATTGGGTTCGAAATAAGCCGAAAATAACCCAATGATATTTTTAAGAAATCAAATATTATTACGGACTATTCTACACACTTACTTAATTTTCAACTTCTCGATTTATGAACACAGAATTTTCGGATCTAAACTGTAGGGTTTAACTTGAGATCTATTGACTTAAGGTTTCCGGTTGACTTCCCGACTTAGGGTTAAGGCTTAGGATTACTCTAAAACCAAGGGTTTATAACCTACCCACCTTAAAGAAAGTTTTGTCCGCAAAACTTGAACGGCGTATCTGATTCTTTAAATAGATTTGGATACTTTTGCCGCATCTCACTTTTTGCTTCCCAAGTTGCTTCCTCATGTGTATAATTCCTCCAAAGAATCCTTACATACTTAATTTCCTTATTCCTTGATTTTTGCACCTTTTTATCTAAGATCCGTACTTGGTGCTCCTCCTAAGTAAGGTTTTCTTTTAACAACACCAGTTCCAATTCTATGACTTGATCCGAGTTAGCTATATGCTTGCGAAGAATCAAGACATGAAAAACATTGTGCACTCCAGAAAGATTTGGTGGTAAGGCAAGGCGGTATGCCAACTCTTCCACCCATTCCAACACTTCAAAGGGACTAATATATCGGGGGCTCAACTTTCCTTGTGAGTGAACTCGGTGAATACTTTTGATAGAATTTATCTTTAAATACACATGATCTCCTACTTGAAACTCAAGAACCCTTCTTTTTAAATCTGCCCAACTCTTTTGTCTATCTTGAGCTTCCTTCATCCGTTGTTGGATTACCCTAACCTTGTTAGCCGCATCTTACATGAGATCGGGTCTAAGAACCATCTTCTCCACATCATCCCAAAAAAACGGGGATCTACATTTACGTCCATTAGTCTGTGGATGATAAGCTATGCTAAAATGCAACTTTGTTCCTAAACACTTTTGAAAGCTCACCCAGAACTTAGACACAAACCTTGGGCTCGATCTGACATGATCCCAGTCGGTACTTCGTGTAGGCGAACAATATCCTTCATGTACAGCCTCGCTAATTTATCCATGGAGAAAGTCATACTTATTGGCAAGAAATGAGCAGACTTAGTTAACCGATCCACCACAACCCATATGGCATCGTGACCTAACGGTGTCCTTAGTAAATCACAAACAAAACCCATGGAAATTTGGTCCCACTTCCATTCTAGTATAGGCAAGGGTTTTAACAATCCACCCGGCCTTTGATGTTCTACCTTCACTTGTTGGCATGTTGGGCACTTAATCACAAAATCTGCCACATCACGTTTCATTCCATTCCAATAATAATGTCTTTTAAGGTCTTGATACATCTTGGTTCCTCCCGGGTGTATCGTATACCCAGAATTGTGTGCTTCGCTCATGATTTCCTATCTCATTTCTTCATCATCGGGCACACACAATCGTTCTTTCATCCTTATCACATCATCTTCATCTATTGTAAAATCAGTATACTTCCCCTCCTGAACTTCCTTCTTTATCCTTTGAATCACTTCATCATAGCGTTAGGCCTCTTTAATCCTTTCCACTAAAGTTGGCTCCAACACCAAACTTGCTATTTCCATCTCCAAGTCTTGCCCAACAAATTCAATGCTTAACTTCTCAAATTCTTTTATCAATTCTTTCTAGTCAGTCAAAAGAATTGCAACTTCACCATGATTCTTACGACTCAAGGCATCGGCAACCATGTTTACCTTTCCTCGGGTAGTAATTAATTGCCAAATCGTAATCCTTAATTAACTCTAGCCATCTTTGCTGCCTCATGTTCAATTCTTTTTGGGTAAAAAAATACTTAAGACTCTTATGATCGGTGTAGATCTCACACCTTTGTCCATAAAGGTAATGTCTCCATATTTTCAAGGCAAAGACAACCACGGCTAGTTTCAAGTCATGCGTAGGATAATTTTACTCATGTGGCCTTAGCTGCCTTGAAGCATAGGCAATCACTTTCCCCTCTTGCATGAGAACATATCTGAGACCATTTCTCGAAGCATCACTGTATACCGTGTAGGGTTTCTCGGGGTTTGGCAAAACCAAGATCAGAGTAGAAACAAGTTTTTGTTTCAATTCTTGAAAACTTTGGTTCTGCTTTTTTATCCAAACAAATTTTTCATTCTTTTGCGTCAACTGAGTTAACGGCTTGGCTATCTTGGAAAAGTCTTGGGCAAATATCCTGTAATATCCAGCTAAACCCAAAAAGCTTCTTACTTCAATCATGATCTTAGGTGGTTTTCATTCTACCATAGACTTAATCTTCTCGGGGTCCATAGATATGCCCTCACCTGACACAACATGTCCCAAAAATGAGATCCTGTCTAGCCAGAAGTCACGCTTGGAAAACTTGGCATATAATTTATGTTCCATTAAAGTTTGTAACGCCATGCGAATGTGCTCTTCGTGTTGCTCCCTCATCTTCTAGTAAATCAAAATATCATCAATAAACACAATCACAGACTTATCCAATAAGGGTTTATATACCCAATTCATTAAGTCCATAAAGGCAGCAGGAGCATTTGTTAATCCAAAAGACATCACTAGGAACTCATAATGTCCATAACGAGTCTGAAAAGCAGTTTTAGCACATCTTCTAGTCTGATTCTTAACTGATGATACCCCGATCGTAGATCAATCCATGAATATACACTTGCTCCTTGTAACTAATCAAAAAGGTCATTAATCCTTGGAATTGGATACTTATTCTTGATGGTAACTTTATTCAACTCCCTAGTCAACACATAACCTCATTGATCCATGCTTTTTCTTAACAAATAGTATAGGTGCACCCCGTGGTGACACACTTGGTCTTATGAATCTATGGTCCAAGAGTTCTTGCAATTGCCTTTGTAATTCCTTTAACTCAATAGGGGCCATATGGTAAGGTGCTTTAGATATCGGCTCAGTGTTCGCTACCAAGTCAATCTCAAAGTCAATTTTTCTCTTAGGAGGCAAACATGGTAGCTCATCCGGAAAGACAACGGGAAATTCCTTGACAACTATTATATCCTCAATCTTAGGTAACGCTTCCTCCTTTTCTGTTGCATTAAGAAAATTTTCACTTTCAATCTCAACCTCTTCATCTATGATCAACTCAAATGAGCCTAGATCTGTTCCTCTTAAAGCTACGGTCTCACCCGTGAACTCAACATTCAATCCATTAACATCCTTAAAATTCACTTTCTTCTTTCAACAGTCCACAATGGCTTTAGCAACGACTAACTAACTCATACCCAAAATCACTTCATAGTTACTCATCTCCAACACTATTAAATCACATCTTGTACTATGTCTGTGAATCTCCATTGGACAATCCCTTAACATCTCATTTGTTGTCACAATGCATCTAGTAGGGGTTTTAACACGAAAGCTAGAGGCAACAATAACTATTAGTAAACCAACTTGTCTAGCCAATATGGTGGTGATAAACGAATGTGTGGATCCCGTGTTAAACAAAGCATGGGCGGTCGTCTTAGCTACCTATATGTGTCCTACGTCCAACACTTAGTAATCACCAACTTCATACCATCCTAACTTATCTTCTTAACTTCTTTAACTTAACTATGCCTTTTTTTTTTTCTTTCCTTAAACTTGAATCTTAACAATTTAAAAACAGTAGAAAAACAAGGGCAAAAAGTAGGAGATTTACTTGTAACAAGGCCGAAGTTCGAACCATTATCCTCCTCAAGAGCATCCAATCCACAATCTTCCTCTCCCATCTCCTCGCATACCCATTATCCTTCGAGGTTATAGATCCTCATCTCGTGCATCGCTGACCCAGAGCGGCTACCATTATTTCCACCAATCCTATTCCCGGTCTTGCCGGTGCTGATCCTCGAAAAGATCTAGCTGAATCATCCTCCTCTGTGGGCACTCATTGGCAAAGTGACCCCTTTGCTTGCAAACAAAACATGTGGTGGTGGCCTTCTTTGGGCAGTCAGCAATCTTGTGAGATGAATCACCACATAAATAACACTTATGCTTTAACTGTGGGCATCTCTTGGGTAGTGATCCCCCTTACATTTCTAGCAACTAACACCCTTAGGGATAAGTTGTCCCCTACTAGTGTTACTCTTAAAGCCATAAGACGACTTGAACTTCTTTTGAGAGAATCCAGATCCTAATCCCCCATAAAACTTCCTTCCAAAAACCAAAGGCGTCTTTTCTACAGTCTTCCCTTTCTCTTTTTAGCCCTTTCCACTATCCAGGCCCTTTCCACTAACTCTCTAAAAGATTTAATATCAAATTCTTCCAGCCTCATCCTCAACTCCCCATCTAATCCATTCAAGAAAACTTGTCTTTTCATCTCCTCACTATACTTGTAAGAATCCAGAGCATATTGCAGTAACCTACTGAACTCAATTTCATATTGCTCTACTATTCGGCCCTTTTGAGTAATGTGCAGGAAATCTGCACTAAACTGTACTCAAAGACTTCCGGGGAAGTAGTTTTCCAAAAACTCATGACGAAACCTTTCCCAAGTGACCAGTGGCATGAGCTCTCTTTGCTTGGAGTCCCACCAAACTCTTGCGTTGAGCCTAAGCATATAAGTGCCGTAGTCAACTTTCAGGTGGTACGTCACCTCAAAAGCATTGAAGGATCGCTCTATCTGAGCTAACCAATCCTCAGCCTCATTCGGTTTTCCAAAAGCTTCTTCAAAGTAATTATTACTCTTAATGAACTTAGGTAGGGAGCTTTTGTATAGCCTCATTGGTGGTGGAGGAGGCAAGGGCGTGGTATAAGAATGTACGATTTCCTGTGTCGGTATCCCCATAGAAGCTTGCGGGGTCGGTGATGGTGGAGCTGGAGCTGGTGCTTGTGCTGATAAAGTCTGTTGAAGTGCTTCAAGCACTTGAGTCATTTGTACCATTTGTCCAAGCATGGCCAATAAGGCTACCTGAGTAGCATCGGTGGGAGGGTTTGGAGGTGGGGCAGCTTATTGCCCTTCTTCCATATTGGGTTGGCTAGAGGCGCTTTCCTCCTGACATCTCCTTCTCTTACCACAGCTATTGCAAATTTTATTTTGTCTAGTTAAGTAATCTTCTCAATAATTTATTAATGGTTTCAAGTGAGAAAGTAGAAATAAAGGAAACTGTAGTGCAAACGGAAAATAAAAGTGCAAAAAGGAAATTAGGAATTTAAATAATAAAATCTTGAAATCATAAAACATAACTATGACTTTATAGAAATTTAACAGCACGTGCAAAATCCTCATAAAACAAAATTCAAGTAAAATTTTGCGTTTTAAGCAACAATGAAACAACCAACATTTAACAATAACAATGCAATTCCAAAAAAAAATCAAGACAACCTAAGCAATAATCTACGAGGGTCTCATTGGGTCGCCTATGGATGTTTCGTGATGCTAAGTCGATTGCTTCCTAGTGGTTACTATCCACAACAGTTAGGAAATAGGATTCTAAGACTCATACCATGGTAATCATCCTATCTAAATCTTCCTTTTTAATTGTATTCTATCTCTATCTTTTCTTTTATCCCTCCTTAAGGCTATTTAATTGTAGTTATAATTGTAAACTCTTAACCATGCTCTAATACCAACTTCAACTATCATGCCCCAAAGGATACCCAAAACACGACAGTCCACCACACTCGATATTTAAACTTATATATGACAACACTAATCATCCCATATGTTTACATACCAGGTGTAAGGTGTACTTGCACAATTTTTAGAATCACACTCTAAATCGATAGTCTAAAGAAGACATACAATAGTATTAACAATAGAAATCACAACAAAATAAATAAGTTAAGTCTTTACAAAAGTCAAGGGGGCATACCCCCGCCAAAATAATATAAGTCTATCCAGTCTAAATCCATCTTACAAACATAAAAGTTTATGTTAAAGAGATTTTCCTAGAAATCCATGCCTATAACTGGGTCCCGACTTCTTCAAAAACTCCTTACTCCAAAAAGATAAACCTGAAAAGTGTTCTCTCGGAACAACCCAAAAATGAAAACACTGCAACAAAAACTATCGGGGTGTAAGCTTACGAGCTTAGTGAGATTCATTTCCAAATATTTAATACTCAACCACAGTATATAACAGACAAGTTATTAACAACCATATGAGATGCACAAGCAAAAGAGCATACAAGCATGTGACTTTCCGAAAGCCGTATGTGAATGGATTTACGCCCTCCATTTGGGCTTGGGTAGTCCATTAGTCATGCAACCATAATTCCAATCTTGAGTGGGGTGGTCCATAAGTCATGCAACCATAATCCCGATCTCTTTCTCTTAGTTATACAACCTCTATTCTTTTATTGTGGTAGTTTTAAGTGCCTACCCCACTTTCGT
Organism: Combretum micranthum; assembly: GCA_024138025.1. Taxonomy (NCBI): domain Eukaryota; kingdom Viridiplantae; phylum Streptophyta; class Magnoliopsida; order Myrtales; family Combretaceae; genus Combretum; species Combretum micranthum. The sequence goes on along the minus strand of JAMXBD010002458.1, from coordinate 62,776 downwards.
TAACTTAAGCTATCTCGCATCCTTAATGTTAACACAGGCCCCTTTGCCTCCGCTAATATACTATTGTCCCACCAAAGGTATATTAGCTAATACAATGTGACTCACTACATGATGCATATACATTTTATTCATAATCGTGGCATGTTGATTATGTAGGTTGAGTGCGATCATAGAGAATTTCAGACAATCCAAGTTTATAATAGACTCATACAATGATTTTTCAAAAGTCTGTTCTCGATATACTTATCATTCATTTAACCAAGATTAAATCACAACTCATCATAATTTTATCTTTTCCTAATTCTAATGCCACTGTGATTACAAGCACATACATGAGCATAACTATTTAAAGAATGAATTCACTCGGCCATAGAGAGAAATCCACTAGTTATAGTAGTCCTCGAGGATGAAAATTCGTCCTCCAAATCACCTAAGCACAAGGAATACCCTCAATGAGTATTTCTCATAAAGTAATAAACTTAACAATTCTATTTATTAAGTTCGTCAATTTTCGCCTAAGTTGAAGTCATGACTTAAAATGGTCATATCTAACTCATTTTAACTTGGAATTGCGCATATTACATATCGATTTTTATCTACTTCGAATGATCTATCCATTTTCCAAGTTAAATAAAACATCCAAGGTCTTTTGAGAGTCGAAAAGCTACTGTAAAAGAAAGGTTACGAAAATTCCAGTTTTGAGTTATTATTGAAAGTTGTTACTTTTGTTCCATTTAACCTTTTAGATCAACTTATATTAGTTCTACACTTGTAAAGAGAAATTCTAGACAAAGATAAAGATTAAATATTTATATGATCCCAATGATATTGTCCAAATGAAAATTCTAAGAATCTACTTTTGTAACAACCGAAATTTTAAGTTGAAACTCATTTTCTTGTTTTGAGAAAATCCTTTGCTAAAACTAACATGACTCAATGAAAATAATTTTCTTATGTCACCATTATCGAAGCATCTTTTCCAACATAAAAACTCTGTTTTGAAGTCTAAAATAAGGTTTTCATAATTCATCTCTTCCTAGATTCGAATTTCTTCCTTGAGTTTTAGAATGAAAATAAGACCTAGACTTGTCTTTTACAAAACTCTCTATTTTAGAAATACATTTTCGGAAAACTCATCTAAGCTATGAAAATCCAATCCTTAGGATATCTATACCAGAGCTCTTTTATTTTTTTCTAAATCTTTATTTTGAGGTTAGATAATAGGTTTTAAAAATGGGTCTTGGCTTATATCAGAATTTTCAAAAATTATTTTTGAACATATCTTTTGATAAAATCCATCAAAACTTTTGAAAAATCATCCTTTATATATCCTATCTTAAGAGCCTTCCATATCTTGAATAAAATCTTCATTTTTGAGTTGTAAACATGTTTTCAAACTATGCCTTGGCCTAAATCCGAATAAAATTTTTATTTTTGAAAGTACTTTGAAAACCAGCTTTAATTCTTGTAAAAAGAAGTCTTGATGATATACATCTATTAAACCTTCATTTTTTCAACTAAAACTTCCATTTTGAGGCCTGGAAGAGGGTTTTTAAATATAGGTCTTGTCTAGATACGAATTTCACTATTTTTATTCAAATTCAAATCTAAGATCTACACATAATATGAACATGAATATAAAAGAAATACATGGTAGTAAGCCCTAAACCTATAGATCTAAACATAAACATAACCAAAGCTTCATAAAAACTTAGATCTACAAAGTATAATATAAATATGAAGGTAATAAAGTCTTAAAGACAACAAATATAGCAATATCAATATAGATCATAAAACAAGAGGAGTGTTTCAAAGTTTTAGCATCATCATCTCTAGCCTTTAGGCATTACGGAGAGTCCTTTGATGCATGAAACCTCCATATAATCAACCAATAGCATCTATGGAAGCTTAAGAAGAAAGTTTACTTAAAGAATCTTCAAGAGTGGGATGTGGAAGCAATATTTTGAGATAGAGGCAGCTTGGTTTCTTTCAAGAACAAGGCTAAGAAAGAGATAAAGAGAGGAAAAAGAAAGAGTAAATGAGGTAGGATTGCAAAGAGAGAAAGTGTGTAAGTAAGAGGCTTTAAAATAGAGAGGAGTGTGATAAAAGTATGTTAAATAATTGAAAGGAAAAAATAAAACAATGGCAAAGTTTTTTTTTTTTTTTGGTGGTGGGGGGTGCGCTGGCGTGATTTTCATAGGAAGAGAGAGGAGTGTTTAGTTAGCTTGTAACTTGAATTTGAAAGTGTAACTTGTGTTACTCAATTTGCTAACTAAAAGAGATTTTAAATCATTAAATAAATCAATACAATAAAAGAAAAGTGGATGATTTTGAGAGTGTGATCAGCTGCTATGCATGGAAGATTGAGTGAAGAAAGAGTGAAAAAATACATGAATAATGTGCAGAAGTGACAATTGAAGTGTACTTGAAGTAGAGGTAGAAAAAGTTCTTTTTATTAAGAAAAATATATAAAATTAAATTAAGAAAAATAATTTCAAATGAGTGGCAGAAATTTCATAAATAAAATTAAATAATCAATTGTACTATTTTAGTATTTCGACAAATAAATTACCGGTACGGTTAAAATATGCTTATATATATTATAACTGATATTTTTAGATTCCAAAAAATTATGAACTTGATATTTTTGAAATCCTTATGAAAATACGAGTCTAAAAATATTAAAGATGTATTTTTAATTTTTCGAGCCCCGGACACGCTTTCCAAAAGCAGTATCCAATCGGGTTCGAAATAAGTCGAAAATTACCTAATATGATATTTTTAAGAAATCAAATATTATTATGGACTATTCTACACACTTTACTTAATTTTCGACTTCTCGGTTTACGAACACAGAATTTTCAGATCTCAACTGTAGGGTTTAACTTGAGATCTGTTGACTTAAGGTTTCCGGTTGACTTCCCGACTTAGGGTTAAGGCTTAGGAATTACTCTAAAAACCAGTGGTTTATGGGGACACAGGCCATGTTCCGTCCTAAAGAATTCAAATCGCTCGGGGAATGCAACTCTAGGTTTAGAGTTTAGCTAACCGAACGCTTTGGGTAGGGGTTTGGGGACTAACAGTAGAAGGTCAATGATCTTTATCAACAATTCCCTAACCTTCAACACGGAGAGGTAAATTCGTTGTATATATTGTTTTTGGATAACTATATATATTTGTGTAATCACATGATTGTTACATAGGATGAAGCTGTTTTGTAAATTCCTTATATGTAATATATGTTATGTCAGTATTTTGGAAGATTCCTAAAGGAATGTTGTAAGTCCCCGAATTTTCGGTTCCAAATTAAAGACCTAAACCCTAATAGAAAGTCAAAACGGATCCTTAAGTCAACAAAACCCTAGTTTACGTAACCATTTAACTCCGGCATTGCCGTTTTCTCTAGCCCTAGAAAACGAAGTTGGAAAAATTAGCTATAATGGTTCATAATAGTTATAGGTTGCGTAAAAATATCAGATTGAAGAATTTCGAGTGTCCTTTGAACCCGATCGGACATAGTTCTTGAAAAACGTGTCGGAAGGCCGGAATAGGAAAATTATTCCGAATATACCGTTAGACTCGTAAAAATATAAGATTTCCAAAAATATCAATTTCGTAATTTTTCGGTAGCTAAAATATCAGATATCGCTTTTATCGTATTTTCTTACTACCGGCATTAAATTGTCATGTCTACTTTTACATTACACTATTCTCTACTATTCTACACTATTCATCTATCTCTATTTTTCTTACAACCTATTCTTACAAGCCATACACCTACTTCTTACATTTTCATTTCCAATACAACTTCACATCTTTCATTTCTTACTTTAATTAACAAAAAACAAAAAAAAATAAATTTCTCTCCTCCCCATACACTCAAATGGCGCCGACCTTCTCTCTCATCCCTCAATTTGTTTTGTTTTTCAATTATTTAATTAACACAAATTATCTCTCACATTTTCCTATAAATACCCCCTCATACCTTCATTTCTTTCACACCACTTCTATACTAAAGTTACTCTCTCAAATCCTCTCAAGAATTTCTCTCCAAGAAGTTCTTCCAAGAATTCTCTTTAGCTCATCTCCTTTAGGTAAAAATTCTTCAAGAAATCTCCATGTTCATCTAATTAGTATGAACTTAATGTATGTTTTCTAAAACCATGAAGGTTAAGAAAGCAACATTAGGTTCATATTTTGTTTTTGTTCATAATCATAATTTCTTTATGTTCATTTATGTTTCTTTTATGTTCATTACTATCTAACATATCTATATAGCTATATATTATTTAGAGCATATAAGCTCATTGTCTTGCAATTGTTTATCTTTCATGCAATTTATTTACTTCAATGCAATTTATTTATTTCAAAGTTTTTTAAGACTAGTCATTCTAGTCTTAGACTTGTCCTCATCAAGTCAAAACAATTTTTTTCTTTCTTTTTTCGGGACTAGTCTTTTCTTAGTCCGGGGTACCTTGATGAAGCTAAGGTCCCAATACTTGAATTATTTCTTTATATGATTATTCATTAAGTTATTATGTTCTTTTCATATTTTCATAGTTTATGATTCATATTCATGCATGAACATAATGTTTTTGTCTCAACAAAAATTTAATAAAGAAGAGTTTTCTTAAACTAAAGGTTCATTTTAAATAAATGTAGGAAATAGATTTCTTAGAAACTCAAGAACATACTTGGAAAGGATTTTTCTCAAATAAACAAAAGATTTCATGAAAAACTTATCTTTCATCAAGAATTAGAAATTCTTTTGAAATCATTATAAAGCAACAAAAGTATTATTTTCAAAGTTGTTTAGAAAATAAAACTACTCCTTGGAATTTAAAGTAATTACAAGAAGATTAATTTTAGAAATATTCATCTCAAATAACTCAAGAATCCTTCCAAAAGTAAATAAGTATTCTAATAAGAATCTCAAGTTCAAGTCTTTAAAACCTTACTTTTCATAAAGTTGAGACAACTTCATTTACCCCATACATTTGTTATGAATCATTACATATATATATACCTTCCAAAAAGTTTACAAAATACTTAAAATATTTATCTTTTCAAATGGGCTTTGTTTTCAATAAGGAAAGCAAGTCCTAGTAAATTCGTGGCAAATCTGGTCGCTATCTTTTCGGAACCCAAACGACCTAGTTTTATGAAAATAAGCTTATAAATGCATATATCTTTTCGAGTAGGTAGAAAACGGTATATTATACGCGAAATTCCGAGTTAAAATGAGCAAGTTATGGCCATTTTAAGTTAGAATTTTCCCTTATACGATTTTACCGCGATTTTAAGGAAAGTTTAGAATCTTCAAGAATAGAAGTCTTATAAAAGACTCATGTTGGGTATTTCATCTTGTTTAGGTGACGAGGGACCCGAGATCGTCTATCCGGAGGACTACTTTGATTAGATCCACCGATATGGAGTGAGTTAATTCTTTTCCTGAGTTCATTTCCTTGATTGTGCTTGTAATTAGTAGCACTAGAAAATTAGGAAAAGATAAATGAACAATTGTCATGAAATAATTGTTGAATGAAAGTTAAGTATATCGAAAGATGATATGTTAAATAAAGTGTGACTTATGTATTGAGATGATGAAATTATGGATGATCGCCTTTATTATGAAATCCAACTTATATGGTTTAATGCTTAATGGAAATTTATTCATGCATATCATATACATAAGTCGCATTTGTTCACTACTTTTTTTCGTGTGGGGAAACGAGGAAAGGGTAGTGGTGGTTGGTAGGAGCCGGTAAGTCTACATGGTGGCTAGTAGGAGCCTGAAAGTCTACAGGGCAAGCAAGAGCCGGTAAATCTGCAGAAAATGATGGTCGTATGGGCCTGTAACCTCCCAACCCTTGTCATGGAGGGCGTTAAATCCATGCTACACTTGATTTCCGGTTAATCACGTGTATCTTGCTTGTTCATACAATTGGTGCATTTTCATATGCTTTGATTAAATACTTGGTTGATTTTTGGAAATGTCTTATAGTTGGAATCATCTCACTAAGCTAGTCATGCTTATACCCTTATAGTTTTCTATTACAGTATGATTACCTATGGTTGGCCCGAGGAGCCCCGTGTGCCAGGTACGAGTGTAAGCTACTAGGAGTTTTTGGGAAGTTTATGTATTTTTAGTTTTGAACATAGACTTCTAGGAAAAATCTCTATAGTAGACTTATGTAGTAGATATGTTTATTTTGATATTAGTATTTTTGATTAAAGACTTTAAGGCAGGGGAATGCCCCTAAGATGATGTATGAATTTATGATGAAATGAAGATCTTATGATTATCTATTTAAGTTCATGCTTGCTTTTGCTATCTATTTAAACGTAATACCCCTATGAGTCTCCTACTATCTTGGAAGCACGCCTTGCATATGATATCAAAGCTCCTGCATGACTACGGTTCGTCATTCATTAGCTTTAATGTTATATGCGGCGGACTGCCACGTTTAGGGTACCCTCTGGGGCGTGACAAATGTATTTATATAGATTTGGAGACAATAGCGAGGGTGTGCCCCTAAAATTTATAATCAATCATGTTTATGTTTGATGATAAGTATTCCCTTTGTCTTGTTACTTGATAATTACCAATGTAAATTGTGTTACTTCGATATGTGCCCTTAGCTATGATGTACGACTTGTATATGATATAGAAGCCTTTGCATGACTAAGGTAATCATTGTTAGGCTTTAGTATTGTGTACGGTGGACTGTCACATTTAGAGTATCCCTTAGGACATGACAACTTTACTTTTTATTTGTAAATCTGGATAAATAATTCTAATTTACAGTCAACCTTGTTCGTTTCCCAAAATTTGATAGGATTTTCGGTAAAAATCTCTTCGTTTCCTAACCTGCTAACCATCTGATGTATTTTATGATTTCCAGTTTCTAATAAATCATAACATTTTTCTAAATTAAGAATCTTATTTTCATTTATTTCAAATCCTTCTAAAATAATTAATCCCGACCTATTTAATAATAATCCTTGATGGTCTACCATGAAAAATTGTAATCCTAAAACACATGAATGTATATTATCATTGAAATCTCTAATATGCATTTTACTACTATGATATGGTATTATCCAATCATCTCCTATGCTAAATCTAATTTTATGTTTATTTATAATGTCATGATTATATTGTAGTGTTCCTCCTATATCTCTACTGACTAAGCATGTTGTAAACTTATCCAATATCCTCTTGGTATTAACCTTCTATCTATTAAATTATTTATACAACTTGTATCAATTAAAGCCTTAGTTTCTATAATATGATGCTTTAATTCTATAATAATTAAAACATTTACACTAACTAATTTTGGAATTGATTCATTATCTTCATATTTTTTCTTAATATTTATCATCTATATAGGACATTCTAATAAACTATAATCATGTCCATTTTTTTTTCCTTTTCCTTCTATTGTTTTTAACCTACTTTTAAATTTTCTACTTTGTCTTTAAAACTAAGACTCCCCATTCCAAGACTCCTTCAATATTAGAGCAATTTCCTTTATTATAATTCTTTTTATATTAATCAAAACTATAGTTTTCTCCTTTATTTTATAAGAAAAATTTACAATGTTCTTTATTACATTTTACACACAAATATCAAAGCTTAGCTTTTGGATAACCTTTGCATTCTAAACATGGGTGATCATTAGATCCTTCGTCTTATTCACATTTATGGTTACAACATGTTTCTTCTTTATCTACAAAATCTAAATTACTTCCTAAACCTTTTAACATATTATTTAACATGTTTAACTCCTTATCATGATAAGATCCTACCATTTCCTTATATGGATTATGTAATTCTAAAATTCTCTACTATGATCTATGTCATTCTCATCATCTCTATCTACTAACTGTTCTCCTTGGGGATCTAATATACTAACTATGCTATATATAGATTCTGTGTCACTGAGATCTTCATCTACATTAATATTTTTTTATCTTCATCTACACGTTCTATTAAAATTAATTTTCCATCGTATTGGTTCCTTTTACTTAGACAACTTTTAGATAAATTCCTTCTTTATTACATGAAAAACATTTTAATTTGTTCATGTATGTCCTATTTCTATCATATTTTCTAATATGTTTTTATGGATTTAAATATGGTTTCCTAGTCGTACTCCATCTAAGGAAAATTTTTTTCTTCGTTTTGTATTTTGTTTTCCTTCTAACTTGCCTTTCTAGTTTACAATAATTCTATGGAGTATAAACTATACTGCAAAACTAATACTAACCTTTTAATTGCCTAGTTATCTATATTTGGATATTCATCTACTAAAATCCTTATTAAATGTTTAATCGCTCCAAAATTATTTAATTATAGCACTGATGGTGGTTCTATATTTTCCTTAAATTGTTTAAAAATTTCTTGTCCTAATGGTCCTAGTAATTTGTAAAACAACTTATCACGAATTGATGACTCAAAATGACAACCTACTTTGGTACAATGAAAATAAAATTCATGAATATATCTTTTTAACATAAAACCAATTTCTAATTTGTATTTGCTCTAAACTCCACATAGCCTAAGGCTGTAAATTAATTCCTCCTATATTCGATGCCTTTGAAGTTAGTAAAAATGTAATTTTATTTGTAAAATCATAGAGGTTAGCTCCTAATGTCTTATCTCTAGCTACTAATTCTAAGAGTTTTCTTTTATAACTTTCCCAAATTACTCTAACTGCTTCTCCTAAAAAGCTTTCTAAATACATGTACTTTTTATCTACATCTGCTTCTAATGGTAAATCTCTCCAAGCTCTTACTACTATTTTTGACCAACTATCTAATATTGAACCCTAAAGTCCTTCCTATATAATATATATAAGGTATCCTAGGTGATGATCTTTCATTAATTGGTTGTCCTCTTTCTCTAATTATGCTTGGACTATTTCTTATGCTTTCTCCTTAATTTTCCATAAAATCTAATTTTACTAATCCTACTATCTATTTCTAAAAACTCTAAGTTTGTCTTAAGTCCTATACTAATTATTTCATCTTCCTCTCTATCTATTTTTTTTATACATTAACTAATCCCTCTTATCTTTTCGTGTCCATTTCTAAGCAATTGAGATCTTCTTTTCGAACCTTACCTAAATAAGTTGATTATTGGTTGCCTTTGTCTACATAATTGTGAGAACTGTCTCCTTCTATTATATCAATATTAATTAATTGTAACACCCCAAAATTTCTTCAAGGCGTATACCGCCACATATAACATTTGTATATTATATGCTTAGGCTTCCATATATGATTTGTTTATCGCGAATATCTGCTACTCACTTTTAAGATATGAAATCATTCAGTTATATTCTTAAAACAACTGGATTTAAACTTACAAAATAAACTTTTATTAAAAACATTTAAATAACTATTCTCATGAGTATATCAGCTTTCAGAAACAAAATTATACCATTAGATATCTCTTATACCTTATCATGATGATAAACGAAGCTTAAGACTTGTTACAAAACATTAGGCACTACTAGGCCCTTAAAAGAATATTACAAACCCTCAAAGAATAAATCCACTCCTTTATACAAAAATAAAACAAAATAAAGTCTCGTGAACCTAACTCCTCTCACACTCTAATAAATCATTCCTGAGACATCCTATACTCCTAAATCAATCATTATCATTAACACCCCTATTATCAACTTCATCATCATCATCAACAAATCATCATTATCGTCATCATCATTTCATCAAACAACAACTAGAAAGAATACAAAAATAATGAGGCGAAGCCTAGTTCCTAGTACACAGTAACACAACCACACACGAAATGACACACGAGTTTAACTAAATGCAATGCAACAATAGGTTATTATTTTCAAATTAAATTAAGCAAATCAACATTGGAGCACTCACACTCTGATTACACTCCTGAGGAATTTGAGGGTCTTGAGTAACAACAGATGCTTAGTGGGTTGATATAGGTAGTCTCGATACCTATATCCCATGTATTTATCTGAAAAAGAGAAAGTAGCCTTATCAAGAGTTCACAGCCATTACACACACTATCCATCACGGTTCATAATATAATAGGGCTCAACCGATCCCACAAATGTGAGCCCTACTATATTACTTCTTGCCGATCAAGATAGATGTTATACCGATACCATTTGCCCCATCAACTATCCACTGAGCTACTTATAAATCGCCATTGCATCATGATATTTGTCATTACATCATGACATGAAGGTAGCCTATGTTATACCCCAAATGGTACCCTAAACGTAACAGTCTGCCACACTCAATATTAAAGCATAAGCATGACAACCCTTGTCATTCCCAGAAGCTTCGGTATTAAGTGTAAGGTATGCTCTCACAAATTTAGAGGACCATACTTTGAAATATGAAGCTTAAGAAGATACAATAACAATTTAAGAAAAAGGATCTCATAATATTCATTCATTCATAAAAATTGTCTTACAAGTCTTAGGGGCATTCCCTTGCCAAACTAACTATAATCTATTACAAGAAATTTTCTATGAAGTCTACATCTAAACTAATGCTAAACTTCATCTAAAAATTCCTTAACCAAAAAGGGAAAATACCTAGCTATAGGGTCCACATGGCCTTAACCACAAACAATTAAAATTCAAGAGATATCTATAGGGGTATAAGCTAATAGGCTTAGTGAGAATTATTTCCATAAGTAAATTCTTGTGTAGTAAAAATTCAAACAAGTTAATTAAGCGAACAAGTGAAATACAACATACACGTGAGCAAACAAGGCATATAGTTTTTCGGGAACTATATGTTGGATGGATTTAAACCCTCCTTTCGGGGTTTGATGATAAGTTGTAAGCCCTGAAAAATTTCAGTAAATAATTCCAAAATAAACATCGAAAATAAACTCTAAAAATGACTTCAAATTAAAACCAAACTTCGAATAGTCCTAAATCACGAACGAATCTAGAAATTTCTTAATCTTGAGAAAATAAGAATCCTTAAAAATAAAATAAGACCTCAACAGTCTTTAAATCCAAAACCACTGCATATGACAAATTTTATACTTAACTCTGACTTGTAAAATCGAGTAATATAAAACCCAAAAACAAATTATTAAAAAGTAAATAACGATTAACCTTCGGAAATAAATCCCAATTCAAGAATTCCGAAAACATTGAGAGATATTAAATACATACAAAAATAAAATTTAAAATAAATTTCTCAAACTAAAAGTGTTATATAAATGTAAACACTCAGTTTCTAAATTGGCAAAGATCTAAACCGGAAAATCACCCAGGAACCCTAAGTGGAATATAGCAGTTTTAGTCCGACAATCTCGCGCTCTTAACCCTAAAGGCTGAGGTGTAGTTTAAGTGTGTAGAGTAGCTCGTAGTAATATAAGGTCGCTTAAAAATATCATATTGGTAAATTTTTGACCTATTTCGAATCTATTCGGATACAGACTTTGAAAAGCGTATCCTGAGCTCGAGATATCAAAAATATGCCATTAATACCGTTAGACTCGTATTTTCATAAGGATTTAAAAAATATCAATTGTATAATTTTTCGATAACTAGAAATATCTGATTTTGCGATTATATTCGTATTTCTTTATTACCGGTAATTAACTAATCTTTTGCACCATTCACTACTATTCATTACACGATTTTGCTATTCTTGTAAACCTTATAATTTTAGATAAATATTTTATATATCATAGAAACTTCTTTTTTTTTTCAAAAAACTTAGTTCGTTTCGGGTTTTTACGGGATTAGATTCTGTTTAAGACTGATACTAAAAATAAAATAAATTAATTTCATAATTGAAAAATATTTTTATTTTTATAAAATAAATTTTTAGAATTTTTCGGGTTACAAAAATATCAATTATAGTTCATATTCGCATATTTTGACCGTACCGGTAACTTATTTGTTGAAATACTAAAATAATTCAATTGATTATTTAATTTTATTTATAAAATTTCTACCACTCATTTAAAATTTTTTTTCTTAATTTTATTTTATATATTTTATCTTAATAAAAAGCACTTTTTCAACTCATATTTCAAGTACACTTCAATTGTCACTTCGACACATTATTCATGTTTTTTTTCACTCTTTCTTACATTCAATTTCCCATGCATGGCAGCTGAGCATACCCTCAAATCAACCACTTTCTTTTCTTTTCTCTTATTGATTTATTTAATGATTTAAAATCTCTTTTGGTTATCAAATTGAGTAACACAAGTTATACTTTCAAAATTCAAGTTACAAGCTCACTAAACTTCTCTCTCTCTCCCTTATAGAATCATGCCAACACCACCCGCACCCCACGCCCCCCCCCCCCCCCCCCCCCCCCCCCCCCCCCCAACCAACAAAATTTCTACCCTTTTGTTTTATTTTTCTTTTCCAATTATTTAACACACTTTTATCACTCTCCTCTTTCTATTTAAAGACTCCTACTTATACACTTTCACTCTTTGCAACCCTACATCTTACTCTCTCTTTTTCCTCTCATTATCTCTTTCTTAGCCTTGTTCCTGTAAAGAAAACAAGCTGCCCCCATCTCAAAATATTACTTCCACATTCCATTCTTGAAGACTCTTTAGGTAAACTTTCTTCTTAAGCTTCCATAGATGCTATAGGTTGATTACATGGAGGTTTCATGCATCAAAAGACTCTCCATAATGCCTAAAGGCTAGAGATGATGATGCCAAAACTTTGAAACACTCCTCTTGTTTATGATTCATATTAAATTCCTATATTTGTTGTCTTTAAGACTTTATTATCTTCATATTTATATTATACTTTGTAGATCTAATTTTTATGAAGCTTTGGTTATGTTTATGTTTAGATCTATAGGTTTAGGGCTTACTACCATGTATTTCTTTTATATTTATTCTCATACTATGTGTAGATCTTAGATTTGAACTTGAATAAAAATAGTAAAATTCGTATCTAGGCAAGAACTATATTTAAAAACCACTTTCCAAGTGTCAAAATTGAAGTTTCACTTGAAATAATGAAGTGATAGATTATTTTACCTTCAAGCGTAATTTTCAATTTATAAAGGCCCGTTCTTAATTTGCTACAAAGGTAATAGGCAGTGTATCTATAGTGAATGTAGTATAGCTTTTAAAATCAGGATCGTCCTTAGGGAATAAGCAAATACTAGTACTAAATCGTATTCTACTATCTAACAGAACAAAATTGATATTTACTATTTTATCTAATTTTCTTTAAAATAATACCAACACAGTTCTAATAAACAAACAAGATTCAATTAAGATCTAATGATCCAGGTTTTTGTCTTACTTCCAATTTATCATATATATCATTGACAACCCATATTAGATAATTAAGATTAGTTCTTAAGCTATAGAGTTCCTTGAGCAAATTGTTAATTCTTTCGAATCTAACGACTTATCTAAACTTAGGTTAATCGATTAGGATGTCTCCTCAATCAATAGCAACCCAAAAATTTGCATTAGTAACATGAACTCTTCAAAATAGAAGATTATTACTATTCTATGTCTAAAATTATAAACAAATCTTTTCAATTGCATAGATCTAATCATAAAAGTAATCTTTCAATTAACTTTAATGAAAATTATACATAAGCTTGCGTTCCAGATATACAAACTTAAGAAACGGTTAACAAACATGCAATTGAACAAAAGAACTTCAATATTTCATTAAAAAAAAGTCTCAACACATGATAAATATGAAATTCGACAAAACCCAGATCTGAAAGACTACTCTTCCATAGTAACTAATGGTAATACATGAAATTCAAAATAGAAATTCGAACTCATGATACTACCCGAAAGATTAAAGCTCAAAAGTGTCGGATCTTCAATCCTTGATAATTTTAACTTGTTATTGGAATCTCTAGAACTTCCTTCTCTTTTGAAAACTCTCTCTATCAAAATTTTGTGTGTCTTCTTTCTCTTCCACAATCTCCTTTTTATAATCATCTTCAATTAAATGGAATTGATTGCTCTTAATAAGGAGAAATGAAAGGTTTCGGAGGTTATGAGTCTCTTGGCTTTTCAAGTAACACTCCTTCCATAACCGAAATAAACGCTTCTGTACTAAATAGGAGGTTACTATAGTTAAAAAGTCATTTTCACATTGAATGACTTTTTGTTAAATTGACAGGGTGAGTGACAGGTCATGTCTCACAAATGTCTCTTGCAAAGTTGAATTTCCAGTTTGACATGGTTCGGGACAGGTCATGTCTCACAAATGTCTTCCAAAAGCTTGATATTTAGCCCTTAGTTTTGCTTCTTCCTTGTAATGGTTGAAAGACATGGCTTGATCTTGTAGTGTTGAGTTCTTCTTAATCCAAACTTTGCATTTTTTACCTTTCTTTACTTTCTTTGAAAAATATCTCCTTTAAAGACCTGAAAGCATAAATTAATATTTTGAAGTACCAAATTCGTAATAAAAAATGATCAATAAAAGTTCATTTTGGTATTCATAAAATAGGAATAATTTTGGTTTATCAAATTCCCCCACACTTAAACACTTGCTTGTCCTCAAGCAAACAATTTAAGAGAAAACCATCATCAAATATGCTCAGAATTTTCTTTTTCAAGTGAAACTTACATAGCATTCATAAATCATCATAATAATTTGCTTTTGTATCTATTGCTCAAATCTATCATTTATATGTAATTAGCATACCAAAATCGAAATTCTAAGGCTAATCCATGTAAGTTAAACTTTACCCTCACCAATTAAAAATAGCTTCCAAAGTCACGAAATAAACACGAAGTCATACAATAGCAAAAGAGACCCAGTTATACTTCACCACTTATTAACAAATATATAAACTCTTCAACTACTTTTCTAATTACAACAATCTAAAGTGAAAGTAATTGTATCTGTTCTTCCCCTGGATTTTCTCCCTTTATTTAAAAAAATTTGTTTTTTTTTTTTAGCCTTCAAAGGGACAGGTTTTTGCCTGCTTCTTTTCCTTTTCCTCTGGACAGGGTGTAGCCTGCATCTTTTCAGCTCTCTTTTTTAAGTTCATCTAATGAACTTTTGCCTTTCCGCCCTTCTCGTTATAGTGAGTTCATTGAGTCAGCACATCCCGGGCTCATCACCGAAGTGACCGGGTTTTAAAGGGACCCCATCGAACTCTCTACTCACTCTAACCTTCACGTTAGGATACTCATAACTCAAATGCTTGAGTCATTGGAGTATAGGCCTTTTGATTTTTTTTTTCATCAATTGTATATAAGAAGCATGCTATTTGTATTCAATTTAGCAAACAATTGATTATTTTCAAAGAGATTTATTTTTAAAAGGATCACCAAGTGATGAACTTCATATACTCTTTCACCCAAAGATTAGGAGGGCTCTCAAAATATTTGAAAAGAAAATATACAAATCAACAAGTTTAGAACCACAACTATTTAACTTTCAACTAAAGACTTCGATCCACTTTTAGACTCTAGATTCATCCTAATTAGCAAGTAAGTTTACCACACTAGATTTCATCCTACAATTTCAACTAAGTATACTAATCCAAAATAGATGAGTAAGGTACTAGAAGTCTCTTTTTTTTATGAATGCTATTTCTAAACATTTTTCTGAGTATATTTTCAAGTATAATAGCAAAGTGTAAAGTGGGGTTTCAAAACAAGCATAGAAAAAACAAATATCCCTTCTCAAGAGTATCCTTCCCCTATACTTAATTAGGACATTGTCCCCACGTCAAAACTTATGCAATAATGGTGAGGAATGGAAAAAGAAGAAGAATGAGACTTCCCTGTTTTAAGGATAAATATTCAGCTGCAAGAGTTCAACAAAAAGGAGTAGCAGTGACAACAAGTCAAGTCAGAGTTCATCTGGGCTGCAAAACAAAAGCACAAACAAAAGACAAAACCAAAAATAAAGAAACAAAAGTTAGCACTCATGATCCTACTAGTAAGCACTATAGAGTCTAACCTAAGATTGGGTGCTCAAAGATACAGTTATCCAAAATATCATCAGGAATCATCAAAACAGTAACAAATCAAGGAATCAATCTCCTTGATAGGTAGGATCATCTTCATCTTCATCCACTATCTTTTTTTGTTTCTTCTTCTTTGGTGGCGTGGGTTTTGGTGTGGCTTCTTCTTCTTCTTTAGATTCTTCATCATCTTCCTCTTCTTCCTCATCTTCATCAACTTCCTCTTCAAATGCTTCTTCAGTAATATTTTCCTCTGAAGCACGAATTTGAGCATCAACCTCCTCATCATCGCTATCCTGTAAAAGAGTATGAAAAGATTCTATCTAAACATCATCGAGTGAGGAGGGAAAATTCTCTGATTGTCCAGTCTGTGGTGGAGAAAATTCCACATTGTTATGGGCTGCTATCCCTTTCAGATAAGAATATATAGCTTCTTGATGTCGGGTCTGACGCTTGGTGGTGCGGATGAGAGCCTTGAACAATGATTTCATCTTCTGTAGAATGTGGCGATTCTTTTCAACTTTCTTAGTAAGCACGTCATAAGGTGATTGGGTGGAAGGAGATGACCTAGATGTAGAAGGTCCTGGCTTCCCAAACCACTTCCCAAGAGTGGAAGGTGTAATAATATGAGAAGTAGCAACTGAATCCTTGGGTTCTTAAGTAGGAAAAATCTGTAATCCTTTCAACAAATGGGTAATGTAGGCTCCACAGTAAATGGTGCCCTTGGCTTTGTTATTCTTGGCTTGCCGATGGAAAAAGAAAGCAAGCATCACTCCCAAGTTCAGTGGGATTTTCTCAATTATACTATGTAAGTATAATAGTTCATATGTCCCTACCACCCCAGTACTGTGTCCCTTACCATTGACTGAATGAGTGATTATCCAGTGTATTATCCTATGATTGACATCCCTCAGTGTTGATGCTTTGGCTTCTTTTGCTTTATAGGGAGTAGCAGGACTGATCTTTCCCCAATACAAGTAGTTGAATTACCCTGGTGGCCAATCTACAGGAAGACCTACAAATTCCTCTGTTGCCAAAAAATCAGTTGAATAAAAACCCATAGCCTCACATATTTCCCGAATAGTAACAGTGTGTTCTTGGCCATTAATTCTGAAAGTGATGCTATTGTTTATTCCCGAGTGTTTTGCTTGACTCTCAATCCGGAATGTGGAGAGGAACTCAAGTGTGATCTGCCGGTACACTTTTTCATTAACTTCAAACCATTTATCCCATCCATTGTGGCTAATCAAAGAACGAATCTCATCCGCCTTGTTAAACATAACCAATCCCTTCCAATTGAATAGCATATTACCAGCCAGTTGTCTTCCTAAAAGCACATTATAACGTTCCTGCTCAATCCTGGACATTAGTTGGGTCGGTCTCAGAGGATCTGGAGCTCGGCCAAGAGACTAGCGATGGGAGGAAGATTTCTTTCTTGCTGTTTGCTTCTGTCGCATCCTGAAACGAAAACAAATTTCAAGGAACTGAAAGAATTGAGCACAATCAACAGGGTATAACACAAGTCATGTTCTTTATATAATCTATATTCTACTTCCCAAACTATTCATTCTGTCTTAATCCAAGCTTTTATCAAAACAAAATTTTTTTTTTTAGAACACCATCGTCTTCCCCAAATCTCATAGATGAGATCCCCCAATTTGATTTCTAAATGTCTTTCACACAATAATCTGACCAACCCATTTTGAGTAAACATAAGAACTAAGGTATCACGCAAATCATCAACAAACCAAACCCTATTCGACATGGATTACAAAAATCATAAACAACCCAACAACCATTTGACCCACAAGAATCACGCAAATCATGAAGAACAATCATGAATCAACAAGCATTTAACTAAACCCAATTTGAAACAAACAATATTCATCCTTCATTCCCAGATCCAAGGAATCACGCATGCATCAACAACCCATTGATATTGAACTCACACATGACAATCATTCGTTAAAGCTCAAAAACTCATCAATCACACATAACAAAAATTTCATATGATTTATGCAAATATTATGCATGAATTAGTGTGACATGCAATAAGAATCGAAACCTTAAAATCCCAAATCAAACCTTCAATGGAGCCATGAGAGTGTATATACTCGAGAAAGAGAGAGGGTGAATAACTTACTTGGATTTCCCTTGATTTTGCTTGAAAATTTTCGTGGATAATGAAGATGGAATGAGAGGATTTTATCTTTGCAAAGCAAGCCTCTTTGTATTCCAAACGCACAAATGATATGAATGAAGGAAATAATTAAAAAGCATGCGTTTTTAATGAATGAAGGCAGTGAGTTACACGGCCGAACGACAAGCCGTGTCTAGCAAATGTCCAATAATACCTTTTACCACAGCAAGTTACACGGTCAAATGGCATGCCGTGTCCAACAAATGTCGTCCTGGAAATTGGAAACAAGTGACGCATAGAAATGGGCAGTAAGTTACACGGCCAATTGACAAGCCGTGTCAAACAAATGTCACCCATGCATGTGATCCACAGATTGTTACACGGTTAATTGGCAAGCCATGTCAACAAATGTCGTCCTGGAAACACGCATAAGAGTGGGCAGTGAGTTACACGGCTATTGACAAGCCGTGTCGTTGGTCATGTCCCATGCGTGTATGATCCACAGATTGTTACACGGCCTATTGACAAGCCGTGTCAAACAAATGTCATTCTAAAACTTCAATAAACAGTTAAGATCAGTAAGTGACAACTTATGACAAGCCATGTCTCAAAAATGTCGTTTTGACAGCAAATTTTCTAGTCTTTTTCTACCTTGTTTCCTCTCCAATATCCATCTTTTCCTTAAAATTTTTGTTCAAGCATCCTAATCTGTCAGAAAAATAATAAAATCATGAGTTCAAAAATAAAAGAAATTAAACAAAAGAAAATAAATAAAAGAATTAGTCATGGGTTGCCTCCCAAGAAGCGCTTTTGGTTATAGTCGTTAGCTCGACGTCTTGCTATGATTCAATCAAAGATCTGGTGAATGGAGCCGAAACTCCTCACGACCTTCTTGCTCAAAATCAACTCCTTGATAGAGCTTCAATCTTTGCCCGTTTACCTTGAAAATTCCACTCTCAGGATGTTCCAACTCAACAGCACCATGTGGAAAAATTTTCTTGACTAAGAAAGGACCAGACCATCTTGATTTCAACTTTCCAGGAAAAAGTTTTAAACGAGAATTAAACAACAGCACCTGGTCTCCTTCTTTAAAATGCTTTGGATGACGGATCCGCTTATCATGATATTGCTTAGTTCTTTCCTTGTAGATCCGCATGTTCTCATAGGCAATCATTCTCCATTCGTCCAATTCATTCAGTTGAAGCTTTCGTCTCATTCCGATGGAATTCAAGTCAAAATTGACTTGCTTTATTGCCCAATAAGCTTTATTCAATCTCCACCGGCAGATGGCAAGCTTTACCATAACAAGCCGATATGGTGTGGTTCCCAAAGGAGTCTTATATGCTGTCCTATATGCCCATAACGCATCATCTAGCTTTCTGCCCAATCCTTCCTATGATGCTCCACTGACTTTTCCAGAATTCTTTTCAAATCGCGATTTGAAACCTCGACTTGCCCGCTGGTTTGAGGATGATATGGTGTTGCAATCCTATGAGTTACCCCATATCGTTTTAACACTTTCTCAAGTTGATAGTTGCAGAAATGCGTCCCCTATCACTTATGATAGCTCTAGGGGCTCCAAACCTTGAGAACAACTTTTTTAAGAACTTGGTAACTACTCGGGCATCATTGGTAGGCAGTGCTTGGGCTTCTACCCACTTTGAAACATAGTCTACTGCCACCAAGATATACTTGTTTCCAAAAGAATTTGGAAACGGTCCCATGAAGTCGATACCCCACAGATCAAAAACCTCACATTCTAAGACATAATTCTGAGGCATCTCATCACGTCGGGAAATATTCCCGGTTCTTTGGCATCTATCACACAAATTAACAACCTTATGGGCGTCTTTAAAAATCGGCCAATAGAATCCAGCCTCTAGAACTTTCTGGGCCGTCCTATTTGCATTGTAATGACCTCCCGTAGGACCAGAATGGCATGCTTGCAAAATTTCCCAACCTTCCGCATGAGATACACAGCGGCGAATCAATTGATCTGCACAAACACGGAAAAGAAACGGTTCCTCCCAAAAATAATACTTCAACTCAGAAAAGAATTTCTTTTTTCATGGGAAGTCATATCTCGGGGGAGGATTTTAGCAACAAGATAATTTGCAAAATTTGCAAACCAAGGAGTATCAGAATTTCTTACCTTTCTTATTGTAAACAACCGTTCTTCCGGAAATTCATCATTAATCTCTTCCTCCTTTAATTCCTCCAAACAAGGGTTTTCCAATCGTGACAAATGATCAGCTGCAAGATTTTCTGCCCCCTTTTTGTCTCGGATTTCCAAATCAAATTCTTGTAGAAGGAGAATCCACCGGATGAGGCGTGGTTTTGCATCTGTTTTTGACAAAAGGTATTTAAGAGCAGAATGGTCAGTATAAACTATTACCTTTGATAGAATCAAATATGGTCGGAACTTGTCAAAGGCAAACACCACAGCCAACAACTCCTTTTCCGTGGTGGTAGTTTTCTTGGGCACTGTTGAGAGTCCTACTAGCATAGTAGATGGGTTGAAAATGCTTTTCTTTTCTTTGTCCCAAGACTGCCCCAACAGCATAATCACTTGCGTCACACATCAGTTCAAATGGTAAACTCCAATCCGGAGCGATCATGATTGGTGCACTAATCAGATGCTTTTTGAGGAGGTCGAATGCTTCAAGACAATCTTGACTAAACTCAAACTGTACATCCTTTTCCAAGAGTCTTGTGAGATGGTCGGGCTATCTTGGAAAAATCTTTTATGAACCTCCTATAGAAGCCTGCATGACCGAGAAAACTACGAATTGCCTTGATTGATGTTGGAGGAGGAAGATTGGAAATAATCTCAACCTTGGCTTGATCAACTTCAATTCCCTTGTGAGATACTTTATGACCGAGAACTATGCCTTCCTTGCACATGAAGTGGCATTTTCCCAATTAAGCACAAGATTAGTTTGTTCACAGCGGATCAATACTTTCTTCAAATTTTCAAGACAATTGCTGAATGAATCTCCAAAAACGGAAAAATCATCCATAAATACTTCCATAATGTTTTCCACCAAATCTTCAAAAATGGCCAACATGCACCTTTGAAATGTGGCTGGTGCATTACAAAGCCCAAAAGGCATTCTCCTATAGGCATAAGTGCCATAGGGACAAGTGAACGTAGTCTTTTCTTGATCCTCCGGAGCAATTGGTATTTGGAAGTAACCAGACATACCATCCAAATAGCAATAAAACATATGACCTGCAAGCCTTTCTAACATTTGATCAATGAAAGGTAAAGGGAAATGGTCCTTGCGAGTAGCTTCATTAAGCCGTCTATAATCAATGCATACTCGCCAACCCGTGACTGTCCTCATCGGGATCAGCTCATTTCTTTCATTCGGGACCACAGTCATCCCTCCTTTCTTAGGCACCACTTGTACTGGACTTACCCAAGAACTGTCAGAAATTGGGTAAATCAACCGGCATCCAGAAGTTTAATTACTTCTTTCTTTACCACTTCTTTCATATTTGGATTCAACCTTCTCTGGGGTTGAACAACTGGTTTGAATCCTTCTTCCATCAAAATTTTATGAGTGCAAAAAGAAGGGTTTATACCTTTAATGTCGGATATCTTCCATGCAATTGCTTGCTTATGCTCCTTAAGAACTGTCAATAATTGCTCTTTTTGTTCACTGTTTAAATCTGAGGATATGATCACCGGTAGTTTTGAATTTTCTTCCAGAAAAGCGTACTCCAAATACTCAGGAAGTTGCTTCATTTCCAAAACCGGTGGTTCTATAATGGAGGGCTTCAATTTCTTCTCATCTTCTAGTGATAATTCCTCGAACCCTTGTACTCCTCATGCTTCTCCAATTGAGCTATCACATCTTGCACATCAGGGTTCACTTCTTTTTCTTTTTCACAAATCAAACTTAACTCCAAACATCTTTGCATAAATATGCTGCACATTATCCACCACAGAAGCATCAATAACATCAATGCTAAAACAAGAATCATCACATACCATGGGCTTTTTCATCACTGTTGGAATTTGTACTATAAGCTCTTCATCACCAACCCGGAGTGTCAACCTTCCATCTCCAACATCTATGACAGCTCTAGCGGTAGCTAGGAAAGGCGTCCCAAAATTAGAGGCACTTCCCCATCCTCATCCATTTCAAGAATCACAAAGTCAACCGGGAATATAAAATTCCCAACTTTTACCAATAAATCCTCAATAATTCCTTTGGGTAGCTTAACCGATCTATCGGCTAATTGCAAACTAATTCTTGTAGAACGAGGCTCACCTAAACCCAGCTTTCTAAAGAATGAATAAGGCATTAAATTGATGCTTGCCCCTAAATCCGCTAGAGCTTTCTCAACAGAAAGTTCTCCAATGACACACGGGATTGTGAAACTTCCCGGATCTTTCAATTTAGCTGGCAGCTTGTTTTGGATTATTGCTGAACATTCCCCAACTACAGCAGTAGACACATCCTCAAGCTTCCTCTTGTTGGATAATAATTCCTTAAGGAATTTGGCATATTTTGGCATTTGAGAAAGTGCCTCCACCAATGGTATGTTGATGTGAAGTTGCTTGAAAGTTCCAAGAACTTCCCGAACTGTTCCTTGTCACGATCTTGATGAAGACGAGCAGGATAAGGAATAGGAGGAGTATAGACTCTTACTTCAGAGGGTTGTTCTTTTGAAAACTTCTTTTCATCAGGATTTGAAATTTTTTCTCCTTCCGGTTCCTTCCTTTTCCTTGATTCCACTTCTTTTCCACTCCTTAAAGTGATTGCTTTTGCCTGTTCCCTTGGATTTTCCTCAGTATTGCTAGGAAGTGACCCAGGTTGCCTCTCAGATAGCATCTTGGCCAGCTGTCCAATTTGATTTTCCAGAGTATGAATAGAGGCTTCTTGGTTCCGATAGCGAGCTTCTGAGGTATGGATAAATTTGGTCATCAATTCTTCCAAGCTAGGTTTCTTTTCTTGTGGAGGTGGTGGTGGTAATTGTGGAAGCTGTTGTGGAGGCGGAAGCTGTGGCTTTTGAAATCCGGGTGGAAAATTCTGCCTTTGCACATTTTGGTTGTTGGCATATGAAAATTTGGATGATTTCTCCACCCTTGGTTGTATGTTTGACTATATGGATTATTTTGATATCTTCCTTGGTTTCCCACATAATCCACTTGCTCCGGAGCGTCAAGAAGGTAATTTTCAGCAACAAAATTTCCAGATTGTACTGGAATTGCTTGTGAGTTCTTTGCTTCCATTACCTGTTTACTCAAGCATCCATTTTAGCAAGTATAGTAGTCATCATATCAATTTCATTCCTGAAACTTTTTGCTTCCCCTTGTTGTTACCCCATTGATAGTTTTTCGCCATATCCTCAAAGAGCTTTAGTGAATCTTCGGGGGTCTTGGAATTCAAAGTACCACCAGCTGCAGCATCAACCAATTGCGAGTTGTTGTATTCAGACCATTGTAAAAGGTCTGAACTTGCATCCAATTTGGTACCTGGTGATGAGGACATTTCCTTAGTAAATCCTTCCACCTTTGCCATGCATCATATAAAGTCTCAGAATCCTGTTGATTGAATGACGAGATGTCATTTCTATTTAGCGGTTTTGGATGGTGGAAAATAGTTGTCAAGAAATTGCTCCACCATATTGTTCCATGTTGTTATGGCTCCCGGACCCAATGAGGATAACCATTGTTTGGCTCTTCCTCTCAATGAGAAAGGAAATAGACGGAGCCTCACTGCATCATCTGTTACCCCATTGTTCTTGAATGTCTCACAAATTTCCAAAAATGTCTGAATATGAGCATGTGGATCTTCATCAGGTAAACCGTCAAATTGACAGTATTGTTGCAGCATCTGAATCACCACACTTTTAATTTCAAAGTTGTTTGCCGCAATGGGCGGTTTCACCACAGTTGGGCCAGTACCATCCAGAGTAGGTCTAGCATAATCCAAGTTGGTTTTGGGAACTTCTTCATTGTTGCAGCCATGAGTGGATCTATCAATTCTCTAGCAACTTCTCTTGTGTTTCCTTAACCTTCTGTGGAATGTTCTGTCTATCTCCGGATCAAAATCTAGAAGTCTTGAAGAGGAACTTCTTGTCATGCACTGCAAAATATCAGAGATTGGAGTTAGATTTTTTTTTTTTTTTTTTTTAAGAGTTAGATTAGCAGAAATAAAGTTTTCCTAATATTGCTCAAATTCCCCGGCAACGGCGCCAAAAACTTGATGATTATTTTACCTTCAAGCGTAATTTTCAATTTATAAAGGCCCGTTCTTAAATTGCTATAAAGGTAATAGGCAGTGTACCTATCGTGAATATAGTATAGCTTTTAAAAATCGGGATCGTCCTCAGGGAATAGGCAAATACTAGTACTAAATCGTATTCTACTATCTAACTGAACAATTTTGATGATTTTACTACTTTATCTAATTTTCTTTAAAACAATACTAACACATTCCAATAAACAAACAAGATTCAATTAAGTCTAATAATCCAGGTTTTGTCTTACTTTCAATTTATCATGTGAATCATTGACAATCCATATTAGATAATTAAGATTAGTTCTTAAGCTATAGAGTTCCTTGAGCAAATTGTTAATTCTTTCGAATCTAACAATTTATCTAAACCTAGGTTAATCGATTAGGATGTCTCCTCAATCAATAGCAACCCAAAATTTGCATTAGTAACATGAACTCTTAAAAATAGAAGATTCTTTATTCTATGTCTAGAATTATAAACAAATCTTTCAATTGCATAGATCAATTCATAAAAGTAATCTTTCAATTAACTTTAATGAAAATTCATACATAAGCTTGCATTCCGGATATACAAACTTAAGAACGGTTAACAAACATGCAATTGAACAAAAGAACTTCAATATTTCATTAAGAACAAAGTCTCAACACATGATAAATATGAAATTCGACAAAACCCAGATCTAAAAACTACTCCTTCATAGTAACTAATAGTAATACATGAAATTCAAAATAGAAATTCGAACTCATGATACTACCCGAAAAGATTATAGCTCAAAAGTGTCGGATCTTCAATCCTTGATGATCTTGATTTGTTATTGGAATCTCCAGAACTTTTTCTTTTGAAAACTCTCGTTATCAAAATTTGTGTGTCTTTTCTCTTCCACATCTCCTTTTTATAATCATCTTCAATTGAATGGAATTAATTGCTCTTGATGAGGAGAGATGAAAGGTTTTGGAGGTTATGAGTCTTTGGCTTTTCAAGTAACACTCCTTCCATAACCGAAATAAACGTTTCTGTATTAAATAGGAGGTTACTGTAGTTAAAAAGTCGTTTTCACATTGAATGACTTTTTGTTAAATTGACAGGGCGAGTGACAGCTCATGTCTCACAAATGTCCCTTGCAAAGTTGAATTTCCAGTTTGACATGGTTCGGGACAGGTCTTGTCTCACAAATATCTTCCAAAAGCTTGATATTTAGCCCTTAGTTTTGCTTCTTCCTTGTAATGGTTGAAAGACATGGCTTGATTTTGTAGTGTTGAGTTCTTCTTAATCCAAACTTTGCATTTTTGACACGTCTTTGCTTTCTTTGAAAAATATCTCCTTTAAAGACCTAAAAGCATAAATTAATATTTTGAAGTACCGAATTCGTAATAAAAAATGATCAATAAAAGTTCATTTTGGTATTCATAAAATAGGAATAATTTTTGTTTATCATGAAGGCTTAATGGGTATATATCATCAAGACTTCATTTTACATGGTTCAAAGGTGATTCAAAGATTATTTTTCAAAAAAAATTCATTTTCAGATCTAGACAAAGGCATAACTTAAAACATGTTTTCCAACCAAAAAATGAATATTTTGTTCAAGATATGGAATGCACTTAAGATAGGATATGCAAAAGATGATTTTTCATAAGTCTTGATGGATTTTATCAAAAGATATGTTCAAAACCAATTTTTGAAAATTCGGATCTAAGCTAATACCCATTTTTGAAACCCATTATCTAACCTCAAAATGAAGATTTAGACAAAAATATAAAAGGCACTTGGTATAGATATCCTAAGGATTGGATTTTCATAAGTTTAGATGAGTTTTCCTAAAAGGTATTTCTAAAATAGAGAGTTTTGTAAAAGACAAGTCTAGGTCTTATTTTCATTCTAAAACTCAAGGAAGAAATTCGGACCTAGGAAGAGATGAATTTTGAAAACCTATTTTAGACTTCAAAATAAGAGTTTTATATGGAAAATGGGATGCTTTGATAATAGGTGAGATGAGAAAATTATTTTCATTGAGTCATATAAGTTTTAGCAAAGGATTTTCTCAAAACAAGAAAATGAGTTTCAACTCAAAATTTTGGTTTTTACAAAAGCAGATTCTTGGAATTTTCATTTGGACAATACCATTAGGATCATATAAGTATTTAATCTTTTATCTTTGGCTAGAAGTTCTCTTTACAAGTGTACAACCAATATAAGTTGATCTAAAAAGTTAAGTGGAAAAAAGTAATAATTTTCAATAAGAAATCAAAACTGGAATTTTCGTAACCATACTGTACAGTATCTTTTCAACCCTCAAATGACCCTAGATGTTTGATTTAACTTGGGAAATGGATAGATCTTTCAAAGTAAATAGAAATCGGTATATAATTTGCTAAATTCAGAGTTAAAATAACCAAGTTATAGCCGTTTTAAGTTGGAATTCTCGCTTAGGACAAGAATTACGAATTTGATAGTTGGTATGAGATAGAATGGACTAGTTTTGAGTTAAAATACTCATTTGGGTATTTCTTTCCTTAGGTGACCTTGCTTTCAAGGATTCGTTGCCATCTGACTATTACAGTTAAAAGACCAGAGTCCAATGGACATGTGAGTGTTCCTCTTATTTTGTTACCTTATATGTGCTTGTAATCGTAGTGGCATTAGAATTAGGAAAAGATAAAATTGTGATGAGTTATGATCTAATCTTGGTTGAATGAATGATAAGTATATCGAGACGAGACTTATTGTAAAAACATTATATGAGCTAGTATAGACTTGAATTGTCTGAAATTCTCTATGATCGCTCTTAACCTACATAATTAACATGCCACGATTATACGAATAAATTGTACATGCATATTACGTAGTGAGTCACATTGCATTAGCAAGTATACCTTTGGTAGGACGAAGATATATTAGCGAAGGCGTGGGAGCTTGTGTTAATATTAAGGATACGAAATCGCTTAAGTTAATGGAAGTGGGGTAGGCACTTGAAACTACCACAATAAAACAACAGATGTTGTATGACTAAGAGAAATAGATCAGGATTATGGTTGCATAACTTATGGACCACCCCACTTAAGATTGGAATTATGGTTGCATGACTTATGGACCACCCCAACCTCGAATGGAGGGCGTAAATCCATTCACATATGGCTACCGGAAAGTCATATGCTTGTCTGCTCATGTGTTTGTTCATACATAACATATGAATGAATTATAACTTGCTTGTTAGGATACGAAATTAAAGGAACTCTCACTAAGCTAGTGTAGCTTATACCCCAATAAATGTTTGAATAAACAGGTTAACGGGAGAATGCTACCTGGGGACCGAGATGGTTGGAGCCGAATATGATTTTAGGATTCTGGCAGGAAGTAAGGATATTTGAAGATGTGAGCTAGGTTTTGTGAATTACTTTGTAATAGTTTTATGTAGTGAAATCTTTTGATGAATTGTAATTGAAATATAGTACATTGTATTTCCTTTATATTGTTCAAGTTGTATCAATATAAAATGTATCACTCTGATGTGTCTCCTCTATGTGTTAGACGCCTTGTATATAGTTTGGAAGCCTTTACGTGAGTGAGGCAGTCATTCCTAGGCTTTAATATTGTGTACGGTGGACTACCACGTTTAAGGTACCCTTCAAGGCGTGACATAAGTAATCTCAAAACGAGTAGTTTTAGTTGAGTTATGCTTTTGATCATTACCACCAAGCATATTAAGACTACTCAGGTTGAGTGAAGCCTTCAAATTTCCACCAAGCATTAGTTTGATTCCATGTCGCCAAGCAATCGCTTTCGATCATAGCCACCAAGTGTTGCTTTTGACAGTGTTACTATCCTTTTCACCCAATGATAACAACCCCATGCAATGTGACTCACTTCGTGGTATGCATTAATCAATTTATTTAAGATATTATGACATCATTATTATCAATTTTAAGGTGATCATAGAATCTCATACATATCAAGTGCTATACTAAAACAAACAATTACTTATAATCAATTCCCGCCTTGATATTCTTAGAATCCTTTCAATAATTTTCACATACATATCAATTTGTCTTTCCTTAATTCTAATGCGACTAAACTACAAGCATAATCAAGTAAAGCATTTTAAGGAAATAAACTCATATTACCATGGCGACACTTCTTCTAAATGGATGAGTCGCTCAAATAATCCACTTAGTCAAAATAATCCTCGGGATACGGGTATTCTTCCTCGGGATCACCTAGTCAAGAAAAATACCCGAAATGAGTATTTCTTGATAACTTTCTTGAAATTTGACAAAACTATGTGATGAGAACATCAAAGTTCGCATAGAAGATAATTCTAATTTAGAATGGCCATAAGTCGTCATTTTAACTCGGAATTACACATATAATATACCGATTTTAACCTATTAGAAAAGATCTCTCCTTTTCTAAAACTATTTTCATCAAAATAGATCATTTGGGCTGCAAAATAGTGGCGATCAAAGTCACCACGAATTTTCCCATCCCAAAAGCATTTTGTTTCAAACATAAAATCATCCAAAAATTATTTTGATAAATACTTAGTTATCTATATAGTTGAGAAATTCTTTTTCATATATATATATATATATATCTCATATTTCATCCATGCTGAAGTGTTTGTTGTCCAACCAAATTTCTTGACTAAAATAATGTTAGTTAATAGTTTAGAAAACCATAGTTTACAAGAAATCCATTTTGTAAATCATTTTAAAATGAATATTTTGATTCTTTTGTTTTCAAAGAATTCTTTCATGTTTATCCTACTATTTTCCTTAATTATTTTTTAATAAGAATAAATTTCTTCTTTTCGAAATTTTCAATATTAGTGTCACTTTTCCTATGTGTTTTCTATACAAATTTTTCTTTGACCATTTATTTAAAAAATCTTGATTTAAGAACTCTCATTCCCTTTTTATGGGTTTTTTTATATTATGTTTTTATAGAAAACATTTTAGTATCAAAAGTCATTTTCTTTTTGGAAAACAATATAATATAGAAATTATTAAAAAGCTTTTCAAAACAAAGGTAGCTTCAAGATTATAGTGAGTCCTTCCTAGAGTTTTGAAAAGAATAAATTTAATTTCATTAAATCATAAATTCTAAATTTCATATAGAATCATCTTTGGTGATAAAATCTCATTTTTGCAAAAAGTATATTATGAAGCTTTAAGGTTTAGACAAAAATCTTTATGTGCATGATCATGGGAATAATAACAAGCAAAAGTAACATAATAAATAATAGAGTCAAGTATTTGGAGTCTTAGTTTCTTCAAGGCTCCCAAGACTAAGAAGTAAACTAGTCCCAAAAAGAAAGAAAAAAAATAAAAGAGAGAAATTGTTTAGACTTGATGAGGATAAGTCTAAGACTAGAGACTAGTCTTAAAACAACATAAAATAAATAAATTGCAAATAAAGAAGTAAACAAATTGCTTTGTATGAAAGTAAATAAATTACAAGTGAGCTTATATGCTCTAAAGAATATATATGTAGATACATAATTATACTTAGTTAGATATAATAACAATAATAATATGAGTAAGGTAAAGTAACAACATAAATATATAAATAGATATTCATGAACATGAACAATACATGAACATAGTGTAGCTTTCATAACATTTAGTTTTTGGAAACTCACACCATGGTTATGTAAAGTTACATGACATGGTAAGAAGAAATTTGTAAAGAAAATTTCACCTAAAGAGGGTTTTTGAGTATTATGTGTGAATGAGTTTTTTGTATGTAGAAGGGGGTTTTAGAGTATTTTGAGAGTGTATGTGGAGAGAGTTTTGAGAGAAAAAAATTGGAGAGATTTGGTAAAGAATTTATGGGTAGATGAAGTGTGAAAGAAATGAAAGAGGAGAAAGGGTATTTATAGGAAAATAGGAGTGAATTTTATGTGATTTACAAAAGAAAAATTTTTAAAAAAAAAATGAGAGAGGGAGAGATGGACAGGGCGCCGGCCTTGTTAGAGAGAGGGGAGAGAGTGTTTTTTTTTTTTTTTTTTTTGTATTTTTGTTAATTAAATGTAATAATAAGTAAGGTAGATGTGATATAAATTTATAGGAAAGGTAAAATGTAAAGATAATAGGTGTATAGAGTGTAAGAGTAGGTGTTAGAAAATAGTAGAGATAAATGAATAGTATAATGTAAAGTAGATATAACTAATAAAGTACCGGTAGTAAGAAAATACACGTATAAATGCAATATCCGTTATTTTTACTTATCGAAAAATTATAAAACTGATATTTTTGAAAACCTTACATTTTTACGAGTCTAACGGTATATTCAAAGTATTTTTACTATTCCAAACCCCGGGACATGTTTTTCAAGAACTGTTCCGTTTGGTTTTAAAACGATTTATCGTTTTACTAATCTGATCTTTTTAAGCTTCCTTATGTTATTACGAATTATCCCACATGCTAATCTCTTACTTACTTACTTAGAGTTGCGATCACGGGATTGCCGGACTTAAACTATTATGTCTAACTAGGGTTTTGTTGACCTTAGGGTTTCTGGTTGACCTTTCGATTAGGGTTTAAACTTAACCGATCGCAAAATTTTGGGAATTCACAGCCTAAGTCCCTAACTACCATGCCTCGCTTGGGACAAGATTATTGCTCCCCATACCAAACTAAATGATACGACACGAGTAATATTTATTGATTATTAAGCTATCTTTAAGTATTAGTTCATTAGGAATGCTTATCCTAACAAATAACAAGCACGTCACTGCGTACCTTATTAATTCAGAACCCACATAGAAACAAAGGTAAGCCAGGGCTATCTCAAAAGATAAATCAGACATTCATATATGTTCATGAAATTAAACTCATATAAGAAATTAAGTGAATTTTCTACTTATATCAAACTTTTATTAAAACCCCATTTGATTAAACACTAATTAGGAACCTCGCTATAACTGTGAAGATCACCCCACTAAGATACAGACAATTCTCCATTGTTTATCAAATTATTTCTTTTCTCTTTGTTTATGAATATTTATTACAAAAGCATCATCATCAAAGCATTTATATTCAAAAACACTCATTTCCCAAGCAAACGCACATTTGGAACAACATATTCCCCATGTTATTTATGGTTTAACCTAATACATTAAGCTAAACCAATAATTAGTTATTAAGCTTATTTTAACTTAATCTTAGCCAAAATGATTAGAATTAATCATTTAATCCAATTATTATACGAAGTTGATTAAACTTAATCAATCTAATTCGTTTTAGCTCGTTGAAGAATATTTAGTCGAGTTGAGCTTAAGATTATTAACTAAGTCCATTTTATATCTAACTTCTTTATTTAATCAATTATTTATTAAATTTAAGGAATTCACTAAACTCATGCTTAATTATATCAATTAACTAATATAACACATTAACTATCATTTTCTATTTTTTTATTTTATTTAACTTTTATGAAGAACACAGACCGTGTTTCACCCTATGTATCAACATATGAAGAAACACGATCAAAGATAACATACCATGTTTCCATTGTGTTTGTTTGTGCTTTGGAGCTCAAAGAGAAGTTGACATAATAAGAAAAGTTGTGTTCTAGTCTGCTTCTTTTTTAATAGAAACAATTGAAAAACACGACATAACAAATGAGAAGCATAGCGTAATATAATAAGTCATGTTTTCCCTATATTTCATCAAATGAAAAAGCACTTCCAATGTCAAAGAGAAACACAGTAAGATACAATAAGGCATGTTCTTGATGTGTTTCACTTGACATATTAAACACACTATGATCAAAGTGTTAGTGATTATGCCTTAAGCTAATTACTAAGTATTGTCATTTCATGTATTTTAATTTAGAGGCATTTTTTTTATAAAGTTTGGATGCTTACTTTATAATGAATTAAATCCATTATGAGTTTCATTTGATAATCATGAGATGTTTATATGTATAGAGATACAAATAAAATTCATAAGTAAATATATTGAAGATATATATATATATATATATATATTGGATTAACTCGCTATAAGATCACTACATGGACCAGATTCATAAGTATTTCTTATAATAACAATGTCAATGCATCCTTAAACCTAAAAGCACCATAGATTCCAACATGAGTAATATTATGTTTCGACTGAATCAAACGTTGTTCTTAACCGAACAATCATAAAGGTTTTGATTGGACATAATGTGAATCATGTAGAGGAGGCTGAGTGATTAAGATGGGATTTATCCCTCTCTTTATGAGAAAGATATCCTTGAGCCCCTCAATAAGTGAAACTGACAAATGCATGGCTATGCTCAAATAAATTGATAGTGTCATCAATTTCATTCGTGTTATCAGCTCACTAAGAGATCAAGAAACATTAAGATTGAATGATATAAGGGTGACTTTATCGATGTCTTATTGTCAATCTAGATGTCGTGAGACAAAATGATGATGACATATGTTATAGAACAGGTAAAATCGGATCATCGATCTTCATTTGATTTGGGTAAACATAATGTCTTGCTAGAGGTCACTTATGTTTTGTTTACTGAAAAATAGTTTTTAACTTAACTACCATATCAAATGAACCTATAGGGTCACACACAAAAGAATAAGAAAAAAAAAAAAGGCATCATGGATTTTTTTTTTTAAGTCTAGTGGGAAGAATAAAATAATTAAATTATTATTATGAATAATAGTTTAATTATTTTAAGAGTGTTGTTGTCATGTCTATCCCTAATGAGATTAGGTGTATTTAATGTCAGTTGAAAAATTGATATATTATAAATAGGACCAATAGCCTCTATTAGGGTTATAACTCTTTACAGTCATATTAGACAGTAGAGAAACTCTGTAACCCTAACAAAGAGAAAAAATTACGACAGAAAAACACTCGTTTCTTCTTAATCAATCTACAAGAGTTCTAGATTGTGCTAGCATGCAAAGGTGATTCCTTTTTGGTGTGCTTGTTCGTGTGGACTACATAGAGGGCGCAACAAAATCATGGTGCCTTGCAAATCTGAAGTGGAAGCAATTGATTCTAAGTTTCTAGATACGAAACTGCAAGGTAAATTTTCGGATTTATTCCACTTGAATCTGATTTAATTAAAGCACATGGATTCCTGCTTTAGGGTTTTTTTTTTTTTTTCCGCTACAAAGATTTTAAGAAAATCCATATGAAAACCCTACACAAAGAGAAACACGGTTAAATACACATAATCGTGTTCTAGCCATGTTTCCTCTTAGCATATGAAACACGCAAGAAACAAGGTAGAACACGAAGAGATAGATCATCCTATGTTTTAACTGTGCTGTTTGGGATTTGAAATTGTTATTGTTAAAATGAATCAAAGAGAAGTACGGCGTGATACATGCAACCGTATTATAGCCGTGTTTCTTCTCTGATGATTAAACTTTGAAAATTTCCAAGAAAAAGTGAAGAGCATGGCCATATATAACTCTTCGTGTTCATCTCGTGCTCATAGCTATGCTTTACATTTTGAAAACTTAACTCATTTTACTACTTCTTTTACATCATTTTTCATCATCTAATATCCTATACCCACATATAAACCTAGAATCATCATCCCTAACATCTATATTCATGTTTTACTTCATTTAACTTCAAATCATGTTATGAATCATCTAACCTATACATGTATATGCTAACCTAGAAAACTTACATATTTATATATCCATTGTTTACCAACTTTGTCACAATTTCTACTTATATCTAACGCTAATCCATCATATATATATAGAAACAATGAATCAAACAAAGTAAAACAACTTTACTTATCTTTTAGCAAGCACATGCAATTTTGAAATCTTTTCTTGTTGTTGAATCTACTTCTAACTTGATTTCTACTTCCTATCTTCATTTCTTCCATGAACTTTTTTAAAGATCTTCTTGAACTTGAGATTTTGGAGCTTGAATTTGTGGGAAAAGAGAAAGAAGAAGAGAAGAAAAATGAAGAAGAAAAGGAAAACATGGAAAGTAAGAAAACAAAAGAAGGGGGCAGGGGAAAAATAAGGGGAAAAGAAAAGATAAGGTAAATTAAAGATATTTTTAGGGTAGCGGTATTAAGTTTAAACTTCTCTGATAAATATATTATGTATTAAAACTAGTTAGAAAATAATTCGAGAATTTATATTATAGAAATTAATGAATCGATTTAGAAACATGATTTAGAAATTTAATTTATAAGAAATTGATGTTTAATTTGAGTTTAGGTTTAAAACTGATATTTTTGAAAAGTAAATTAATTCAAAATTTTGGAGATTTGGGATATGGAATCTAAAATAACATTCAAGAGTTTAGGAGTTTGCATAACATTTAGAATTGAATGTTTATAAGCTTAGGATTCCTAAATAATGAAAACAGGTTATATCTAAGAAATAGAGAAAAACTTTGAAATTCAATTTGCCATGTACATAGAGGAAATAATTAAACATTTTCAAAAGTAAAATGTGAAATCCCAAATCTTAATTTAACATATTTCCTAACTTAATTATATCAATTTGTCTAATCATATTATATTATTTACTTCTTTTATTTATTTAAACTATTTAACTATGTTCACAATTAACTATCTACTATATTATTCAATTAAATTATTTCTAATTTAACTAGGTGAGGAATTGAGATATTTCATTAACTCAAGTGTACCTTCTTGTACTTCATCAAAACTTTTCACTTGTTGCCTATCTTCAATTTTTGCACTTATACTTCCTTTGTCTTTATATGAAAATTCAAACTTTATCATAAATGCTTCCTTTTCTCCTCTTACTTCTTTTCTAATGACCTTTTCTCTAACCTCCTTATTTTTCTTTAGCTCTAAGCTAGTTTCTTTAACAAATGTATATCCTTTATTTTTTTTATTGTATTCTACAAAATAATCCTCTTCATTTTCTTTAAGATATCCTATACTGTCTAAATATTGAATAGTAAATCCTATTAGTGTTTGGTCCTATACAAAAAATCTACCTTTAATACTTCTATTTCCATATTTTCCTCTTCTATTGTATTTCTCCTTTCTATTTTTGAATGTATTTCTTATGATGCCTCACTACTTGTGTCTATATTCTTATGTTGACAATCTATAACTTGATGCTAAATGTTCTACCAAGATTTTGGTACATAATAGTA
This sequence comes from Combretum micranthum, assembly GCA_024138025.1. Taxonomy (NCBI): domain Eukaryota; kingdom Viridiplantae; phylum Streptophyta; class Magnoliopsida; order Myrtales; family Combretaceae; genus Combretum; species Combretum micranthum. The sequence continues at coordinate 27,307 of JAMXBD010002458.1, read as the reverse complement.
TCTTCAGGAATCCTACTAGTATTGCTTGCTTCTACATGTCTTCCTAGATTCCATTATTCTCCTTCTAATAAGATACTGTCTATTTTCATAGGTGCTATCATTCTTATGCTTCTAGTTCTAATAGAGTCAATTTTGTTTCTTTATTTAATTTATATTTAATTTCACTATTATTGGTTAATTTACATATAAAACCTATATTAATCAATAAATCATTTCCTATTTGTCCTTCATATCATTTAGCCTAAATACCTATCTGTAAGCCTCGGTTTTCTTGGTAAACCAATTTTGACTTCGAGAACCGAATTGAAAATCGAAACCCTAAACTGGAATAGCTAGGGTTAGAAAGAAACCTAGAAACCCTAGGTCCAGCTTCATCAAGAATAAAACCATAGAAATTATGAGAGCAAGTTAACCTAGATTATAGTTCTAAAGAATATATTGAAATATAAAAAAATCAATTTTCGGGAGTTATTTGTTTCAAAACAAACCGGGATCCGTTCCGGAAAACCAGCCCTCAGGATTCAAAATTAGAAAAATATTCTAGAATACTCATTAAGACCAAAATTTAATAAGCAATTCAAAAATATATTTATTATAATTTTTCGGTTTAAAAAATATAGTTATAGCTTTTGTATCATATTTTCTTTACTAACTGGTAACTTAATTGTCTAATCTACTATTCATTACTATTCATAAGTACAAGCCCATACCCTACTCACACTCACAACCCATACCCCTACTCTTACATCCTTACAACCAAACCTTACCTTATTACATCACATTCCTACATTTGCTTTTCCAATACACTTTATTACACAAATTAAATTTGAAAAAATTACAAAACTCATTTTCTCTCCCTCCCCTCCTTAATGCCAGCGAACCCAACCCACCCAACCCCCCTGCCCCCTCTTTTTTTCCTCATTTTTTTATTTTTCTTCCTTTATTTTAATCACACAAACCCTAATTTCATTCCCTATATATTCTTTAATGCCTTTCCTTTCTCTTTCCTCATTTCATTTTGGAAATATTCTTGCAAACTCTCCCTCTTTTCTCTCTAGTGTGCCATGATACTCCCCTCCCCTTATATACTCACACAACAAATTTTTTTTTTCCTCAAGCTTCCTTGTTTCAAACACTAAATAGGTATAGATCTAAACTCTACTACCACAAAGACATGTAATGGCTAGAACATTCATGTGTGGATTCATAAAAATCCCTATGAGCTTCATGCTAGGGACATGAAACCACTAGAATATGATGATCAAGCCATCACAAGTTGTGGATCTATTTATTAAAGGTTATATTTTTATCATAATCATAACATATATTCATATAGTGATGATTTCATGTAGGAATCTTGCTACTACATTATTGTCATAAGTAGTATACTTCACTTTATGCATTTAACATGATCATTACACTTAGATCTAGCTTTTAAACATTTATTCTTTTACATGATATTGGAGATCTCATGCATTTATTATGTTCAAGATGACTAAATGGTCATAAAGATTTTTGTCTTATGTAAATGAATGATTTATTATTTCTAAAAGTTAGGATATTTATGAAGATGAGCCAAAAAGCTCAAGAACAAATTTGGTTTCACAAAAACAAACTTTTGTAAATTCGGATGGAAAAAGAGTTGCATTTTAAAAACCTATTTTTCAAATCCAAAACATGATTTTTATGTGAAAAATGAAGAGTTTATGGAATTGGTAACAATAGGAAATGATTTTTGTAAGTTAATGGTAGATCTACTAAGAGAAATTTGTCAAAAAGGAACATTTACAAAATAGAAATTTTAGATCTTAGGATAGTTACATGAAATTCGTAACTAGGAAAAGAGGATATGTAAACACCTATTTTTCAAACTCAAAATTGAAATTTTATTAAGGAAATGAATTTCTTAGGGGATAGGAATAATGGAGCCTTGAATTTTTAAAGCATCAAATAAGTTTTCTTAAGGAAACCACTTAAAAACCATTTTTACAAAATTCGGATCTAAGAATAGCTAATATTTAAACACTTGATTACAAAGTGTAAAATGAGGATGTATATTGAAAAATGGAGACCTTAAGAAATAGATACAATAAAGACTTAATTGTAGCAAGAATAAATGAGTTTATTAAGAAAAATCTCTAAACAAATATGGTTTATCAAGAACACAAAACTAGACTTACTAGGTTAAGTATTCATGATAAATTGTAAAGTAAAAGTTTCCAAAAGTATTATCTAATAGAATATCATCATGAAATTGCATATAGGAAGCTCATAACATACCATTCATGATAGTAATTTGTTAATATTGCATGCATAATTAGCATGTATAGAAGAAATGTCATAATTCCTCACAATAACAATTTCGAAAATGGGAGTTTGGATACTGACCAGATCTGTTAGGATCTTTTTGAGACATAAAAGTTTTTCAAAATTGAGATATTATATTATAATTAGATAGATCTTTCGAAGTAGTTAGGAATTGGTATATAATTTGCGGAATTCCAAGTTAAAATGACCAAGTTATAACCGTTTTAAGTTGGGATTTCTATTAATGACGAGAATTACGAGCTTAACAGTTTTTATGAAATAAAATGGATTAGATATGAGTTGAAATAATCATTTGGGTATTTCTTTCGTTTAGGTGACTTGGATTCCGAGAATTCATTACCACCGGATTACTATTACTAAGAGACTAGGGACCAATAGCCGAATGAGTATTATTTCCTAAGTTCATTTCTTACTTGTGATTGTAGCAATTAGTTGCACTAGATTATAAGGAAAAAGATAAAATGGAATTTGCGTTATGAGAATTATGGGGGATTATGTATGCTTATTGATGAGTTAAAAAATGGTATTAAGAATATCGGAATCAGGTGATTAACTTATGCTTGTTTAGAGTATTATATGATTGATTGTCTGCAAAAATTGTTGATCACCTAAGAAATGGGTATTAAATATTAATGATTATTCAGATTGATAAATTAATACAAACATAATCACTTTACAATGGAGATGGAGCATTAGCATATGTTGGTTACCTATGATCCGTAATCGGCTAAAAGTTGGTTGATCGTGATCCATAAACGACATAAGTCGATTACCCATGATCCATAAATGGTACATTAATTCAACGGTAGTACCGCAGTATTCGTTAATTTGCTAACGCCGTAAATCCATTCACATATGATTTCCAACTGATCATTTGATTGTTTGTTCATGTGGTTGATGCATTCCATATGATTGAATAATTAACTTGATTGAATGATTTGTTATAAATTTCTTTATGGAAGTATTCACTCACTAAGCTAGTGTAGCTTACGCCCCCACAGCTTTTTCTTATTGTAGTATCCCTATATATTGTTAAGGTCGAGGCATCCTACCAAGCAAGCATAGGAATAAGAGTTTCCATTAGAAGTTTATGTTTGATTTTATGTAGACTTCCATAGGAAACCCTTTTATTTATCGAATCATTGTAAAAGGCTATTATTAAACTTGATATTATTTTATGGAGTAATTCCCCTAGAACTCTTGTAATTAATTATGTGGTATCATGTTTTATGTTCTGATGCTTATAGTATGTCAAATTAAACTATGTATCTCCATTGGTTTATGTATTCTATTATCCTAAAGGTACGTATTGCATCTGTACGAGACTTTGGAACGGTTGTGATAGCAGTTCCTAAGTCCTATATAGCATGCAACAGACTATTACACTTAGACTATCCTTTGAGACATGACAGTTTAAGTTGGTATTAAAGCATAAGGTTATAAAGCATGACAATAGAACTTAAAAAAGGCTTAAAAGTTTAAGTAATTAAACAATTGGATAAAATGGATTTAAAAGTATAAGCTAACTAGAAGTCTTTTTTTTTTTTTTTTTGGTGTAGTTTCTTTAGGAGAACCTCGGGAAAAGGCAAGAAACTTTTTTAAGAGGCATGAAGAAACTTTTTTTGATTACCGCTTAAGATTAAGGACTTCATGTGAAGACTTTGCTTTAGCTCGAAGACCCCGGACCATGGCTAAAATGTATAGGATGTGGAAAGAAGGTCTTAGGTATACACGATAGGTGTCAATGGTGGACCAGATTAGATACGATCCCATTAGAAGAAGGAGATGGACCATGTTGGAGACTATCCATACAATGGAAAGAATCATGGTAGAATGTGGACGTGAGCCGATATTAAGGGAGGCTACTTTCATCTTCAAAAATGAAGGAAATCCTACTCATCCAATAGAGTATGGAATAGTATTGGACCCATGTATCTCTATGCCCATGATGACCTTATGAATCATAGAGAGTGGAACATAGCTAATGCTAGGAATCACTTCATCTAGTAGGGAGTATATTAGACATTATACCACCAACTGTAGGGATCCAAACCCCTCATGCTAGTGAGATCGGCATGCAATTACCAATTGAGCCCGTAGAAGAAAATAACGATGATGTGAATAATGTTGAGAATGATGATGGGAATGATTTCATGGTGTATGCTTGAAGCTCTGCTAGAGCGCTATTGGAAAAATTAAAGGAATAATATAGAAGGATTATCATTCAATTTTCATACATTATGTTTAAATTAGCAATTAATAGAATACCTTGTTTTTGAAATCAAATTAAATATTAAGCACCACCTTCTTTATTTAAAAAATAAACTAATCAATAAAAATGTCTTATTACAATGATGAGAAAGTGTTTCCAATTTGTTTATATATGAAAAAGAAGAAGAAGAAAAAGAAGAAGAATCTTTCAATCAATCTTAAATGTTGAAAAAAAAATCCGAACCTAGAAAATACACAAACAAATTTCATAAAGCTTCTACTAATAAGATAATTCAATCAATTTCTAGTTCAAACTTTCCAGCAAAAGTTTTGCTATTTTCAAGTATAGGCATTTTAAGTTTAGCATATGAGAAATATTGAGTCTTTTTCATCCTTATGCCATCTGCATATGTTATAGCCGCAAGGCAAACTCCTTCACCTATAGAAAAAATAGAAATCCAAGAATCACACAAAGTTTCATTATTCTTAAGAAATATGGAACACGAAAAATAGAGAGAAGATATGTTTCAATGTTCTAATTCATTTTCCATCTTCATTCGTAAAATGAAACTAGGCTAACAAAAATTTACCAGCTTCTAGCCAAATTTGACTTTCTTATTGGAATATGGTTTTGCGCTGTGTTTGGATTGAAGGAAATTTAACGAAAGTGAGAGAAGGTAAGAGAAATGGGGTGAAAGGATTGTGTTTGGTAACTTGTTTTTGGGAAGAAATGGAGTGATGTGGGAGGAAATGAAAGGAAGGATGGGGAAGTTAACTTTGTCTCTAGTTTTGGAATGAAAGGGAAGGAAACGACGGGAAGTTAAGGTAAAAGGACGAAAATACCCTTTAAAAAAGGAGGGAAAACAAAGTCATATGGCTGCTTTTTTATATCCAACAGATACGTTATTCTCTATATAAAACCCCAAAGAAATAGCATTGTATAAAACAGAGGGCATTTTCCTAGTAAATAACCAGAAGCAACGTCAATGTCTTAGAACAATTGTAGTAGGGGAGCAAAATTGCTCCACAGGTCTATGTATTTTATCCTTTTTTTTTCCTTTATACATGAACTTGTTCAATACTTGTAGAAAAGAAAATGTATATAATGATAAGATCTTCTTTATAAATAGATTTTATAGTTTCTATTTCAATTATCTTTTTCTTTTTTATTTTCTTAGTCGCATTTATAATATTTTGGTGTCGTGTGCTATGGCTATAATTAAGCTATTTGTAATATTTTAGGCTTTCATCATTGATAATGGTCTATGATGATGATTTTGAGTATAATTTTGAGGATGATTAGGTTGAGCATTTTGTAAGAATGTGGGAAATGGCAAGTGCAAAGTAGTATGTTATGTTGTAGGAAAAATGTTTGGAGTATATAATCATCTACATAGTATATATAGATCAATTCCTAGCATCACGACATTAGTAGAAAGGAATGCAATTAGGCAGAGCTTTTGGCACAACTAAAAGATGATAAAAATTGTCAAAATATTATATGCATGGGTTCCATGGCTTTTGAAATCCTATGTGGCATGTTAAGAGATGGTGGTCGCCTTAAAGATACACGAAGGGCATCAATTGAAGAGCAAGTCGCTGAATTTTTACATATTTTGCACATAGTGTTAAGAATCGCACAATATCCTTTTTCTTCTATCGCTCGGGTGAAAGTAAGTGGGCACTTTCATAGTGTTCTTGAAGCATTTATCTCTTTTGCAGACGAATTTCTTAAGCAACTCGACGGCACGATCGTACCACAAGAAATTCTCGACAATAAAAGATTTTATCTATATTTTAAGGTAAATAGTCATTAACTCTTTCCTAATTGCAATCTTTATAACTTTCATGCTTTTATGTACTTCTTTTATTGATGTATCAGGATTGTGTTTGTATAATTGATGGCACACATATCGTGTAAAAGTACCAAATGCCAATGTATCAAGATTCTATTGTAGGAAAGAATATCCAACTCAAAATGTATAAGCTCATGTTTACATATGTGTTACCTAGTTGGGAGGGTTCCACATCAGAGTCAAGAATAATAAAAGATGCTTTTTCTAGAGAAGGTAACTTAAAGATTCCTCAAGGTATAAATGTTACACAAATAGGTTACTTTAAACTGTAAAATTTATGATAAAGTAACACATTTTATGTAATAGGAAAATACTACCTTGTAGATGGTGGCTTTATGATAAGGAGTAGGCTCATACCTCCTTATAAAGGTATGCGGTATCACCTAAAGGAGTATTCAACACATGCACCACAGAACCCTCATGAGCTATTTAATCATCAGCATTCATCACTATGCAATGCCACTGAGAGAGCATTTGGTGTATTGAAAAAGCTGTTTCCAATTATATCAAGTGCCTCCGACAAACACTACACATTTAAAACATAATGTGATATCATCTTAGCTTCTTACATATTACATAACTATCTAATGGGTGTTGATGTATATGAGACAATTATATCTAAAGTAGACCATGAGCTTTTAAATGTTGAAATAGAAGACACTGGTCCCATACATGATAATGATATAGGTGATGCCAGATTAAGAGAGATCTTAATAGACAATATTGCAGCACAAATTTAGAATGATTATATACTAGATAATGAAGGAGTATAACTCAAGGATTTTGGCAGGAAACTATAGTATTGTAAGATGGAAATATGGATGTATTAGTTTGTAGGAAGAAGTACTCTATGTCATTGAAAGTGAAACATACTTTGTAATAGGGGCAATCTTTTATATATGGTGGGGAATTATAGATTATATGTGTGTCAGCTTAATGTAGTGGGAAAATTTGAATGTTTCTCTTTTCCAATTGTATGTTTCCTTTTGATGTGTGAAAGCACTTGATTTGGTACATCTTCACATTTATGATAAATATATTAGAACTTAAAAGCACCTGGTTCAATTTATTGGAAAATTATTTGTTTCATACAAGCAGGAGCAGATGAGTTTAAGAAATGAAAGGAACATGTATGATAAAGCTGAAACTAGGAAAAGGGCACATCTTCAATGGACAGAAGTCATGGACAAGCGCTTGGTTAATGCCTTCTACCACCAAATGGTTTATGGGAATAAGCAAGATATATCGTTCACTTCAACAGCATATATATGACAATGTTGTGAAGGAACTTTGCGAAAAGCTAAACAACACATCTATTGAGAAGGAGAAAATAAAAAATAGATGGAAAAAAGACAATTAAACCTAATTTTCATGAAGTGTTTGATCTATTTAGCAATTCAAGTGGGTTTGCATGGAATCCTATCTCCTATCTTTTTGTGGCTAAACCTGAGGTTTGGCAAGCTTTGATAAAGGTATTGGCTATAACCTATGCTGTTTCTATTGTTCATGTATATGCCATAGGTTTTTAACCTAAATAATGTTGTTTCTATTTATAATTGTTTCAGAAAAGACCTGCTGCAAAGAAGTGGATGACCAAACCATTCCTTTTATGATAAACTTCGAGAGATATTTTGTAACGATCGAGCTACAGGTCAAAGTGCCAAGATAGCAAAGGAGAAAACAAGAAGATGGAATTGAGAGAAAAGTGCAGTGGGAGCTACGAAGATATGTGAAATAGATGATTTGGTTCTAGAAAATTAGGTGATACTGGATAACTCAATCCCAAGCCCATGTGATGATTATGATGAAACAATAATTTCCATGTCAATATAAGTCCAACAAATGTATCAACCATTCCTCCTGAGATGGATTCACAAACTTCAGCAAAGGGTAAAGGTAAAAAATGCAAAGTTGGTAATATGGAAATAAATGAAAAAGAGGTTGAAAAGGTTCACCTTGCAATTAAGGAAGTGGTTGAAGCTATAAGGTTAGGAAGTAAGGTCTTCAAGCACTCTAGGCCACGTGTATACTATGAAGAAGAGGTTTTCGAGGAGCTTATAAAGATTGGGATTGATGAGGAACTACGCTTTGAAGCATATGAATTTCTGATGGACAATCCTAAGAGAGTAAGAATTTTTTTTTTTTTTGGTTACCCTCCATCGGAGTGAAAAAATATATCATTCACAAAATGAAGAATGAATGAAGGAACATGTAGTGAAGCTCCATATGAATTAGACAACAATGGGATGACTACAACCATGATTGAACTTACTAAGACTATGTTTGGTTACATCCAATATGTATAGGTTATGGTTTTGTAAATGGTCTTAGTCATTTGGACTATCTTTTGAAGGCTTATATATATTTTGAAAATATGGTGGTCAAGATCCATGTAGTACATGAAATGTTAGTGGAACTTTCTGTTCATTTTGTAAATAGTAGGAGGAAGACTCCTTTTGTGATGATCAACTAGAATTAGGATCTTGTATATGATATGTTATATGGATTCTACAATAAAAAGTTTGGACAACAAGGGATCTGCTTTTTTTTTTTTTTTGTGGTCAACGACTTGGAAGCTCCAATTTTTGATGAACTGTAGGAGTTTGTTTATAGCCACTAGCTATGATTATGATGATCCACTTCATTAGTATAGTTAGTTTGAATTAACTAAGATATTAAGAACTGATGAATTTCTCTCCTTTTTAATTGGTACTTCACTAATTGTTACTTCTATTGATTTGTTTTTCTTTCTTTTAAATATTCAAAGAAGTACTGGATGAAAATTGATTTTTAATTTTTTTTAGGTGCAGTAGGTATCATGTATACTATTTACTTTGCATCATGTGGATGGCATTCATAAATTACTTTTCTTTTGGTTTGTAAGTTTTTTTTCCCCAAACTCCTTCCTTTCATTCATTACTTAATGGTTCTACTTCAAATCTTCCTCATAGTAAGGGGAGATCCTTTATGACATCTTCCTTTGGTCATACAAGTATGCCTCTCCTTTCTATTGTGTTCTTTTGCAATGCATATACATGTGTATTTGTCTGTTTCTTTGATATACATGTCAGTTTTATTTCCATTATGTGATGTGCTATTTTGTGTTCTAAACCAGTGTTTTAAAAGTCCTATCCTGGTTAATCCAACTCTTAACTAAGTTCAAACGGAAAATCTCCAACCCAAGTGCAAACAGCACTTCATTTGGCCCAACCAGCACTACAGTTAGCATATTATCACTTCCTCCAATAGCATTTGCAGCAATAGATGAAAGCCCATCAAATGTTCTCCTCACCTTAGGAATGCCTAGTCTTTGTTCTCCATCTGCAAGTTATTGATGTAAAATCCATGCCTTGAGACTTTGCATCATGCTTTATTGTATAAATTATCAGCTCGGTTTGTAATTGTGTGTATCAAACTGTGATATAGGTTCTATTTCTTTGGCTTTTTTTCGGCAAATACAAACGCTTTTTTCAATTTTTTTGTAATAAATTATTTATCAAGAAATAGATATAGATAAAAAAAAAAGTTGACAGTTCTCATCAAAAGATCAAATAGATAAAATATAGATGCAAATCAGACATATTTACACATATCATTTTGAAAAAGATATAGATACAAATGAAAAACAAATCATCCAAACAGACCCATAATTTAGAATAGCTTTTACTTGCATATTAGAAAACTCATATGTAAAGTCATTTTTTATGGAGATCATTTGGACCTAGTCAAGGGAGAATATAGTCTTCCACCTTTTCAAGGTTTAGATGCACTTGTAATGGTGGATATAGATTTTTTTTGTCTTTTTTTTTTTTGTGAGTTTTGGCCAAGGAATACATAATTAGCGGGTAGGGGGAGAGCATTTTCAGTATAAGAATTGTCTTGTCTTTGCTACAATTAGTAATATAAATAGTTTCAAGGTCATTATATGACACATACGATTACATTCCACAACTACTGTTGAGCAAGAAGAAAATACTTGTTTCTAAAAGTAAAAGAAGGTCGGTATATCTGCATGGTAAAGTTGCCCAACTCATCATTGAACAGCGGAAATTTTGGCCTTCCTTGTGTAGTACCAGAATTTGGATAAAACAATCAACACATACTAAAATCAGACAAGAATGAGAACTTGTTTACGACATGTTGACATAAATTTTGTCAAATATTGTCATAGAAATCTCAAGTAATTGCATACACTAAGGGCTTTTAAGAGCAAAGTGTGGTGGAAGACAGTGAGAGTTGTTGGTCTTTCTAGTGGTACTCACAACCACGAAAATATGACCGAATAATTAGGGGAATATTCTAGCTATCACTTTCTACTAATAACCATTGCTATCAGTAAGCTCCATAGATTACTATCATAATATGTGACTAATTGAAAAATTTTGAAAGCATTTTTCATGAAACAAACAAGCATTAAAATGAAATTTTGCCTTGAAAAAGAATTGAATTACCTTAAGGAAATAGTTGTAATAGGCTTTCCGGTAAGAATAGGACAGCTATCCCTATCTGCTACTCTCTGATATAAGGTTCCATATCCTTGTGAGTAACAATCGGTACACTAGCCTTGTAACTCTTAAGATCCTTCTTTTCATTTAATTCAAGAATGAACTGCATGTATTTGGATCAAGTGCTTAATGAATCTTAAAATTTTCAAGTTTAGAGCATATTTTAGTGTTGAAATGAAGTTTTCTGCAACTATGACATTTAAACAAGCATGTTTGCCCTTGAGATTATAGCATGTGACAGAAGGATCATATTCTTCTTGGCTTTACTCCTTTGTATCTAAATCAACATGTGAAAAGGAGATCAATTCTTGTAATTGAAGTACTCATTTTATGCTTTTCATCTTGTCGCATCAAGTAAGAGTGAAGTATGAACCAAAACAAAATGAGAATAGCAACATAAATGATTATAGGACCAAGAAAATTTCAACTCATTTCATATTCCAAAGCTACCAATCTTAAGCTCATGTCATAAGCAATCCACAACAAAACAAATTCTCCAACATCAAAACTCTAACAAGACAAAAGTAGCAGCAGTCGATTTATGCAGCAGAATTTCAGCAAAAGTAACACCAATTGCAGCTTCTTTGCATAGACCAGAACAGCCATCTCTAAAGTGTCATGCTCCGAAGATATCCTAGTAGAAGTAGACAAGTCACACCTAAATACTATCACTAGATTACCTTCAGAGAGTGAAATGTTTTTCAAAATAATAGGATCTTTTAGTTGCTTCGATAAAAAATGATAAATACATGTAATAAATGAAATAGTAAATAACTGCTATCTTAATCATAAAGTATCTTAGATTATTACAAACCATGTAGTCTTCTTGTAATTCTCTACATACATAATTGATAAGATAACACTAGCTAATCCATTTTAGGAAAATTATAAACCATTTATCCCAAAAAGAACCATAGGCTTCCAGCTCTTAAGCCCTTACTGGAGCCATGTTTCTCGAAGTAACTAACCAAGGTTGAAGCGTAAACCCGAAAAGACTGTTAGAGTATGAGCGAAACCACGGCTCAGTGAATAACCAGACATATTACACATCAAACAAGTTATTAACAAATTGTATGTAATGCAATCACTCAAACATATGCTTAGATGCAAGCTTGAATGATCTAAAATCCAAACAAGAAAAAGATATACGCCCTCTTTTTAGGGTTAAAGAACATTTACTTTATGACCCACCTACCTAGGAGAGACTAAGTTTATAGGAAAATCAACGATTTCACGTCTTAGGGTTATCACTTTAAATTTAATAACAATTTTAACTGACCATTTCTTGTATCCATTTTTAGAAACTCCCCAAGTATTAATCATTTCAAAGCGATACTACGGGCGGCGTTCTTCATTGCCACCTAGTTCCTGTAGAACCAACGGAACAAACAAAACCTTGGAAGAGCAAACACTTTAGAAAAACCAAGCATTAATAGAGAACCGAAATATTAATACATAGCAGGCTATCACCCGTTTATATATGCAATAATGCAGTACGTACAATGCATAACCAGGTTATTTTAATAAGTCAATAGTTCTTATTCAATTTCATGGTGGCCATACATTACACACAATAATCATTATACTACTTCACATCATCATATCATTGTATTATCACTTTTGTAATGGTAGATTAGCAATCATACAATCAGATTACAACACATTTCCATCAAAACATTCATTTTATTATTACTTTTACATTACATAATCAGCTAATTACAAGCACAAACAGTATAATATGACTGAATTACTCACATGCTCATAGTGACTTAATCATAGTAATCTATCGAAAGGTCCTCTATGGTATCAAAGTCACCTATTAAGATGAATAAAATATTCATCAATATAATATAGATTATATAACTAAACTCCTATACGTGTCTAGTGTCCTAAATTGATAGTTGGCTTGATTTCTATTACTTATTTTGGCTCTTTAATGGTCTTATGAAAACAATTATCAATTAATCTTTATTTTCATGTAGCTTGCCTTAGTCTTACTTGATATTTATATACATATATCTAGTATTCTAAAAATTAATATTTATCAAGTTTTTGTAGTTATTAATACTAATTTTATGTATTCTCTACCTGACTCATTATAGTAAATCATATTCGTTTATTATTGCTTAGTATCGTCGTGCTTCTTTTTATATGCTTCATACAATTATTTTGTTATTTTTGGAAGTCACATTATTCATAAATTTATCTTATTTCAATTTCCATTTTTATCTATTTTATCTACATAAAACAAATACTTGATGACTATAGTTGTTAATAACACTTAATATTTCCCTATAATTCTAGGGTTTTAGAAGCCATCAAATATTAAACATATTGTTATTTTAAGTATTTGTGTTTACTTTATTTCTTAGTAAATTCTATTTTGACATATATATACATATATAATATGTTTATTAGTATTTATTATATATTATATATATATTTTTTTTTTTTGCTCATGTAATGCAGACTTCTCATAGGAAAAACATGAGTGTACGCTGGCTCCAACACCGCCGGTGTTCAACGTTTACACTGCCGACGTAGAGACAATGTTGAAATTGTTCATCATCTTATCCGATATTCTTAAATTCAAAACTTACTTTTCCTTCAACCTAAACATATCAAACTTGTATTAAAGCATCTCTTAAGTGTTTCTATGGTATATGTATATATATACATCAACTCATAACACATCTACATGTATTTGATCTTAAATTTTCGAATTTAGAAAAGTACAACTAGGGTTTTTGAATTTTACCTTGTTGGAGCGAATATGAATGTTTTGAGTTTAGATCTAGAGTTAGTTCCTATCCTAAATTAATAGAAATGTTATTTAGATTAAAGTTCAATACTTAAAACAACTTAAAAGGAATTTGTCTTACCTTGCTTCTCCATAATCCGAGTTTCAAGCTACGGTTTTAATGGAGTTTCATTGTGTTGTTCTTGGAATGGTTTGGGTGTTTTGTGTGCTGTTTAGAAGCATGAAATTGAGAGAATTTCCAACTGTTGTTTGGTTGTGAGTTAGTGTCTTGTTTTTATGTTCATTAAGAAGCTTAGTAGTTGCTTATATAGAGAGAAAGAAGATTGCAGCTGATGGACTTCAATTCCTCCATCGAGAATTATTATATGTGAAAGTGAGTTTGCTGCATTAATTAGCTTATCCAATTGTCTCTCTTTGATTGGTGAGTGTGTGTGCATTTCTTGACTTAAGAGGGCATTATTGAACCAACTTGAGAGGTGTTTTCCGCTGGTGAAAATTAATGAAATGCTAGCCACATAATTGTTCCATTTGCATTGAAAATTTAGGTAAATTATTATATAATAATATTTAGTTAGTTAATTATCTTAGTTTTAAGATAGTTTAATAAGTTAAACAAGTACAAATTAGCAAATATTTGAGGGTTTTTGTACAAAAATATTTTTATAAGATTCTACAAAATGCTTAGGTTATCAAACGATACAAATTTATGTTTTTAATTTATGCGATTAATTGTTTTTAGAATTTTATCTCCTACGATTAACGTTTCCTAAGCTTATTTGGTCAATTTTTGTTTTAGGCTCCAATAGCTTAAGAAAACCCTAATTAGATCAATGGTGTGATTCAATTATTTATTCGAAGTCTAGAGCTTTAGTTATACATCTGTTTATGTTTTTATTATGTATTTATAATCCTAACAGTTTATTTTTAGGTTATCGTTTCCTATCTATAAGCATAGTTGATCAACTAGTTGATATTGCGTTTGATATAAAAGCTAAATTATCTATATATCTTCGGTTTTTGATACCTACTATGAAATCTTATTAGTAGTGTTTAATACTTTCTAGCAATCTTGAATTTAGGGTTTAAATCCATGTATAGGCTCATTACTACTCATTGTTCTAGTCTCAAATTATTGTTGAGTTCAATAGTAGTCATTTAATCTCTATATCTATATTTTTCTATCTATTCTATTTGTAAGACAAGTTTCGGGGTTTGAAAATTTGGGTTTCCTTTAATCAGATCTTGAATTATCAGTTCAAGATATGAAATCTCATTTTTGGTATCAATTAGGGTTAAAGAAGTTCTTTATTCGGCTTTTAGATCTTAACCTAGTCAAATTCAAGTCATTGATCTATTCTTAGATTTTTATTGGATTCTAAGTTTACTAACCAGTTCATACATTCTATTTTAGAGTCGTGTACCAATGTGAAAAATTTCTGGGGTTTACATTCTCCCCCTTTAAAATAAGCTTTGTCCTCAAAGCTTGTGTGCGTACTTGAATTCTCAAACAGATGTTGATAGTTTTTCTTGCTTTGCTCTTCTAGTTCCCATGTCATTTTTTCAATTCGGAGATCCCACAATACTTTGACATGGTGGATTTCTTTATTTTCGTAAGTCAAATTTTCCTACAAATCAATTGGTTCCAACTCGACTATCTTATATGGATCCGGTATATTTTCTTAGTACCGATACATGAAAACATTATGTATACCAGATAAATTGGGTGGCATTGCAAGACAATATGCCAGGTTCCCAACTCGTTCCAATATGTCAAATGGTCTGCTATATCTAAGACTCAACTTTCCTTTTGTTTGTTCACTATGAATACTTTTGATTAGACTTATCTTCAAGTAGACATGTTCTCCTTCATTAAATTCCAATTCTCTTATTTTCAAGTATGCCCAGCTTTTTTGTCTATCTTGAGTCTCTTTCATTTTTCGTTTTATCACAGTGACCTTATCAATTGTCTCTTGTACCAATTCAGGTCCAATCATTACTTTCTCCAAATTATCCCAGAATAATGGTGTCCGACACTTCCTACCATATAATGCTTCATATGGTGGCATTCTAATACTTGAATGATAACTATTATTGTAAGCGAATTCTACCAATGGTAAGTGTTGAGCCCAATTTCCTTTGAATACCAAAATATAAGATCTCAACATGTCTTCCAAAGTCTGAATAGTTCTCTTTGTCTGCCCATCACTTTGAGGATGGTAAGCCATACTGAACTTTAGTTGTGTTCCTAAGGCTTTTTGTAATTCTTGCCAAAATCTAGAAATGAATCATAGATCTCAATTTGACACTATACCCACCAGTATACCATGTAATCTCACAATCTCCTTCAGATATATTCGTGCCAACTTTTCTAATGGGTATATCATGTTAATTGGCAAGAAATGAGCTGATTTAGTGAGTCTATCCATAATGACCCAAACAACATCATGGCCTATATTTGTCTTAGGTAGTGAGCACACAAAATCCTTGAAAATTTGATCCCATTTCCATTCGGAAATTGGTAATGGTTTCAACAATCCACTAGGTCTTTTGTGTTCAGGTTTTATCCTTTGACACACATCACACTTAGCAACAAATTCTACAATATCCTTTTTCATTCCACTCCACCAATATGCACTTTTCAACTCTTGGTATGTCTTTGTTTCTCTTGGATGCATATAATATCTAGAATAATGTGCTTCATGCATTAATTTCTTCCTCAAGCTTTCATTATGTGGCACACATAATCTTTTGTTCATTCTTAACACTTCTTCACCATCCACATGAAAATCCTTGTATTTTCCTTGAGATATTCCTCGTTTAATATCTTGGATTTCAATATCCTCTTTCTGAGCTTCCTTAATTCGTTGGAGTAAAGTAGGCTCCAAAATTAAGTATCCTAATTCAGCTTCCAAACCTTGCATTGAAAACTCTAAGTTTAATTTCTCAAATTCCTTGATGAGTTGCCAGGATGATAGTTGATAGTGAGATCATAATCTTTAATTAATTCCAACAATCTTCTTTGTCTCATGTTCAACTCCTTTTGTGTAACTATATACTTTAGACTCTTGTGATCTGTATATATTTCATATTTCTGTCCATACAGATAATGACGCCAAATTTTAAGTGCAAATACAATAGTAGCTAACTCCAAATCATGAGTGGGGTAATTCATCTCATGTGGTTTTAACTGTCTAGAAGTATATGCTATTACCTTCTCGTTTTGCATCAGCACACATCCTAACTCATTTCTGGATGCATCACTGTAGACAGTAAATAGATCCTTGTCATTAGGTAGAACCAATATTGGTGCCGATACTAACCTCTTCACATTGATCATTCCACTCAAATTTCTCATTCTTCCTGGTTAATTGCATCAGTGGTCGTGCAATTTTTGAGAAATCTTTCACAAATTTTCGATACTATCCTGCTAATCCTAAGAAACTCCTAACTTTCGTAACAGTTTCAGGTCTTTTCCATTCTACAATAGCTTTAACTTTTGCAGGATCAACCGATGTTCCTTCTCCAAAAATAATATGTCCAAGGAATGATATACTTCAAGCCGAAATTCACATTTAGACAGTTTGGCATACAACTTATTATCTCTCAGTATCTGTAACACACTTCTCAAGTGCTCATCATGCTACTCTTCAGTAGACAAATATACTAGTATATCATCTATGAAAACGATCACACAGATGTCCAACAAAGGTCTAAAAATACGATTCGTTAAGTCCATGAAAACTGCAGGTGCATTGGTTAGTCCAAATGGCATGACCAAAAATTCATAATGACTATACCTAGTTCGAAATGTAGTCTTTGGTATGTCCTCCACCTTAATTCGGATTTGATGATATCTTGACTTTAAATCAATTTAAGAAAATACCTTTGCTCCTCTCAATTGATCAAAGAGATCATCAATTCTAGGTAAAGGATATTTGTTCTTGATAGTCACTTTGTTTAATTCTCTTTAATCAATACAGAGTCTCATTGAACCATCTTTCTTCTTAACAAACAATATTGGTGCTCCCCAAGGTAAAACACTAGGTCTGATAAATCCTTTATCTAACAATTCTTGCAATTGCACCTTTAATTCTTTCAATTCTACAAGTGCCATGCGATACGAGCTTTTGGTATTGGTTATGTTCTAGGTATTAAATCAATTGAAAATTCCACTTCTCTGTATGGGGGTAATCCCGGTAATTCGTCTGGAAATACATCCGGATATTCACACACTGTTCTAATAGTATGAATATCTAATGCTTTGGATTCACTCTCGGTTGTTCCAAGAATACACCTAACTCCATATCTTCTTCATTTTCCACTTCAATTGTTGTTATCTTATTTCCGACTTCTTTGAGTATCTCACCCCTATACTCCTTTCTTTCTCCTTGATTATTGACAAAACATATCATTTTGAGACGACAATCAACTTTCGCTTTTACAGCAGTTAACCAGGTCATACCCAGTATAATTTCATATTTTTACATATCTATCATGATAAAATCAACAATCGATTCTTGATTTCCAATCTTTAATGGAAAACTCTTTATCATCTCCCTTGTTATTAGGTTTCCTATTGGCATAGTAACTCTCAATTCTTTACTCATGGTTTCGGTTGGTAATCCTACACACCTTGCTAATCCAGCATTTACGAAAGAATGTGTTGCTCCAATGTCAAACAAAGTATTCGTAGTCTAATCCCTCACTTGAATTGATCATATTTATCATTTATTAAATTCGTGTTATTTTCAATATATAAGGGCTTCTATTGTTCATTTAATCGTGGTTGTGTCTAATAATTTTAAATAAAAAATATGTAACTACATACCTGCAATGAGACCATAATCATCAGGGTCAACTTCTTCCCATACATTTTCTTCATCTTCCTCTTCCATCTCCACATCCTCAACAGGATTTCCATACATAGCAAAGACTCTAGCCGTTGTACTAGCTTTGTTGGTATTATCATTTCCATTTTTCGGTCCTGCAACTCCAACCATTCCTCTAGGCTGTGAAGATCCAGCTACTGTATTCACTTTCTGTGGATGGTTGGTTGATATATGGCCAACTTTGTTACATACAAAACAGGTTGTAATCTTTCTTTTTGGACAATTATTTGCCATGTGCCACTTTCCCACAATAGTAGCATTTGTGGACACTCCCTTGGATAATGAGAACCCTTACATTCCCAACATGTAACATTATTCTTCCTAATTACTCCTCCTTTGTTCACACTGAAAGGTTTGAAAAATTTAATCTTCTTAGGCACAGGACTTGCCATAGAACCATCATATGTTCTCTTCCCAAAAATTGGTCCCTTCTTCTTATACCTTTCAATTTCATATCTCCTTGCTCGTTCAATGATTCGAGCTTTTTCTATCATAGCTGCAAAGTTATCGACTTCAAATTCAGCAAGTCTTCTTTGGAAATGAGGTTCTAATCCAGCCATGAAAGTCTGTCTCTTTAGCTCATCACTGTCCCGATAAGCATCTGGAGCAAACTGTAACAACCGATTGAACTCATGTTCATACTCATCAATTGTCTTATTATCTTGTGTCAAATTCATCAGGTTAATGCTATATTTTCTTTTAGACTGCTTGGAAAATATCCCTTCAAAAATTCTCGCTTAAACACTTCCCAAGTTACAGGCTGTGGCAAACTTCGTTGTTTTGAATTCCACCATATCCTTGCTCTTAATCTTAGCAAATAAGTTTCATATGATACTCTCAGAGCTTCAGGTACTTGGAAAACATCAAGGGATCGCTCAATATGGGCTAGCTAGTCCTCAGCTTCTTCTAGCTTTCCAGGTAGTCTTTTAAAGTACCTGTTGCATTTAATGAATTCTGGCAACAAGTTCCTCTAAGGACGTAAAGGTGGTGGTGGTAGCAATTCTTGTTCATATCGGGGCGATCTTTGCACCTCGGTAGCAGATTCATCAAGGTTCACTAGTCCATTTTCCTGAAATTGAACCGATGCAATATGCCTTTCATTTCCTCTAGGAGTTGTTGGAGGCATTGCTAGCGCCTCAGTAAGTGGTGCTACATTTATTGCTTGCAAGATCAATACATTTTGTTGTTGGAGACTTTGTAAAACATCCTTTAATCGGTTTTGGGATGGTGCAGGGGCATTTATTGGTGGATTTCCAGAGATCCTTGCGTTTCTACTTCTATTTCTCCATCTTGGCATTCTATTAACATTAAACATGTTATTTAGATTGGATCATAATTCACCTTTACTAAAAGACATCAAGGTCATTCATATATATATATATATATCACACATATATACATAACCAAAATACACATAAACTTCTCATGGTTAGTGCATTATGTACATCAAAAATGGCACTAACTCTATACCTAGCTTCTACTACTAAAGTCATCAGATACATATACATCGCCTACATACCACATGTTACACATACATGTACATCATCAAAAGTCTATCGATATCATACCTATTCCATCACTAATAGATAGTACAAACATCATCATCATATAATACTAGATCTGACTCAAGGGCTAGGATAAAGGCGACCCTTGCCTTCTCTGAGGACCTAACTGGGTAATCGTCCTCTCCCTCGGAACTGCTGTCACTAATATCGATCCTTGTGTCTCTATCTCCTGGGTGCCAGGGTCAGATCCGTATCCATCATCCGAATGCCTTAGGAGCACCTTCTCACTCTCGGAACTAGGAGGTACATCTCTCTCAATCCACCCTCATGTGCAGTCCCAATCCATGGCATAATTATAATTGGAGACATACTTTTCTGCCTCAATCCTTCGACTCTTTCCTTCTCTTTCATCTAGCAACTCTGTTGTTACATTCTTTTATGAACTGTAGTCTGAATTGACTCTGTACTACTTATCTTGCATAGAAGGGGGATGCTGAACTCACCTACTATCTCAGGTATAATGGGAGGCTTCCTCATCAATATACGTCTGGAATGGTTGCATCTGATCACCTGTGCAAGCATCCAATCATCATCATAGGCCGTGTCATCTCCACCCAAATGTGATTATATCGAACATCATGAGCATAAACTGTCTCTCCTCCAATAGACATCCAAACTCTAAAATTAGGAAGATCTGGTCTCACAGATCTAGATGAGACTATGAATGCTATGTTATCAATCTCCAGACCACCTCCCTTCTGAATTATCAACCTCTCGAATCTATAAAGTGTCTCTATAGCTGATCCATTATCTGGAAAGGCCCTCTCCATCAGAAATAACCATCCTTTAAATAAAGGCTGTAATCCTCTTTTCCAAGTGCTGAGAATCTCCTTAGAGGTTTTGGTAATCCCACATAAATACAAATTCTACAGGACTCGCAATCTGTGTCTGTAATCTTGTCAGGGTCTCCTCTTCCTGCATACTAAATATCTCCCATCTAATATGGCATGTAGCAGGATTAGTCTGCACACAACAAAATTTGCATGATTAATAATAATCACATAGATTTATTCCTAATTGTGCAATGTAACTCTACCCATAACTACCCAACTATTACTAAAGGGTGCTAATTAGATCTAAACTTACTACTTTACCAATGTAATTCTTTCACATATTTATCTTTCTTATACCAGCAAACACGCTCTGATACCAACTTAAAGCTGTCATGCTTCGAAGGTATCTTAGTAGAAGTAGACAAGTCACACCTGAATATTATCACTAGATTACCTTCGGAGAGTGACATGTTTTCCAAAATAACAGGATCTTTTAGTTGCTTCGATAAGAAATGATAAATATACGTAAGAAATAAATTGGTAAATAACTACTATCTTAATCATAAAGTATCATAGATTATTACAAACTATGTAGTCTTCTAGTAATTCTCTACATACATAACTAATAAGCTAACACTAGCTAATCCATTCTAGGAAAATTATAAACCATTTATCTCAAAAAGAACCATAGGCTTCCAGCTCTTAAGCCCTTACCGTAGCCATGTTTCTGGAAGTACCTAACCAAAGTCAAAGCATATACCTGAAAAGACTGTTGGAGTATGAGCAAAACCACGGCTTAGTGAACAACCAGACATATTACACATCAAACAAGTTATTAACAAATCGTATATAATGCAATCACTCAAATATATGCTCAAATACAAGCTTAGATGATCTAAAATCCAAACAGGAAAAAGATTTACGCCCTCTTTTTAAGATTGAAGAACATTTACTTTATGACCCACCTGCCCAGGAGAGACTAAGTTTACAGGAAAATCAACGATCTCTCATCTTAGGGTTATCACTTTAAATTTAATAACAGTTTTAATTGACCATTTCCTCTATCCTCCTTAGAAACTCCTTAAGTATTAATCATTTCAAAGCGATACTACGGGTGGCATTCTTCATTGCCACTTAGTTCCCATAGAACAAATGGAACAAAGAAAACCTTGGAAGAACTAACACTTTAGAAAAACCAAGCATTAACAGAGAACTGAAATATTAATACGTAGCAAGCTGTCACCTGTTTGTATATGCAATAATGCAATACGTGTAATGCATGATCGGGTTATTTTAATAAATCAATAGTTCTTATTCAATTTCATGGTGGCCATACATTACACACAATAATCATTATACTACTTCACGTCATCATACCATTGTATTATCACTTTCGTAATGGTAGATTAGTAATCATACAATCAGATTACAACACATTTCCATCAAAACATTCATTTTATTATTATCTTTGCATTATATAATCAGCTAACTACAAGCATAAATAGTATAATATGACTAAATTACTCACCTGCTTATAGTGACTTAATCGTAGTAATCTGCCAGAAGGTCCTCTATGGTATCAAAGTCACCTATTGAGATGAATAAAATATTCATCAATATAATATAGATTATATAACTAAACTCCTATATGTGTTTAGTGTCCTAAATTGATATTTGACCCGGTTTCTATTACTTATTTTGGTTCTTTAATAGTCTTCATCAATTAATCTTTATTTTCATGTAGCTTGCCTTAGTCTTAGTTGATATTTATATACATATATCAAGTATTCGGAAAATTAATATTTATCAAGTTTTTGTAGTTATTAATTGATAAAGTCATATTTTACTCAAATTTCCATTAATCAAGTCATGTTTATATGTTATAGATTTTATAGAAATCGAATGGAAATGGTACTTAAGTATGCTTAAATTTTTATTTCAGGTCATTAAGGACTTAAACAATAAATACAAGCAATTGGGAGAAGTTTCATGCAAATTTGGGAAAGAAATCAAGCAAGGCCGCCATGCAAGTATCATGACAGTTTTGGCGATGTTTCCTAAATTCAACATATCTCTCTCATCTGAGCTCCTATTGAGATGATTCCAAATGATACTGAAACCTAAGAGAGAGATATTCAATTTTCATGTTTTGATCGTGAATGAATTCGGAATGAATCAGCATCAAAATATGCCATGAAGTTGCTGCTATGACAGTGATGGTGTTCACATTTTGGAAAATGATAGAGTTTGGTAAATTGCGGATATCTCTCTCATATGATCTTATTTTGACATGATTCAACCTCCTATGGAAAGATAAGAGATATATATACAATCTTCATGTTTAGAGTTTTTGCTAATTATGAAAGAATGAAGGTTGGAAATCATCTTCAAATCACTGCAAGTGCAGAACATCCATCAGATTTGCAGATTGACACTGTTTTAGCAAATTTGATATATTTCTCTCATCCAAGGTCCGTTTAATATGATTCAAGATCCTATAGAAATAGGAGAGAAAGATCTACAACTTTCATTCTATAAGTTTTTCCAAATTCCAATTGGAGTAAAGACAAAAATCGCCATGAAGTTTCTGCACATCAACACTACTTAAAGGCTATCATCTACCTTGCTTCGGAATTGATTTTACAATGCACACCGGCTACTGGAGATTCAAGGCCGCCAGCTTTGAGCCGGCGTACATTCAAAAAATGCTCTTGGAAATCAAATTTTAAAAAGAAGGCCGGCTAGATCCAAAAGTACACCGCCGATGTAGAGTGCCAGCGTATCTTTCCTGCGACTTTTCATATATAAACTTCTCTTGTTGTGTCTTTTGAAAAAAAAGAAACCCTAGGCATGAAATTCTATTTTCTTTCCTTGCTCCTAGATCTAGATTAGGGTTTAAAACACTAAAGTAGTTAACTTTTTAATTTGATATCGGATTCCACACCGGATTCAAGTGGAAAACAACATTTGTGTTTGGATTTCAAGAACAAGATTCCATTGACAAGGTTATTTTGTTCTTTTTCTTATGTCCTCTTATTGGATGTTGTTTGATGCTTCATTTCTTTGTTCTAAATCGATTTGAGTCTTTTATTTGGATTATATGATTGATGATTCCTGTTGTTGATTGATTACTTGTTCATATTCGGATTATCAATGTTATTCACAAATCATGCAATTTTGGCTTAAATCTGGAATTCTTGAATGATTAGGATTGTAATTGGAAATTTCTCTTCTAATCAATTTTTGATTACCTAATTAGGATTGCATTTCACATAGGGATATGGGTTGTAATCTATTAGGGTTTGGTCAATTAGAAAATAATTGTCAATTAACACTTTCCTAGGGATAGGGAATATTGATTGGTAATTTTAGGGTAATGGTTCACTTTGGGAAAAGGAATTCTTGTCTTCTTCTTCATTCTTGAAAAGCTAAACTCATTGATGATTTGGATTGACAAGTGCATTTTTGGTCAATAGTAGGCATTCAATTTATTTCCATATTTGATTGGCTCTAAACCTAATTCTATTTAAGGTGTGGAAATCCAAGATTTTTAGTAGTTTAGTTTTATTAAAAGAAAATACAAAAATAGAAACATCTTTTGATTTGCCTAGATATGAATTGGACTGATATAGTTGATAGTTAGTCCTTACTCCCTATGGATTTGACTCGGTATTCACCGAAATTTTATACTGCACACGCACCCGATACACTGTCGGTTAAAGATCTGCTCATTTGAAGGAAATTGAATATTACTAAAAAGAGTTTTAAAAAGCATATATAGAAAAAGCGTGATCATTAATACTAATTTTATGTTATTCTTACCTGACTCATTATAGTAAATCATATTCGTTTTTATGCTTAGTGTCGTCGTATTTCTTTTTATATGCTTCATACAATTATTTTGTCATTTTTGGAAGTCACATTGTTCATAAATTTAGCTTATTTCAATTTCCATTTTTATCTTTTTATCTACATAAAACAAATACTTGATGACTATTTTTTAATAACACTTAATATTTCCCTATAATTCTAGGTTTTAGAAGCTATCAAATGTTAAACATATTGTTATTTTAAGTATTTGTGTTTACTTTATTTCTTAGTAAATTCTGTTTGACATATATATACATATATAATATGTTTATTAGTATTTATATATATATATATATATATTTTCTGTTCATGTAATGCAGACTTCTCATAGGAAAAACATGAGTGTATGCTGGCTCCAACACCGCCGGCATTCAACGTTTACACTGCCGACATAGCGACAATGTTGAAACTGTTCATCATCTTCTCCGATATTCTTAAATTCAAAACTTACTTTTCCTTCAACCTGAACATATCAAACTTGTATTAAAGCATCTCTTAAGTGTTTCTATGGTATATGTATATATATACATCAACTCATAACACATCTACATGTATTTGATCTTAATTTTCGAATTTAGAAAAGTACAACTAGGGTTTTGAATTTTACCTTGTTGGAGCGAATATGAATGTTTTGAGTTTAGATCTAGAGTTAGTTCTGATCCTAAATTAATAGAAATGTTATTTAGATTAAAGTTCAATACTTAAAACAACTTAAAAGGAATTTGTCTTACCTTGCTTCTCCATAATCCGAGTTTCAAGCTACAGTTTTAATGGAGTTTCATTGTGTTGTTCTTGGAATGGTTTGGGTGTTTTGTGTGCTGTTTAGAAGCATGAAATTGAGAGAATTTCCAACTGTTGTTTGGTTGTGAGTTAGTGTCTTGTTTTTATGTTCATTAAGAAGCTTAGTAGTTGCTTATATAGAGAGAAGAGATTGCAGCTGATGGACTTCAATTCCTCCATCGAGAATTATTATATGTGAAAGTGAGTTTGCTACATTAATTAGCTTATTCAATTGTCTCTCTTTGATTGGTGAGTGTGTGCATTTTGTTGACTTAAGAGGGCATTATTGAACCAACTTGAGAGGTGTTTTTTGGCTGGTGAAAATTGATGAAATTCTAGCCACATAATTGCCCCATTTGCACCGAAAATTTGAGTAAATTATTATATAATAATATTTAGTTAGTTAATTATCTTAGTTTTAAGATAGTTTAATAAGTTAAACGGATACAAATTAGAAAATATTTGAGGATTTTTCTATGAAAATATTTTTATAAGATTCTATAAAATGTTAGGTTATCAAATGATACAAATTTGAGTTTTAAATTTACATGATTAATTGTTTTTAGAATTTTATCTCCCGCGATTAAGGTTTCCTAAGCTTATTAGGTCAATTTTTGTTTTAGACTCCAATAGCTTAAGAAAATCCTAATTAGAACAATGGTGTGATTCAATTATTTATTTGAAGTCTAGATCTTTAGTTATACATATGTTTATATTTTCATTATGTATTTATAATCCTAACGGTTTATTTTTAGGTTATCGTTTCCTATCTATAAGCGTAGTTGATTAACTACTTGATATCACTTTTGATATAAAAGTTAAATTATCTATATATCTTTGGTTTTTGATACCTACTATAAAATCTTATTAGTAGTGTTTAATACTATCTAGGAATCTTGAATTTAGGGTTTAAATCCATGTATAGGCTCATGACTACTCATTGTTCTAGCTTCAAATCATTGTTGAGTTCAATAGTAGTCATTTAATCTCTAAATCTATATTTTTCTATCTATTCTATTTATAAGACAAGTTTTGGGGTTTGAAAATTTGGGTTTCCTTTAATCATATCTTGAATTATCAGTTCAAGATACGAAATCTCGTTTTTGGTATCAATTACGGTCAAAGAAGTTCTTTATTCGGCTTTTAGATCTTAACCCAGCCAAATTCAAGTCATTGTTCTATTCTTAGATTTTTATTGAATTCTAAGTTTACTAACTAGTTCATACATTCTATTTTAGGGTCGTGTACTAATGAGAAAAATTTCAAGGGTTTACATAAAGTCCATATAATATTAAGATAAATATTTTATAAAGAAGGGCAAAAGTTGTCATATGTTGAAAAATAAGAGGGTTTTATGATCCATCCTTATAAGTTTTATTTATGTGTATTATATGGCAAGCATATAATACATGAGGTGCCTTTTTGTTTCTCTATGTTGTTACAAGATTGAAGGGTTTTGTGTCTTTTCGTTTCCTGTGCTGTTACAAGAATTGAAGGATTTCTTGTCTTTTGTTTCTAAAGTATTGTTATGTAAATTGAAGGGTCACAAAAGTTTATTTATATCTTTTCCCTATTCCTCTTCTTTCTAAACCTAGAAACCTCTCTAAAAAGATCTATTGTGAGTTTTTCATCAAGAGGATATCAAGATTTTGGTTCAAGTAAGAAGATCTAATCATGATTTTTCAAGGATTCAAGAAATCTATCTTTCTTAGGATTTGCTTGTGGTTTTTGAAGGAGATTTTGGGAAGAACCTATTTTGATTCAAGATT